>JAJJWW010007169.1:0-270364 GCA_023531295.1 Papaver armeniacum
AACCGTCTGTAGTTGAATCCCAACCAACACCGATATTTTTCCCACTTATCCATCATGCGGTTATTCAGCTCCCCACTTATCCACTCAAGCGGATTTAAATGACACTACTACTGTTAATCCAATGAACAGACTTCCGGAGAGGTCACCCATCATGTGATTCTCACCCTCGCCGATGCACGCTTTAATCAGTGAAGCTTTTCCCCACAACTCAACTGGGCATACCCATCAGTGCCTCGATGTTAGGAAAGGACAAGTCATTATATAATTTCATTCGGCCAACCACTGCCGAATATCGGGGTATTACATTTATATATCCATCTTTCTTGTAATTAGAACGTTTACAATCCGTGAACCTAATCTCGAAAAGAGAGTTCTTGAGACGGTACCAAAGACCAATATTCAAGGATCAATCAAATCTTATCCAACAAACAAGGTTGGACACCGTCTATTGTGATTGATCACGCCACAACTTTGTGATATTTCAATTATAAAGATAAACAATAGAAGATGCGGAAAGAAAATAACACAGATGCTTGAGAAATTTTATTAACGAGGGAACCGCAAATGTAGAAAAACCCGAGACCTAGTCCGGATTGAACACCAATGCCGTATTAGGCCGCTATGGACACTAGACTACTACCCAATTAACTTGATGCGGAATGTAGTTGAGCCGAACTCAGTCTCCCTCTTCGATTCATGTACAATTGCGCTCATTACGCCTCTTCAATATAAGATAGGACTCACGTGCGATTGATTATCTTAGATGACGTTGCTTCAACTCAATTGAAGACTTTAAATCAAACTTCCTCCCACAGACTAAGCCTATATAATTGATTTCTTTATTTTACGATCAAAACGGATGATTATATCAAACGTAAGATCTAGGTGATGGTAATAGATAGCAACTTGACAAAAGTTTGTCTATCCTAAAAATCCAGACTTATGCAACCCGAAGTGCACCTAGATTATTATTCACCTCACAAGTATTAAACTTATGGAATCACTAAGTTGAGACGAAGAGCAATTTGTAATTTCTATCTATCTTGTTCAAGTGATAAATCAGCAATCGAACAAGATCGAATACTCAATTTATCAAGATAAAAGATAATTGGTCCTAACTTCACGAATCCCAATGAAGTCTTTGATAGTCGTTAAACCCTAAAAGGGTTTTTAGAGGACAACTCAAGATACAACTAGGACACACCAAAAAGTAGCATAAGGATTAAAAGATCTCGGCTTGCCAGAGTTCCCCTTTGTTAGAGCTACCGGCAGTCGAACTGCAAGTGTTGCTATCTCAAGCTTGTTGTCAAGTTTAGTTGCCAAAACTATAAGTCTTTATTTTTGTCTACATATATCTAAGTCTTGGATTAGGATAGAAAGTGTATTTGATCATTGAGACTACGGCGTTCATCGATTGAAGACGAATATCTACTAAGGGGAGTACGTGGAACTTCATCAACAAAAGGTATGTGGAGACTTGAACTCATCTATCACTCAAAAGTTTATCTACTCAATATCCTATTTGAGACAAAAGTCGTATAGCTATATAGACTTCAATTATACACATTTGATATTTCGAAGTTGAGTTTAACACGCTACATATTTCTCGAAATATGTGTTGGTAAGCTTTCGCTTTAACCTAGTTCATCTTATATTCTTGATCGAAATTCAAAATATGATCATGTGAAAATCTCCTAGTAACATCTTACATGATTTGTGTGAGACAGATCATTTGATGTAGACTCATAATGTTTAGTATTGATAATTCGATCACTTGAAAATTTCTTTGAAGCTAATAGTTTGTGTGAGACATTATTGTCGTCTTCGAGAATGTTTCGATGGTTAAAATGAAGTTTAGAACGACTTGGATATAAGCACGGTATGCGTACTTGTATATGTGTAATCCAAGTGCGGAACCATGGTATGCATACCGTATGCGTACTATTTGGTTAGTCAAGTCCGAGAACTACGATACGCATGCCGTTGCACGTGCAGCGTGAGGTTCAAGTTCCGGGACTTTACCGAGTTTGAGGAATGCGTACAGTTCGCGTCTTGCGAACCCAAACTTAGATCCGACCGACTAAGGTATGCGTACACGTTTTATACTTGAGTGGATTATGTTCAAAATCGGTTTGTTCATGAACTAATACATTTATATAATAAGAATGCAATCTTTTTGCAAACGAGTGGCTATAATGTTCGTGACTTGATTCGAGTGAATCAAAGCCGATTTTGTTTCAATTGTGTCTTGTATACTACTATGAGAATATAAATAATTGAACAACACTAGAAGCTGGTTTCATTTGAGTCATTGAACTAGTTATGGTTAAGATGAATATTGTTGATATGAAAGTGTTCATATGGCTATCTTCGGTTAATTATTGTTGAACCAACAAAGGTGTACACGTTTAGGTCACAATTACCCATATCTAAATGAAGTCACTTTTCATTTTGTGTAACAAGCTAAGTTCGATCTGACGGTTGAAAGATATTAGCTTGAGTCAAATCAAGTTTTCATCTAACGGTGAATATTGAATGCTTTGTTACCAAGGTAACATTGACGCAAACCCTCATTTGAAGACCATATGAAGGAGAACTCTAGCAACCTGGAAACTATCCACACCTCCTATGTGATACTAGTTGCGACTCAGAGTCGATTCTCCTTCAACCTTAGGTTTTCCAAAACCCTGCAGGTTGACGACTTGAAGACTTCATTGGGATTGTGAAGCTGGACCAACATTTTTTCATAGTTGCATGTTACGATCTTGATGTTTTTATCGTGATTGAGTACTATCTTCTCTAAGATTTTCTCGAGATTTAATCTCAGATAGGCAAGATAAAAAGTACTTCACAAACATCTTCGTCCTATTGTTTGTGATTATACTAATATCTTGTTTGCTCGCCATACTGATTAAGATTATTGTGAGGTGATTGATATCTCTAGGATGTTCTTCGAGAATATAAGTCCGGTATATCAATTGGTTCTCGCTCACCTTGATTTATCAAAAGACGGAACAAAACTCGCGGTGTTTATCTGCGGGAGACATATTTATCAATTCAATAGACTTTCTAGTGAGACATAGTGGTTTATCAAGTCTTCGACTTAGGGTCGTAGCAACTTCTTAATTGTGGGTCGAGATTATCTAAGGGAATCAAGTGCATAGAGTCTTGATGGGATTCGAGAGACGTAAGGAGCGCACCGTACCTTGATCGGTGTGAGATTGGTTAGGGCTCGAAGACATTGCGATCGAAGTTAACTTGGAGTAGGCTAGTATTCGTAGCGGCTTAATACAAAGTGTGGTGTTCAAATCTGGACTAGGTCTCAGGGTTTTTCTGCATTTGCGGTTTCCTCGTTAACAAAATTTACGGTGTACGTGTTATTTCTTTTCCGCATTATATTTGTTTATATAATTCAAATATCACAGAGTTGTGCATAAGTTCAATCAATTGTGAATCCAACCTTTGGTTGTTGATTATATTGATTGACACTTGAACATTGGTCTTTGGTACCGTTCAAGTTGTTTCACATAATAATCAATCTCGCGGATCTCTATCTCGTTTGATTTGTTGATTACATTGTGAAACAGAGATATAACTCTTTGATATATTTTTCTTAAGATTGAGTCGATCTGTCTAATTGATTCTCTTAAAAGTATATTGGAGTTAGTCCATACGATTGCTAAGCGAAATATTGGGTGTGGTTGTTGGACCTCCTCGTTCACTCCTTATATAGACTTCAAAGCCTAAGTTGTTTTAGGTTTAATCTAACATAGCTTTGAAACCAAGAAAACAATATTCATCAGTTAGATGAAAGCTTTGAATCTTATTTACATAAAAAGATATACAATCTGGTTAGGTAAACTGTAACCGAGCTAGCGATACAAAGATTATGTTCAACAAGGTTAGCCGAAACTAGATGTTTTGAACTTAAAAGCTTAACACTCATTTCCATGAACACAAAGACATTGATCTTGAGTCACAATCATGTGATCAAATAAGTCCAGTGCTAATTAGAGAATTGATCAAATGCAAATTATCTCGGAGAAATAATTTAATTGCAATTAAATCATAATCGACATAGTTGGTAAATACACAAAGTAAAAATACTTGTGTGAGTTCGTGAATCGAGTGAGTCAAGGTACAGGATCGGTTTGCAAACTTATAAGCAATCCGAGTTTCGAGTTGACAGAGACTTTTTCGGTTCATGGACCAAGTTTGCAAACTTAGGCGCAAAACTAAGTTCCGGAGTTGACAAAACTTTTTGGTTCACGTCTTCGGTTTGCAAGCTTAATACTGCCATAGGTTCAGGAGTTCACAATACCTCTTCGATTGCGTACGATTTGGATACTAAAGCCGTTCCGAACATAATCGGTATTAGTTCGCTCGATTTGGAATACTTTAACCAGGTTCCTTACCACCACTTCCAATATGGTTTGCATAGAAATATGGACACCTATAGGATCACGAAGTAAGATTTTCCCATTATGCGTATACGAATATGCGTATACGATGGTATTTATCAATGATGTTGTAGTAAGAAGGTTCCTTTAAGACTTGTGAAAGCAGATTTTTAGACTTAATTTTTAAAGCTGAAAATATAACAAACTCAATATAAAGTTTTGTGAAAATTATGGAGAGACCAGGGTTTAGGATTTCACCATTTACCAAAATTCATGTGATTTAATGTTAAAGTTTATCATGCAATTCTAGACAATATAAGTCCAATCAAAAGAAACCGTGATTCTAATCATTGCCTAAATTAGATTTTCAAAACATTAATTGTTAATCGTAAGCATGATGTATCAAAAGTCCTAAACTAAGCATACTTCATCAAGAGAAAACACAACTAATTAATAAAAATCATTTACTCAATTTTCATTCAGTGCAAATAATCATAAAAGAATTGCATAAATAAATTTTACCACATAACTTTTGGAAGAATGGCTTCCTCCCTCGCCTGGAGGTTAGGGTCTAGCTCATCATGTTGGAAACACGCTCAAAATCCATTTTTATTGCTCAAAAATGGTTTACAAATGATGGAATGGAGAATAAGATGAAAATCGCGTGTTTGCAACGATTATAAATGTTTGCAAACATTGTTACAAAGAGGGTTGAAACCGTTACGGATTTTAAGTGCTGCATGATGTATACGACCTACGTGTGAAGTGTACGTTTGTTACTGTAGAAGAACGATCTGTCTTTGAGAGTCTGTTCTTCACGTTCTTCAGCAGATGCAGCAGCAGAACTCGATTCTACGAAACTTGATTTTCAGGCTCTTGTGGCGTACCAAATCCTCCCAAACTCTCCGTACCCCTTCTATATGCTCCCAAGAGCCTTTTATATACTTGAGCAGACGATCAAATATCCCTCATAAGCTGCTCCAAATCTTTTCTTTTACTCGGTGATATTTTCATGCAAGATACGGGATTTTTTCTTCCTTACGCGCCTGCATTGTTATTTTCTTCCTTATTTACCTATACTACACATCAAATGCGTGACCGTCTTCTATGACCTCACAAAGCACCTTTTATTGCCTCTCATGCACGAATTATATCCTCCATAACTCCATATATTTTCTTCATTACTCGGTTTTAAAGAAAATATTAGGGAATATTTTCTTAACTTTTTTAATCTCCTCCGAGCCTTGAATTGCTTCAAACACACTCCCTACACTTTGGTACATCTTCCAGTGGCATAACACGGATCAGTACACGAAACCTCTCGACCACACACTCAGGCTCGGAAAAACCCGAGAGACTCTGTTTCCTTCCACACGACTAACCAGCCAAACTGGATTGATTCCAACGACCCTACCACTTTGTTAAGCTAAATAAAGTCTTCCCATGAATTTTCAGCCATTAAGTCGCACTCTAACCCCTCCAAATCATGAACCAAAATGCGCGGTTAAATTTAAAAAGATTTCCGCCAATTTTCGTTTTTGAAATGGAGAAGAAGGTCACCCCTTATCCAACAGCTGGGGTGCGAATATCAATTAGGTGCCCCTTAGTAATTGGGTTACCCCTTATCCAAAATGGGAGTCGAATATCAAATGTCCTCAGGGGTGTTCCGCGCAACTTTTGAAAGATTTTTCCAAAAATATTTATTTCCAAAAATACCTAAAAATACATAAAAACACAATATTAGTACAAAAATCGAGTTCCAACAATACCAGCACTGAGGACAATTTAGACACAAAAAATGTGTCTATCAAATACCCCCAAACTTATTATTTGCTAGTCCTCGAGCAAATTTATTCTAGAAAATAAAAATCATTTGAACCCCTAGGTGGCCCTAGTGGCGGAGTGTTGTCTCCGGAGGGTTTACCAGTGTACCCACAAAACCTTTACTCGAGACCCTAGCTATCTACAAAACCTTGGAAGGCACTAAAGAATCTCCTTGGTTGGCATACTTATTGACTACGGGAGGAAGTACCCGATGCGAAATTCCAATTCTTTGTACCACGGTTTGCACTCAAGCATACTAAAATTCATATATAAGTCTGAGCTCTACTCGAGATAGTCACACTATGGACATCAATACCCGGAGTCAAAACTAATCACATGGATAGATCGAGAAGATGGATATAGAGAAAAACATAGATGGTTTTGATGTTTACTAAGTGATCGATGTTTCCCATATCTGTCTGAAGGCCTCCGCCAAAATGAACCTATCCTGATGGACTGAGATACTAGTCTGACTAATATCAACACCTTTGGCATATACAAGGGAACCGGTGGTCGATAATCCTAACTCTAGGTCAACACAGGCGGCATATACAAGGGTTCCAGTGGTCGACTTTATTGAATTTATTCCGGTTGGTCTAATGGTCTGGTCTCAATCAATTTTTTTTTTTTCAACTTTTTTTTAACTTTTTCACTTCACTTCACTTTTTTTTTTTTTTTTTTGCATCTCAATCACTCTAATTCACCCAAGCATTGGTAACAACTTGATTCGTGGGCCCCACCTAATCACTTAGAGAAACATAGTTTAAAAAAACAAAACAAAAAACAGAAGTGAAAAGGACTCAACGAGATTGGTGAAACTATCATGTTATTTATAACACGAGCTCTGTGCTTTTATAAATAGACTCTTTAGATGTTTCCATCTAATCAGATTAGTTCCTCAACTCTCTGACCAAGATGTTTCCATCCACTTAGATTGGTTAGTGCCGAGCCTTAATAAACATAAATTTCTAGGCTCTGGAGTTTATTTCTGCAACTAAAAAGCAACGCAAAAAGTTTCTCCCATACCCCAAACTTAAATCTAACATTGTCCTCAATGTTCTAAAGATGAAATTAAAAGCATGAACAATGAGAAAGCTGTTACCACTTGGAGCAAAGAGTTAAGGAAAGATATTACCGTGTTGCATGAGCATGGGTTACCTCCCAAGAAGTGCTAAGTTTAAATTCTTGACCCGGACATCAAATACCTCGAAAAGGATCTTCAACTTCCAAAGTCATATACCAATAGCCGAAAAGTTGTGGGTCCATAAGACCAAATAGAGCTAACACCAATATCGGACAACTGCTTTTGGTTCGGAAAAATGAATAGAAGGAGCACATCCTCGTCTAGGGTTTTGTCAAGACAACTAGGTTCATCTGGGTAGCATAATTGAGCTTCATATGTGTATCTTGATAAATAGATTCATCAGAAAAACGGGTCTCTAATGCAGGTTACTTCCTGGACAGTATCGGGAGGATCGAGGTTGCGGAGTCACGAATAGACTCAAGAAATATCTCGGACGCACAAGGCTCGAGTCCCAAGTTAGGGACTTCAATTAGGGATACGTGATGATCACAAGAACCATCATTAGCCCCAAACTTAGAGTTTTCACTACTCACGAGACAAACCTCTAACTATTGCTTGAATTTACGGATCCTCGAGTCCTTAAAATACTCAAGAGATTCTTCTAGTTCTCTATCCCAAAACTTAGGGTCATCATTACTCTTAGGAAGACCTAACACTATTTCTGGTTTACGGGTCCGTAGAGTCTTTAAAATACTCAAGGATTTTCTAAAGATTGATCACACATACGGGTCTAAGAGAATGGTTTCCTCAAATTCATCTAAAGAATCTCCCAGTAGAGTGTCATGCCAATTATCCGGAACTAAATCCTGAACTAAAGTGCTAATCATATTCACTTATTCTAAATCATCATTCTCGAGAAGGTTGTCTAGCAACATTAAAGACATTTATTTCGGTGGTCATATTACCCAAAGGATATGTTCATAAGCCAGGTCCTACAATTGATGACGAGCGTTAGGCGTGGCTAAAAATGGGCGACCTAGAATCATCAGGATCGAGCACTTGGGTCCAGGAACGGGTTGGGTGTCTAGAACAACAAAATCCCTTTGGATAAATAAACTTATCAACCTCAATCGAACATCTTCTATGACACCACGAGGTACTTTGACAGACCTATCAGCTAACTGAAGTGTCATTTTAGTCGATTTCAACTTACCAAGTCCTAGCTGGGTATACACATTGTATGGGAGTAAGTTAACACTAGCTCCTAAGTCAAGTAAAGCTTTATCGACCATGTGATTACCAATCGCACAAGATATGGTGGGGCATCCAGGGTCCTTATACTTAGGGGTGTCAGTTGGAAGAATGGAACTTACTTGACCGGCTAAAAAGGCTTTCTTTTGGACATTAAGCTTACGCTTTCGTGTACAAAGATCTTTAAGGAACTTGGCATAGCGGGCATTTGCCTAATTGCTTCTAATAACGGAATGTTGATGTTCACCTGCTTAAATGTTTCCATTATCTCGTTGAAAGTCGACTCTTTCTTTGTTGGGGCTAGCAAGCTGGAAATGGGGCTCTAGGCACAAAGGTAGTCCTATCAGGAATTTCTTGGGACTCCTTAGGGATTGTTTTAGTTTCCTCAGCTACGGGTTCCTTTTGGGATGTAGAAGGTGGAACTACAGTATGTCCACTAGGCATGGCTACCTTGTTGTCTACCGTTTTACCGCTCCTAAGGGTTTTATCGAGTTCACATGGTTTGATGATTCCTCACCAACTAAAGATATTTGATGGACCCCCTAGGATTTGATTGACTAGGAAACTTACCTTTTTCCCTCGAGAGACTCATTTATCGACTAACACGGGTTTTCAACTCGGAAATAGCCCGAGAGTTAGCATAACCTATACTCTTACTTTCTTCTATCCCTTGCGCAACCATTTGGTTGATCTTTTGAGCTTTTAATAAACGAGGCGAGAGTCTCTTCTAAACTTGTGATCTTTTTATCCAGAAGGGTTTAAAACCAGGTTTGACTGAAGGGTTACGAGTATAACCAAAACCACGGGGAGGCTGAGAATTACTAGATCTGTCCTTGATTCGGCCTTTAGACCAAGAAAAATTAGGATGGTTTCTCCAACCCAGGGTTGTAGGTCTCACGAGTAGGGTTCAAACTTCGACGGTTCTCAAACCTAGCGTTGTTATAGACAAAGCATGGGCTTGTTCTTCACTAACATGACCTTCCCAAAATGAGTTATCGGGATCTATTCCACAACTAGAGACTTGAGAGGCTCTATTAGGTTCATCAAGGAACCTATTTTTAGGCAGCCCATTTCCAAAGCTTCTAACCTTCTAGACATAGCGACAAACTTAGCATCGACTCGAAGCTTGTATCTACCACATTGGTGCTACTTCTATTGACCAAGAGTCTTTTAGGGGGTTCAACACAAGGCTCCCCTTTGTTGGGATTTTCAGCGATAGTTCCTAAGAAGGTAAAAGCATCATCGAGTTTTATTTGTGAATTCACTTGGCACACATAGACTCGACCATGGATTTAGTCGAATAGTCTAAACCATTATAAATAATCTCCACAAGTTTCATATTATCAAATCCATGGTGAGGACACTGGGATAGGAGATCATTGAATCTCTCTAAAAACCTATAAAGAGACTCTCCCTCTTGTTGCACACTAGCACTAATTTTCGCCTAACATTTTGCAGTTTTATGCTTAGGGTAGAATTTCATATAGAAAAGCTACAATCATTTCTGCCATGTTTCAATGGATCCAGATGGTAGGTTGTTCAGCCAGGTCTTGGCTTTATCTCTCAAGGAAAAGGGAAACATCTTAAGTTTCAAGACTTCATCAGTAAGGTCTTTTATTCTAACCGTCCCATAAATTTCCTCAAAGTCCCTAATATGAAAATAAGGGTTATCACCATCTTTTCCTAAGAATATAGGGATCATTTGAAGAAGACTAGGTTTTATCTCGAAATTAGCCGTATTGGGTGGCAATTTAATACACGAAGCTCGGTTGGTCCTAGTTGGGAACATGTAATCTTTCAAAGTAGCCATCGGCTGCACAGTGAAGTACTAGGGGTACTTTCCTCACAAAGAGACATGATTCTCAAAGCGAAGTTTCCAAAACGGGGCTCTCAAAAGAAGAGTCTTCGGGCTCCCGCCTTCACAAGAAGAACTACTAGGTTTTTCACTAATCAAACGACCTAGAGTGTTTCTTTTCCAAGCCCGTTCTTTAATGACCTCGGGCATACACTAGAAAAACAAAAGAAAAGAAAAATCCTAAAAGGAAGGAAGTTCTATGCAAACACAAACAAGGCTGACTCCACCACAGCAAACCTAATGATATCTAGCAAACAAAAAGCATGATGGCTCCACTTAGATTGTTTTCTAGACCAGACTTCTAATCGTTCGAAAGGGAATTCGTTACAATCGAGCAAACTCCTCTGGATCAATCCGAGTTAAAGTAAGTTGAATCAAGGCGAGGAAGCTCGGTGGAGCTTTGATACCCAAGGCCTCACCGCTATTGCAAGGCGGCGCAGATCACGCATTCAACTTCACGAAACCATCATGAACTTCGAAGTATGCAAAAAGAATAACCAATATTTTTCGAGCGACTTTCCTACTAAGCTCGTTACCCTATCGGTCTCGTTCTATTCCAAATTTTAAAGCTTAGGTTCGCGTTAAGTATCGTTTTCCTAAGGCGGGCAAGAAGAGAACGGTGATGAAATCCGAACCCTTATCTTATATGGCTAGTCCTTGCCCTTTACTAGGAAATTAAAACAGCCGTTTTCAAGTCCTCGACATATATGCAAACGAAGGAATACAGTAACTCGGTTGACGGGGGATTCGCGAGTGTTTCGACAACTTACCTCCGCACCCAGACGGGGGATGAACCGTTGTAGTCGACTCGGGCCACGACTCCAATGTCGTGTACGAACCCGAGGGGCCGAGGTGATATCGTAATCACCGTCCTTCTCTGCAAACAGTTTGATATTTAATACTACCCTTCCGTAGGGTTTAAAAAATAAAAGAATGTCCAAGTCCAAAGTCCAAGTCCAAAAAGTAAAGGCGCAAAAGAAAAGGAAAGTATAAAAAAAATAAAAATATCTAAAAAAAATAAAATAATAAAAATGCCTCTCTTTTTTTTTTCTCTCTTTTTATAAAATATAAAAAATCTTCTTCTTTCGCTCCTTTCGCTTTGTCTTTAACTCCAAATCTTTAAGTATCCACCAAAAGCTTTGGCAAATTTTTCTTTCGCTCCAAATCCCAAAATCTGAAAGAAAAGGACAAAAACCCAAAAACGTAAAGAAGAACAAATAAATAAAAACCTAAAAGAAAATCTAAAAACTCTAGCCTAAAGACAAGTCCGCGTCGCAGCGGCGCCAAAAATTGATGGTTATTTTCAATGATGTTGTAGTAATAAGGGTTGTCGTTCACTCGGACTTGAAGAGATTGATTTTAAGAATTAATAAAAGAAAATATATACAAAATGTGTCACGGGAAGAAGAGTTTCTTTGGGACTCGGATTTTACTTGACTTTCATATTCAAGTGGTTCAGAAATTAATCCTAGGCAATTATCGCTCAAAATAAAAGAAACACTAACTCTATTCTTTGCCAAAGTAGATTTCATAAAACATTATCTGTAAATCGTAAGCATGACGCATCAAAAGTAATTTAAACTAAGCATGCGACATCAGACAAAATAACAAATAATTAATAGAAATCATAAATCATTAAAAATTGGTGCAAAAAGTAATTAAGGAATTAATTTAATTTACCACATGATAAAATTCAGCTCCGTCAAGTCGTCCCGAGAGATGGGGTTTAGCTCATCATGTTGGAAACACGCTCAAAATATGATTTTATTGCTCAAAGGTGCTTACAAATGATGAAAAGGAGAGATATCAAATAAAAACCGGGTTTGTAACAGATATAAGTGGAAATGGAGAAAAACTATTAAAACCGGGTTTGTAACAATTATATTTGTTACAAACCGAATCTGCTATTCTGAGTACGATACATTTAAAGTGTTGCTGTTCTTTGTTGATTTAAGTCTGTCCCAAAACTACGACCCACAGATGCAAGTCTTAAACACTTTGTTGAAGAACGACTGCCTGGCATGCATCTGTTCTTCGTGTTCTTGACTCATGCAAGAAATGAGAAAACAATTCTCTGCAACTTCGATTTTTGGCTCTTCTAGCGTTCTAAAACCTCCCAAACTCTCCGTCCGTCTTCTATGACCTCACAACACCTTTTATAGCCTCTCATGCACGAATTATATCCTCCATAACTCCATATATTTTCTTCATTACTCGGTTTTAAAGAAAATATTCCGGGAATATTTTCTTAACTTTTTTAATCTCCTCCGAGCCTTGAATTGCTTCAAACACACTCCCTACACGCTGGTACATCTTCCAGAAGTGGCATAACACGGATCAGGTACACAGAAACCTCTCGACCACACACTCAGAGCTCGGAAAAACCCGAGAGACTCTGTTTCCTTCCACACGACTAACCAGCCAAACTGGATTGATTCCAACGACCCTACCACGCCTGTTAAGCTAAATAAAGTCTTCCCATGAATTTTCAGCCATTAAGTCGCACTCTAACCCCTCCAAATCATGAACCAAAATCTGCGGTTCTGTTAAAAGATTTCCCGCCAATTTTCGTTTTTGAAATGGAGAAGAAGGTCACCCCTTATCCAACAGCTGGGGGTGCGAATATCAATTGGGTGCCCCTTAGTAATTGGGTTACCCCTTATCCAAAATGGGAGTCCGAATATCAAATGTCCTCAGGGGTGTTCGCGCAACTTTTCGAGAATTTTCCAAAAATATTTATTTCCAAAAATACCTAAAAATACATAAAAACACAATATTAGTACAAAAATCGAGTTCCAACAATACCAACACTGAGGACAATTCAGACACAAAAAATGTGTCTATCATTTAATTCTCGCTTGCATTTATTTCCGGGTAAATTAAGGTCACGATGGATCGGACCTTTTATTGTTACTAATGTGTTTTCTCATGGTGCAGTGGAAATTCGTAGCGTAGCTACAGGGAAAGAACTTAAAGCTAATGGGCACCGGTTGAAACCATATTATGAGAATTTCACTTCCGAAGTGGTGGAAGGAGTTAACTTTGTGGATGTACTCCCCCTGGAGGAGTCATAGAAAGCAAGGAGATAGTCGGGATGACGACTTTAAACCAAGCGCTAATTGGGAGGCAACCCAAAGGATGAGTATTTCTTGTCTTGTATTTATTTCTTGTCTTGTTTTTTGTTTGTCTTGTCTTGTTTTTGTCTTTTCTGATTTCTTGTTAGAATTTCCCACCTTGACTTACTTTGGACGATTCAATTACATTGAGGACAATGTAAAGTTTAAGTGTGGGGGAGTGGTTAAGCATTTGCTTTGTAAATTTTTTTCAAATTTTTCAACTTTTTTGTGAACTAGTGAATAAGGAAACTCCAACTTGTAGTTAGTTTAGAGTCACATAGTATACATGTCGCTAAGATTACATCGAGAATCTCATAATAGTGACTGAACTTAGAGATGACAGAGAACATTATCGGGTTTCTTAATTGTATGAGAGTTAAAGTTGGATTTAACCATGCCAGTGGCAAATAAGGTGCAGACTGAATTCGGTATTAGAGTAGTGATCCCCTATAGTGGAGACTACCCAAGTTACATAATGTGAGGCACCAACTTTCAATTCTTTGTACCTGTCTAAATTTGTGCTTTTAGAGTGTGTGTCACCGTACGTAAATTCCGGGCAGAATGGTGAGCTGCCCAACCTCCCACCATAGAAGCACTATTTTGATCTCTTGAGTGCTATTTTTATCAACCATGATGGTGACATCGAATTGCTAACTTACATACCACTTGTAATCTTGTTCGCAGTTAGCACCATCCACCTTATCTCTCTCTACACCAACAGGTCCATAGAAACACCATCATCATAAACAAGAGGAGCATCACAAATTTGAAGGAAAGTTGAACACGTTTGAGGTTTACAAGCAACGGTATAGAATTGAGCAGATTTCAGATTTAAGTAAAGCAACAAAACAAGGAGCAGAATTTTTATAAGTTGAAGACTATTGTACAAGAGTGGAAATTATAAAGGATGAGAGTTCGAGAAGTTTATGATATCAAGACATATAAGTTGTGAAGAATCAAGCGGTAAAGTACTTACACCATGGCCTTTGTACTTACGTTTTTATTTTATTTGTATTTTTCTTTCTCTTGTCTCAAAAAAAAAAAAAAAAAAAAAAAAAAAAAAAAGAGAGAAAATTTCTTAGGTTCATTACTAGTTTTATTGTTTTATTTCGTTTTTATTTTGTATTTGTTTTATTTTTTATTTCAAAAAAAAGAAAATAAAAAAATAAAAAAATTATATTTTGGGTTTGTATAGTTCGTTTTTAGTTTTGTATTCTTTCAATAAATCCAAGGGAAGAAGGAATATCTATAATGAAGTTTCAAGCGACAAGAAATTAGAGGAAAGAATTACATTGTCGAGATTCTACGAAGTTCGAGAGTTATCATCAAGAGTTGAAGACCGAAGACGTTTCTATGGATGCTGTGAGAGTGGTGCTAGCTGCACGCCGAACGGATAACGAGGTAAGTAAGCATATTCCCACCTTCGTTAAGTGGTTGATTTCCTTTCTTAGAGATCGTCAGAAAAATGGGTTTTCAAAAATGATAAAAAGATGTGGGTTTTTAAAATACTTCGGAGGGTTTTTACCTTCCTACCATTCAACGTATCGCAGGATTCTCTCTTCATTCCAACCTGGACACATGTGTGACCCATAAAAATCTGTTTATTATTGAGAGCAACTTCATAAAACCCTTTCTTGTGAAGCAGAGTCGAGACTTTCGATCACTCCGAACCCGAATTTTTGTCGAGAAGGGATGGTTATTTCTCTCTCAACTTTTAAGGATGAGATTGTGTTCATTTATGTGTCTAACTTCTTATGACTAGTGTGCATAATTTCTATGTCTTCTTAGCCCGTTGGATGCTATCATTACGGAGAACTAGTAAGTTGGAAAAGTAGGTTTTGTGGGTATATCTCTAGTAAACCCTCACGAGACTATAACTCGTCCACTAGGGACACCTAGTAGTTTAAAGGCTTGTTATTTATGCTAAAAGTGACCGTAGCCTCGACGACACGGAGTTGTATGTATGTTTTAGAATTGTTTTATTTGATTTGCTCGAGGACTAGCAAAGTCTAAGTGTGGGGGAATCTGATAGGTGTCGTAAAACACCTAATTTTATATCTAGTATTTATGCTTTCTTTGCTATTTTCCTTGGGATTTGCATCTCTTATGTGTGGTTTTGAGTTTATCAGGTGCAATGGAGTTATTCGGAACAAAAGAAGGAGAAATCATTCAATTTGAGTTGAAAGGGGCAGAAAGGTCATTTCACGAGAGTACAACCGAGCCAAGCCAACGATAGGGGACAACCACTACAGCTTAGTCTAGAGAAGCAAAAAAAAGGGAAGACATTATTGGTGGCCATTATCTAAGGAGTGGGTGCTTATAGTCATCTGAGTACCCCCTATCTACTTCACCTAAGTGGGTATAACATTCCCCATTTCCTACACCAAACCTAAAAATCAGAGGGAATTCATTTCTCTTCATCTGGTCTGAATCTATGACGGCTCATAAGACGTTGTTAATGGTGAAATTGAGAAAGAGAAGATGAGTTGAACAAACTGGTGATTTCGAGCTGAAATAAGGAAGCAGAGATTGCAATAGAGAAGAAGGTTCCACTGAGGGTCGATTTGATCTTTTGCTATTAACGGGGAAGAGTTGGTTTTAGTTTGAGAAATCAGAGAAAGAAGTACCATCGATTCTCCACCAGGTTAGGGTTCTGCTGTGAATTGAATAAATTAAGAGCTTGGGTTTATGTTAATTCATTAAAACGATGAAGTAATGTTATTGCTGTTGAGGATTAGGGTTTCCTGATTTTGAATCTGAATCCAAGGTTTGAGAAGGTCAACAGAGATGAGGAGTGTTGGTGGTGGACATAATTCTGATTCTGTTGTGAAAGAAAAGTATGAAGAATTGGAAAATGGATGTGATGATAATTAAGAAGCACTGCAAGAAATTGAATGTTAGGGTTTCTGTGTGTTTGAGGTTGAATAAATGGTGGAGCAATTGCAGTCTCAGGTGAACTGCAATCACTTGAATCTTTGGAGGGGGACTGTAATGGAGAGGCTTGAGTTAGTGTTGTGGAGTGAAATGAAACTACAGGGAAAGATGGTGGCAATGAGTTCATGGCAGTAGAAGGTCTTGATGGCTGAGTTATATGGTGTTGGTTTGAAACATAGAATGGGTCTGGTGGTTGAATTTGAGAAGAAGAGAAGTACATGGGTTTTTTTGGATTTCAGAGATGAATGAAGTGAGATTCGAGTCATTGTTGAGCTCATGGGGGAGATGGAGCTGAAACTGCAGGTGGTAGTAGCTCTGGTGGATTGTTTGCAAGGATTGGTGGATGACAGTGGTGATGTCCAAAGAATCGCAGCTGCAAGTGAAAGAATGGTGCTTGAACTGGAGTTCCAGCTACAGTAAGTGAACTCTAAGCCTGAGATGAAATGGCTTAACTACTGAAGTTGAGATGTTGTGCCGCAGCGAGTTAGACAGCAGAGTCGATGGCTTGTGTTATGTATGGAGTTGCTGCTGCAGGAAGAGGAAGCACAGGAGGAGTTGGGATGTGAAGCTGGTGCTGTGTATAAAGCTACAGATAATGATGTTACTGTTTATGAAAGAATGGGTTCGATTTGAAGCTGGTGGTTATGGGTTTCTCGCCTGCCATCCAGTCACAGGTTCGGAGAGATGTGGTTGCAGCTGGTATTGTTGGTGGTAGTATGAGAGATGGAGCTGCAAATTGGTGGAGGAGTTGCAGCTGCAGAGTTCATTGCAGTTGGAGATGCAAATGAAATGGGTTATGATGGTGTGTTGAATTACAGGCTAGGGACTTAAGATTTGAGGCAATGAATGAGGCCTGTGTTGGTTGCATTAGATGTGCTACTGTCGAGATGAAATGAATGTAGATGCTACAGAAAGAGCATGAAGAAGAGATGAAGCAAGCCACTACTCTGGTGGTGTCAGATGGAATTGTTAAGGATTGACGGAGGATGTTGTCTGTGTGTTGATGGCTTGACAGATTTGTATGGAACTCAAATGGTTGTGGTTGGCTGTGTGGTGGACCTGATCTATTGCTGCAAAGTGGTTGGAGTTGCAACTCAGTAAGCTAGCCATGGCTGGTGCTTTTGCCTTGATGGAGCTGTGTAGTGCAGTGCAATATTGTGTTTGCAGATATGGGTTGAGAGCTTGTGATGATTGTTGTGAAGGTTTGAGCTCAATGTGAGAATGGTGGTGATTTGGATTTCAAAATAACAAAAACAGGGAAGATATGGCTTGATTGAAGCTGCAGTTGTGAAGGCATAGCCATGATGGCTGTATGGGCAGTGATGAAGCACAATCATAGCAACAGCCTTGGCCTAGATCTCACTCAGATGAGTTAGCCTAGTCAGTTCACCTGACTATCTGACTCATGTCTAACTCAGTCCTGACTCATTTTAGCTCAGTGACTCGGTATGAATCGTTGCTTGACCTGGATTTGACTCGGTCGACCGAGTTGACCCGATCGACTCGTTGGTCGGGGTGACCTAGGCGGACTTTGCAGGTCACTGAGCTACTTTTCCGGTCTTGGGATTCCGGCCAATTTCCGGCCATAATACCAGATTTCCGTCGACCTCTTTTGGGACATATTTTCACATGGGTTTTTCTCACACATGGGCTTGGTGGACTTCTATCTTTTGGACCTTTGAAGATTAGACCTAATTTTGGAAACAAGAGAGCTATTTAAAGGAAAGACTTCTACAACTTTGGTGATCACATATTTTTCTTGGAACTTGGGAGAGCCGGTTTTGTTTACGCTTCTAGGGTTTGCTTTTGTTCATCTTCTTCTTTTCAATTAATATTATTATGATGATGAACTCCATAGCTATGAGTAGCTAAACACATATTATTGGTTATGGGATAAAGTTGATTTCTCAATATGTTATATGATTCAATGAATTAGTTTTGTCTCAATATTTTATTGTTTGTGGTTCACAATTAATAGTGTTATATGATTTGATAGTTTGTTTGGTTGAGTCCGGAATCAATCCGATTTACATTCATCTCTAGAGCTATATTAGGGTTTTCAACACGAAAAAGTTGTTTATCCCTGATTCTAAGTAGCACAATTGTGGGTAGTGCTTGTAGTGATATATCCTACTAGTCACAAGTGAATCATAACTTTTGTTAAAACGTTTAGTGCTTTTACACATTCGTTTGCATTGATTAGTCTTATTCCATAGAACTTATTGCTTTTAGGGAGTTAAATCTAATTATGCTTTTACACTTTAGGTTGCTTTCTAGGATGAATTCACATGTGCATCTTTTAATGTGGTTGTGATGAAAACAGGGAATTAGCGGGATATACTTGCAATCAAGGTATCCTAGGACTTTTAGTAGATGAGAGATTAAATTATCAATTCTAATCATTGATGAAAATACATGTTTGTGAATGATACTATCCCGTGACCAATATCTTCTCCTTATTGATTATTCGAATTACTTACTTTGCTTTCAATTACTTTTATTTCTTAGATAAAACAAAAATCCCCCTTGGTTACATTAGAAACTGAAAATTACATAACAACAATTGCCTCTCTGTGGATACGAACTCTTCCTTACCTTGTGCTTCATATAAATTTAGTGAGTAAGAAAGTGAAATTATTTTTGACGGATTGACACACGATCAGGAGATCAGCTTGTTCCTTCTCAGTAGGCCACTGAAAAAATAATAATCAAAATTCAAAAAAAATAACACTAATATGTACCGAATTTTTTTTACATAAAATCTATTCATGGGACATTGTGTCACCTTAAGAACAAAATGTTCCTGATACGAGCTTCTTCCGAGACTTGTCTATTAAGCTTCTACACATACATATGGCTTGTGTAATTAAGAGTTACACATGTATCTGACTTGTGTAACTCCTATTTACACATGCAAGAGTTAGGAGTTTACTGAAGTTACTGAATTTGATAAAATCAACAGAGAAAACAAATCTTATAAACTATAAACTAACTACTATGTTTCTGATCTGAGAAAGTTAATGTCATGATTGTAAACTGTCTATACTGAGAAGTTACACATGCATATTGAATCTGTCACCAGGAGTTACACATGCATATGACACCTGTAACCAGGAGTTACACATATCTGTAGCTGCTAAAAAAATCAGACAAATCCAACCAACATCATTCTTTTACTAGTCCTAGCAAAGTATATTGATTCTTTAAATTTCACCTAGTATGGCACATGTTTTTTTATTATTATTATTATTTAGCATGTCGACTATAACATAAGAAGTTATACAATCTCAGGGTTTTAAGACTATCATTTACAATCACCTAACTTCACAAGTATCTAAATAGATTATTAACTAGTTCATTATTCATACAACACATCAATACCTTTCAATTCATGCATACAAAGAAAACAAACAACAACATCAGAAGCAACTTTCACCCTCCCCTAAGTGATTTTGTTAAAAACAATTCATAAGACACCTAATTAAGAAATTGAAAAACTTCATGGTGGTATAATACAAATAGACATGGCAAGGCAGAAACTTTAACTTCCGAAAAGATATGAATCTTATGGAGTTAAATCAATATTCACAATATATGAAGGAAACAACAAACTTATAAATAAACTTGAGTAACAAAAATCATATAAAAGTAGCCAAAATGTAAAGAACATCTGAATCTTACCATTTGGAAAAACTAAGTTGAAAAGAGACACTAGAAATTCCTTTACTACGCCTTATCTTTCGACCATTCTCATCTCCAATCACTTTCTTTATAGCATCTAACACACATATAGATAACAAAATCAGTACACCTAAAAACAAATAGATGTTCGCATAATACAAACAACACAAAAATTAAACTACACAAACAACGTACCTAGATCCAGATGCGATGATTGATTGACTCAACAAAAATCTTGTTGTTCATCTTCTCCGATCTAAAAATTATCACCAAAACGAAAACCAAAAGCTAATCAAACAGTAAAACAAAATCAAAATACAAGTAAAATTAACTACAACTTATTCCGATCTTGAATCTTCAAATTTATAATTCATTCTTCCATTACAATGATTTCATTGCGAGATTGAAAAACTCCAAAAATTTCACGTAGTCTTCAAATCGAAATCTAAATCATAAAATCAAATCTATTAATACAGTGAAATAAATAGATCGGAGAAGAAAAGATGAAAAAAATAAGAAAAAATACCCTACATTCAAAATCATATCTCTGCGTGATAAAAATCATATCTAATATTAAATTTGACTGACTGGAATCCATCGAAGCTTGATTAAAGATCGATTAAAGACTTAAATCAATCGATTCCAGAAGCACAAAATAAAAATGGAGGTAGGAGATGAAAAGAAAACCTTAGCTAAAATCGTCGGAGCTCTGAATTGAAATAGGAAATAAAAATAAAATGATTTGATTTTGCTTCTGAAACTAACAATATATAGTGGAGGTTATTTTTGGTAAATAACATTTTAAAATTACGTCAGCAATCAAGAAAAATTCAAAATGAGGCCCCAAAATTAAAAGTTTTGGGCCTAGAAATATCCAAATATGAAAGTATGGAATTGATAAAGAAGGATCCATTTTGTGGGGCTTCTTAATGTTGAACCCATATAGTAGGGGGTTTACAATAGTTTTCACTTATCTTTTAGTCTATGGCTTATCCAAATCATAAAGTTTAAAAAGTTGCACACTTTAGCCTGGCATCATTAGCAATAAGATAACTAACCCCATCAGAACTCAAACTCTAGGAAGAGGGGACTCACTTATTCCTTTCTTTTCATATATGATTGTTGATGGTGGATTTTCATTTAAGGTTAAAATTGTAAAAGCCAAAAAATTATGTGCTAACATCTTGTAAAAGATAAAGCCATTAATAAGTGTTGAATACTTCTTCACTTTACTAATTCACCTAGAATGGAGCATGTGACAACAATCCCATTCTGTGAATTAAATACACGAAATTCATCCAGGTTGGAGCATGTAGCAACAATCCCATATACCCTGTGAATTTATAGCATTATTAATTAATGTGTAAGCAACCTTGTATTTACTGTAATCATTATCAGTGCGGCATGACGACTGAGTGTTGCACTCAGCAGAGCAACACGAACCTCCAAGCATTATAATGAAAGCATGTACGAAATACCCGTATAGGCTGCAACTCTCGGTGTGTTATACTAGCCCGATTGAGAAACTCTCGGTGTGTTATACTATCCCGATTGAGCATCCGGACTGTCCGTATCGATGCTGGAAATGATCTCGATCATCCAACTTCACCAGCATGATTGGATGGCCCAAATCAATTCCATAACCCCCAAGCAGGTATGAAATATTCGCTGCCGAACCAACGCGGACCCCACATGGTCGGCCTCCCCAAAAGATTGGCATAGCTTGCCAAAACGTCCAAACCAGAGCGGTATGGGCGGAAAATCCTAAATTAGGGTTTGTGACACATTACATGTGTCACAAAACAGTCTCAACCATCCATCTTCGCAGGTATAGATGGAGGGTGTAGATGTAGATTCAAAAGGCCCGAGCATGTCAACACAATCACCGTGGGCCGCCTACATACACGACCAATCGGTCGGGACCAACCATGGTTGGTCATCCCAATTAAATGCCTGAATGGAGCATGACGCACTTGGTAGTGAAACCCAAAATTATGGTCTTATGAGCATCACGAGCGTCCATCTTCTCGGCACGAATGGAGGGTCCAAGATTAGATTAAGCGGTCCGGTCATACCAACATGACAACCGTGGACCCATCTATCCACTCACCTGGTCGGCCAAGGCATACCATGTCTGGTTATCCCAAATCGTCGCCCAAACTAGCGTGGTTACACTTCCCAATTGCAAACTAATCTCGACCGCTCAACTTCGCCGGACGATTTGAGTGGCTTAGATCACGTTTCATGGGACAGTCAGGTATAGGTTGTGAACACCAGCCTATCACCTACACGCCAGACCGATCGGCCAAGACCAGGCCAAGATTGGTCGTCTTGGAGCGCGCGCCGAAGTTGGCACGATGCGCGGATTTTGTTTGCACTCGTTTTACGTCCATGGCCGATCTCGACCACTCGACTTTGCCGGACGAATTGAGTGGTCCAGATCACACTTTCGTGAGATAATGGGGTATGGGCGCCTACACCGTCATGCCGTATACACGCATGTACAATCGGCCTGGCCAAAATCGTATCCCAAGCTTGGATTCAACCAGGCTGAAGATGGATGCTTGCGCACCTCTTCTAAAATCCTAATTCCATCAACGGTCGCAGATGAGTGTCTCAAAGATCATCTCGTCGAGTCCAACTTCACCGGCTTGGTTATACAACCACAGTCGGGAGTTAATTGGTCGATAAGGCGTCTTGGTGATCACCACCCGTCACTTTACCACACCATGATGCGACTGCATAGAATACACACGATACTTCACAAGTATCGACCTCTGAATAACGCGCAGATTATTCAATTTAGCATTACATGCTACCTTTTGTGGGTCCCACGACCCACACATTCCAGAACATCAATCATGTCATAAACCGGGGATACATACGGGGTATTGGTGCGGCGGTTTACAGCGTGCAGCGCACAACGCGCCATCACAAGAATGTGCCAGGAAGTCATGGACGGTTAAGTAATGATGGGAGAAGTGGGCAAGCCTGGTCGTGTGACATTAACACATTACTCCACTACTCCATCACTCCACTTTCTCCACTTCCCACGAGATACGAAGGTTAGGCTAAAATACTTGTATAAATAGGTTCTCCATCCTATTTTTAAAAAAGAACAAGTCCGGACAACGAGAGGCAAGTGTTGATACAATCGTATTCAAACACCGAATCGATATCTTACACCCCGCAAGTCGGTTCGACTTTATGATACAAGTCATTCATAGCCAACACCTTCACATTCTCAACACCTTCTTCACTTCCCTCCCTAAGATCAACCCCATCTCCTTCACTTTGTGACCGAAACAAGTCTGGAACGACCATTTCTTGGTTTAGGCCGGACTTGCACAGATGGATCTCTCGAATCTACAAGCACTCACCGCACAGTGCATTTGTTTAAGGTTTAGACTCATTTCTCATCCACACATCCCAAATTACCAAAACCGGCAGAAATAGTTTTCACCCATAAACAATTGGCGACCACAGCGGGAGGTTAATCTCTCGGTTGTAAAGTCAATTTCTTCAAAATCCGATTCAATTTTATCAATTTCAGAAAGGGTAGATCTTAGGACCAATTCAATCATCAATCCATTTCAAGATGGTAGAAATCGTGTCCGGATCAGCAATCAATCCCGATGGAGCTAGTGTGGATAACACTCCCGGTGTCGATGTACCTGTCAGTGGAGCTACCGTGGTCAATACATCTTATGGAGCCGTCACTTCTACCACCAGTGCTAGCGTAGCAGGAGATGTTCCAGTAAGTGTAACACCTCCCATCACCAGACCCAGAGCAGCCGTAAATCCCGACATCTCATCAAGTGTAACACCTCTAGTAGTCACCAGAGTAACAACTTCCACTCCTTCATCAGGACGAGGAGCCGGAGGGACGAGAGGAGGACCATCCCCCATTACCATTGCAGACTTGATGAAGAAGCAGAAAGTTCTTGCTAAGACTCAAACGGATATGGCCGCAACTCAGAAAGAGATACTCACTTTTCTTAAGACATTAACTGATCGATTGCCACAAGAGCCGCGATAGCCCATGAAGCAAAAAGGAACGCATTCAACTTGTAGGAGAAGGTACTTCAGCGGCGCGGACCTCCATGGACCTGATCAAAGAAGCGACATTTGATATGAGCGGTCCTGTCATGGAGACTCCTATACTGGGGACTAATCCTCACAACGATCCTCCTCAAGTCAATAGTTTCACTATGAACCAAAGGCCGGTGGATCGGGAAGCGGCTTCTCTAGTGGAAAGTTTATGCGAACTTTCACACCTCTCGAAGAATTAGCGCGCGGAGACGTTTTGCTGCAAACAACCAGAGGAAGGTCACGACCGTGCCCTACATGTCACCGCACGCATCAAGGATTCAGAGTTCAAGACGGCCCTTATCTACACAGGAGCGTCTTCGAATGTGATTACTCTCAAGACTCTCGGGACATCCAAGGTTCTCCCAGGCAAGGTCGTACGGAAGCCTACCACAATGACGGACTTCGAGGGAAACCAAACTAGCATATACGGGAGAAGCTCCGCGGAAAGAATCAGACAAGTTCGTTGCGTCCCACTCCCCACGTGGGCGTCAATTCAGGAAGAAGACCGGCTTACATCATTGAGGTCTAAAACCCACGATGCATCTTTGCTGACGAAGCATTCTTCTCCATCCTGTGAAGCCACGACCCACGTTCACACAAAGAGGGAACGCACTTTTGTGGCGAGTCGTGACTAGAAAGGGAAAATGGTATACCGACACTTTGCCATTATCAATTAGCGGGGAGACTGTTACCCGATCTCTCCACCCAATGGAATGCTACAACAAACAACGAACCACAAGAACAAGTGCTAGATGCTCCACAACAGTGCAAGATGGCACCAACTCCACAACTGATAAGATTGAAATCGTTGAGGAATCTCCTAGGCCTATCTCCATCAGCTCAACCTTGTGTACGGATAAACGCACGAAGCTCGTGGAACTTCTCAAAGAGTACCAGGACATATTCGCTTGGAGATATGAAGAAATGCCGGATTTAGATGAAAATTGGTCACCCATCATCTACATGTCATACCTGTATCCAAGTCGGTTAAACAGTTGTAGTTCAAATCAGGTGTTGCATAGACTTCAGAGACTTGAACAAGTGCTGCTCCAAAAACGATCCTCCTTTACCTAACATCAACATGTTAGTAGATTCAACCAGCGGACACGGCATGTTCTCCTCCATGGATGGATGTAGCGGCTACAACCAGATAAGGATGTACGAGCATGATGCAAGTAAGATAGCTTTTAGAACTCCTCTCGGAATGACGACAATCTTCTACTGGAGCCGATACCTCAAGGGAGCAGCCTCAAGAAGATAACGATGTCCACGCGTCATATCGAGCAAGATCCGGGTGAGTCACTCTATCAGACGGTGGTCGAACAAGATCCGGCGAGTCACTTTATCAGACAGTGGTACATGTCTATCATGCTATGTTGGAGAATCCGCGCTTTTGGTCATCCTCTGGAGCTGTTGAACGCTCATCTACAACAACATATGCCCTGATAGAAAGAACCAGGCCTGCCGGTAGAAGAGCCTCCTAATGTTTGTAGGGGCATATATCTCACCAACAGGCGATACAACCTTCAGCCTTCTGTAAGCAGTTCCCTGAAGCAGCAAGAGGAAAACCACCGAGATACAACATCCTGCGCGTCCGTCAACTCCAACTCCAGTACCACATGCACGACTCCCACAATGATAAAACAATGTCCAAGATATTCCATATTTGGCTCGACAACAACCACTACGAACAAACCATGTAAACCACGCTTGGGGACTGAGGCTCAGCATGAAGTTCCTTCACCGTCAGTCAAGGAATTCTTCAACATGAGAGAGATGGTCAGTCAAGAAGCATGGAATTCGCAAGGGTAAATCAAACTGAAGAGGGAAACACTTCAACGCTCCCTCTAGCAGAAGCTACTTCAATGGTCTATTCAAGAGCCGCCTCAACGCTCTCTCCGGGACCCACGTTCGCTTCAGAATCCTTCTTCAACACTCTCTCCAGGATCCACCTCAACATTCGCACCAGAAACCACTTTAACATCCTCTCGAACCGTTTCAACACTCAAGATGCATCAATAATCTGCGCTCTGGTCAAGTTATCTTTGATGTACTCATTGCTCAACATACGTCGCATCCATCCTTTATGAGGGCCCAGCGGAGCATGAAAAACCTTGAAGTCGATAGGAGAATGGTTATCTTATGGAACGGATATTTTCATATAGTTGAAAGGGCGCGGTGAACAACTCATCATCAATGTTCGGCATATCTTTGAAGTTGTCAACACCTCCTGACTTGGCACCAGCATTATCCCCAGAAGACATCTCAACAGGAGTTCTTTTCTTCATTCTACAATAAAAGACATGAGTCAGTACTTGTATAAAAACGCGTGAGATGTGTAGTCACACACGACAAAACACACATTCACGTTGGAGTACACAAGGCTGGTATTGGGTCCAAACACCGGTATTGATCAAGTCTCAAGTCCGGTATTGCTCAAGTCTCAAGTCCGGTATTGATCAAGTCACAAGTCCGGTATTGCTCAAGTCTCAAGTCCGGTGTTGATCAAGTCACAAGTCCGGTATTGCTCAAGTCTCAAGTCCGGTGTTGATCAAGTCACAAGTCCGGTATTGCTCAAGTCTCAAGTCCGGTATTGCTCAAGTTTCAAGTCCAGTGTTGATCAAGTCACAAGTCCGGTATTGATCAAGTCACAAGTCCGGTATTGCTCAAGTTTCAAGTCCGGTGTTGATCAAGTCACAAGTCCGGTATTGATCAAGTCACAAGTCCGGTATTGCTCAAGTTTCAAGTCCGGTATTGATCAAAGTCACAAGGCTGGTATTCGAATAAAACAGGCGCACGAGGGGCAGGTTTCGGTCGAAACACTGGGGTCGATGTTCGATCGAGGCACGCGGCGGGTCCCACTTGATCCCAGCCCCAGTTGGTCGAAGCGGCACACAGTACGTCCCCAATCAAAGCTCTCTCTCCAGAAGAAGGCGTTTCAGCTCCAACACTTCAACACTCTCCCGGGCCTTCTCCAGAAGCTGCTTCAACGCTTTCTACAGGACCCACATTTACATTTGAGCACACAAGGTTAATTAAAAAAAAAAAAAAAAAAAAAAACAAGCTTGCTCACATCGGGTCCCACGTTCGAGCAAAGCAAACAACAAGGCCGATATTTGGTCAAAACATCAAGTCCGTTGTTTAGTCAAGCTAGCTGGGTCGGTATTTGGTCGAAGTAGCAAGATGACACTCGAGCAAGTACATCAACCGTACGGTCAAAGTAGGCACATGACATGGCCGACGTTTGAAACATGTACACGGTGGTCCGCGTTTGATCGAAGCATGCACATCTGCCCATGTTCGAATCAAGCATGATTACATCGGGTCCCATGTTCAATCAAGCAGACGCAGTGGAGCCACGATTAACCAAAACAGGCACATCAAGCCCACGTTCGATCAATCAGGTGCAGTAGCCCCACGAACGAAACATGCGTAACAATCCATCGAAGCAGGCAAGACCGACATCATGCTAGGGGAACACTCGCCTGGACGCCTCTTGAACGTGACATGCTCCAAGGACAGGATGACCCGTCTCTCCTGGTAACATCTAACTTTGTCTCATAAGCTTTGTCTTTAACTGTCACCATCTCATGCCTACCCCACAATGGTGTAACCATTACGTGCTAGGCAGGGGACTTAATGTTGATGGTGGATTTTCATTTAAGGTTAAAATTGTAAAAGCCAGAAAATTATGCGCTAATATCTTGTAAAAGATAAAGCCATTAATAAGTGTTGAATACTTTTTCACTTTACTAATTCACCTAGAATGGAGCATGTGACAACAATCCCATTCTGTGAATTAAATACACGAAATTCATCCAGGTTGGAGCATGTAGCAACAATCCCATATACCCTGTGAATTTATAGCATTATTAATTAATGCGTAAGCAGCCTTGTATTTCTGTACTCATTATCGGTGCGGCATGACGGCGAGTGTTGCTCTCGACAGAGCAACACGAACCTCCAAGCATTATAATGAAAGCATGTACGAAATACCCGTACATGCTGCAACTCTCGGTGTGTTATACTAGCCCGATTGAGAAACTCTCGGTGTGTTATACTAGCCCGATTGAGCAACCGGACTGTCCGTATCAGTCTAGAAATGATCTCGATCATCCAACTTCACCAGCATGATTGGATGGCCCAGATCAATTCCATAACCCCAAGCGGTATGGAATATTCATTGTCGAACCAACGCGGACCCCGCATGGTCGACCTCCCCAAAAGATTGGCATAGCTTGCCAAAACGTCCAAACCAGAGCAGTATGGGCGGAAAATCCTAAATTAGGGTTTGTGGCACATTACATGTGTCACAAAACAGTCTCAACCATCCATCTTCGCAGGTATAGATGGAGGGTGTAGATGTAGATTCAAAAGGCCCAGAGCATGTCAACACAATCACCGTGGGCCCGCCTACATACCTGACCAATCGGTCAGGACCAACCATGGTTGGTCATCCCAATTCGTACGCCCGAATGGAGCATGACGCACGGCCGTGAAACCCAAAATTATGGTCTTATGAGCATCACGAGCGTCCATCTTCTCCGGCACGAATGGAGGGTCCAAGATTAGATTAAGCAGGTCCGGTCATACCAACATGACCACCGTGGACCCATCTATCCCCTCACTGGTCGGCCAAGGCATACCATGCCCTGGTTATCCCAAATCGTCGCCCAAACTAGCGTGGTTACACTTCCCAATTGCAAACTAATCTCGACCGCTCAACTTCGCCGGACGATTTGAGTGGCTTAGATCACGTTTTCATGGGACAGTCAGGTATAGGCGTGAACACCATCCTATCACCTACATGCCAGACCGATCGGCCAAGACCGACCAAGATTGGTCGTCTTGGAACGCGCGACCGAAGTTGGCACGATGCGCGGATTTTGTTTGCATTCGTTTTCTGTCGCAAACTGATCTCGACCAATCGACTTTGCCTGACGAATTGAGTGGTCCAGATCACACTTTCGTGAGATAATGGGGTATGGGCGCCTACACCGTCATGCCGTCTACACGCATGTACGATCGGCCTGGCCAAAATCGTATCCCAAGCTTGGATTTGACCAGGCTGAAGAGGGATGCTTGCGCACCTCTTCTAAAACCCTAATTCCATCAACGGTCGCGAGATGAGTGTCTCAAAGATCATCTCGTCCAGTCAACTTCACCGGCTTGGTTATACAACCACAGTCGGGAGTTAATTGGTCGATAAGGCGTCTTGGTGATCACCACCGTCACTTTACCACACCATGATGCGACACTGCATAGAATACACACGATACTTTACAAGTATCGACCTCTGAATAAACACGGTTATTCAATTTAGCATTACATGCTACCTTTTGTGGGTCCCACGACCCACACATTCCAGACATCAATCATGTCACAAACGGGGGATACATCTGGGGTATTGGTCGGCGGTTTCTGGCGTGCAGCGCACAACGCGCCATCACAAGAGCGTGTCAGGAAGTCATGGACGGTTAAGTAATGATGGGAGAAGTGGGCAAGCCTGGTCGTGTGACACTAACACATTACTCCACTACTCCATCACTCCACTTTCTCCACTTCCCACGAGATACGAAGGTTAGGCTAAAAGACTTGTATAAATAGGTTCTCCATCCTATTTTTTAATCCAGACAACATAGGCAAGTGTTGATACAATCGTATTCAAACACCAGAAATGATAGCTTACACCCTGCAAGTCAGTCCAGCTTTCTGATACAAGTCATTCATAGCCAACACCTTCACATTCTCAACACCTTCTTCGCTTCCCTCCCTAAGATCAACCCCATCTCCTTCACTTTGTGACCGAAACAAGTCTGGAACGGCCATTTCTTGGTTTTGGCCGGACTTGCCACGATTGATCTCTCGAATCTACAAGCACTCACCGCGCAGTGCATTTGTTTAAGGTTTAGACTCCTTTCTCATCCACACATCCCAAATTACCAAAACCGGCAGAAATAGTTTTCACCCATAAACAATGATATGCAAAGCTATTGAGACATAATTTTCTGACAGTAACAATAGCTACAACATCATCCCCTTTAGATTCATCTTGGAAACATTTCAATTCAGCATCCCAAAGTATCATAAGGTTCTCTACACAACCAATTTTAATCAATAAGCGTTTCCAAACAGAATTAGAAAATTGGCAAGTTATAAACAAATGATCTTCATCCTTAAGACCATGCTCACACAATAAGAAATTAGCATTTTCAATAGGACCCCATTTTTTTAATTTAGCTCTAATCTTCAACCTCCTCAAACAAGCTAGCCAATATATAAAAGAATGTTGTAGGATGGAGTTCTTAAACCAAAGAATTTGATGCCACTGCCCTTCCACAAAATTTCCGCTAAGAGCTTTATAAGTCTGTTTCATAGAAAACTCATCAGTTATACTAGCCTTATATATATATGCTCAAAGACTCTCCCAAGTATCAAACTACATACCCCGAAATATAGTAGAGCTTGTTCAGGACTTAGTATGAGTGCAACTTGGAAAGTTCCACAGACCTTCCTTCATAAACTCCGCCAGAGTCATCTGATTATCAAGACAAATGTTGTTGAGGCGTTTCCCATGATTCCAATCAGAGACTCTCTCATTGGGATGCCAAAACCCATAAAGAAAACGGGTTGTCTTTCCATTACCAGCACAGAATCCCATAAACTGATGAGCGAGCCTCGTACAATCCAGAATCCTTCTCCAACTCTAGGAACAATCTTGAGGGGTAATAATAGACTAGACATTTTTATCTTTTATAAGATTTGAATGAATCCAAGTAGTCCATATATACAATATCTCTGCCATAATTAATATCCCAAATGTGCCTCAATTTAGCAGCAACATTTATAACTTCTAGATTCTTTACTCCAAGTCCACCAGACTTCACAGAGGTAAAAATTTGAATCCAACTAACAGGGTTGTGTTTTATTCTTGATTTTTGTTAGAGGGAGAGCAAAAGTTGATCCGAGGAGTACAAAAATCATGGTCGACTCGCTAACTATTACCCATTCAATATGGTTTTATGACTCGGACCAAAATATCTTTACTCAATGCACCCAATAAACACATAAATTCTCGCCCATTCTAAACATCTTCACCATCGTCATCTCCACCGACACTACTAATTTATGCTGAAAAGACATGGGTGGTTCTAAGAAACAATCTCGTTTCTAGTTGATCTTTTTCTTATATTCTTGTTGATACGTGCGAAATGCAACCATGATTCATTTTGTAGCTAACTTGCACTTGATCAAAAACTTCGGCAACAAAATCCAAAACTTGGATTTCACTTGTTCCCAACTATGAATCGAAATCAGACACCTAGCGTTCATAAGGATTGATGAGCTATTCTTATTATTGGACAAGCCATAATGATCTGATTCCAAAACAATCCCTATTTTCTTGGCATTTCTCTTTTTAAAACAAAACCATTCAAAAAAAGAAAATTTGGAGTAGGAATAATATTTAAAAAAATCTCAAATGCAGTTGAATCTCACTGCAAGTAAGAAATGGGTTTCTTTTTTTGAAAATATTAATGTACTAACATTTTTTTGATTTTGATTATTAGGGTTTGCTACCCTGCTTTTGCTAAGATTTGGGGATTTAGATTTATAAATGTCAGTATAAAATATAATCAATAAAAAACTATACAAAAGTCGTAATGATGATGAAGGAATTTTGATTTCTTCTGGTTGATATTTGTGTTGCTAAATTTAAATATGTGGTTGTGGTTTCGGGTAATGGCAGGAGGGGTTACTTGGTAATGGTAGTTGTTTGATGTTCTTTAGTTGTTATTGGGGTGGAGGTGTAGGTTTCTTGGCTTGAAGTTGCCGGTAGTTTTTGGTGGTGGAGGAATTGTTCAAGGGGTGGGTGAGTTTTGTGCAGCTAGTGGGTGTAATTAGTAGGATAGTTTTGTCCGAATTAGGAAAAAATTGAAAACATGGGGGTACCAGATTACACCACCAACTTTTTCGTAGGCAATCTGTATGGAAAAAATTAACACAATTCAGAGAGTTCAACTTAATGAATCTCAATCAAGGAATAATGCATAGTTATATCTCTATCTCTCACAATCAGAAAGTTTACAGAGACTAGTATGTGAACCTGATTTACTAGTGAGAGTACTTGGGTGATTCCAAAGATCAATTTCCCAAGCAATCAATCAAGTCATATCCAACAAACAAGGTTGGACGTATCTACTTTGATTGATTAACGCACAATCTGTGATATTTCAATTATAAAGATAAATAATATAATGTGGAAAAAAAATAACATAGACACTATAAATTTTGTTAACTAGGAAATCACAAATGCAGAAAAACCCCGGGGCCTAGTCCAGATTGATCACCATACTGTATTAAGCCGCTACAGACACTAGCCTACTACCAATTAACTTCGGACTTGAATGTAGTTGAGACCGAATTAAACCTTCATATCAATTCAGTTACAGTCGCGTTCCTTACGCCTCTTGAATCCCAGCACGACTTCGCACAATTGATTCCTTTAGCTGATGGCACACCAACTAAGATTTGCTTCAACTCAATTGAAGACTTTAAACCAATCTGTCTCTCACAGATAAGCCTATATATGTGATTCCCTTTTTGATCAAAGATCAAGGTAATGGAAACCAATAGCAATAGACAAAGTCTATCTAACCTCAAAATACGAACTTATGCAACTGAAATGCATCCTAGATTAACCTCAAAAGTATAAAACTTATAGAATCAACAAAGTTTGAGATGAAGAGAACTTTGATGATTACTATCTATCTTGATCAAGTGAGCAGCTCAACAATCGATCAAGATCAAGATACTCGAGTTATCAAGAGAAGATAACTGGACCTGGATTCACGAATCCCTATGAAGTCTTTGTAGTCGTTAAACCCAAAAAGGGTTTCTGGATAGGTCGACTCTAGTAACAACTAAGATACACCAAAAAGTAGTGCCGGGATTCAAAGATCCCAGTTGTTTGAGGTTCCCATTATATAGACATTCAAAGCATAGGTTGTTTTAGGTTTAAGCTAAGATAGCTTTGAAACCAAGCTAACAACATCCGTCGTTAGATGAATCTTTGAATCTGATTTACATAATCAAGATATACACTATGGTTAGGATGAAATGTAACCGAACCATGTATAAGACCACGCTCATGAATGGTTAGCCTAAGCTAGCCAACTGAACTATAAGATTGAGCATTTACATGAACACTTAAGACTCAACTCGAAACACAATCATGTGATCAAATATGTCTATGGTGTTTTAATAAATATAAATAAAGATTATTCAAAGGCTAATTATTTCGGTCTATGGTGTTTTAATAAATATAAATAGAGATTATTCAAATGCTATTTATTATGGAGAAATAATTTTATGTGCATATGAATTTAATCGACATGGTAAGTAAACGTACAAAGTACAAGTACTTAATTTGTTCATGAACAGTTATGTCACGGTACGTGTACCGGTAAGTAAACCTTAAGACATAACCGAGTTCTGGAGTTCACAGAACTATTTCGTTATGCGTACTGGTATGGATACCATTTAAACATAACGAGTTCCGGAGTCCACATAACTTTTATGGTACGTGTACTGGTACGGATACCATTTAAACATAGCCACGTTCTGGATTCCACATAACTTTTATGGTACGTGTACCGGTATGGATACCAAACCGGTTCTGTAATGAACAGTTCCTTTCTAGTACGCGTACTGGTTTGCGTACCGATTCGGATTCACGTGTTCACAAACTTTTAAAGGTGCGCATACTAATATGCGTACCAACAATTTGTTTGTCGACGTATAACTACTCCGTTACATGTACGAGTACATGTATTACGGCTTCAGACTTATTACAGTTTTCTCAGTTTGTAAGACTGGCATGTAAACTGTCTTATATCCGAATTTATAGTAGTTCTATATTTCTCTAAATCGATTCGAAACATTCCCGAATAACATCAATGACACATATCACTGTTCCAGGCTATTTTCGAGTGATAATCTTGAATCATGATTTTGATTGTGAGCAATTAATTGTTCTTAACCGAAATTCATCAAGTATGAAATGTTCATTAAGCTTAGTCATATTTCGAGGACTAATTACAAGAAGAATCTTGACTCGAAATTCTTGATATGCTTATGATAGTCTAATTAGTTACGCGACAACGTTTCAAAGATAGAAAAGTGAATATAACTTGAGAAATATGTGGTTCAGTCTTCACTTACCTTTCTACAGAAGCTTCGGTTGATCTTCGCCTTCAAACAGTAGAATGCAATGATGACTGCCGTGATGTACGTTTCTCAACTACATCTTCTATCCTAATCCGAGACTTAACTAATTGTAGACTAGAAATCAAGATATAGTTTTGACAACTAAATTTGACAACAAGCTTGAAATAGCAACACCTGTGAGTTCGACCGAGTAATGCTCTAACAAAAATATTGAATCAAGACCTATTGTCGAGCCGACTACGATTTTTGCACTCCTCGGATCATCTTTTTCTCTCCCTTTAACAAAAATCTTCATTCCTAAGTCAGGCCCACACCAAAGAAATTTATTGAAGATAATACTTAGCTCCTTAATCACCCTCCTAGGGACAACAAAACATGAGAACCAAAGTAAACCATTCCACTAAGAACATGTTTAATTAGCATCAATCTCCCTACAAAAACTAAATGCTTTTCTTTCCAAGACTTCACCTTTTTAGTAACTTATCAATGAAAGGTAAACAATAAATATAAGAAAGTCTAGTGGAAATGAGAGGAACCCCTTCACTGGTAAAACTCTTTGAGAGCAATTCAAACAGTCAACAATAGCGGTGATAGTAGTCTAATCTACAGCAGAAGAAACAATGGAAGTCTTCTTACAATTAATCACAGGACCAGAGAATTTACTAAATTCCTCTAATACCTTAACCAAGATTTGAGCAGCCTTCATATTACCGTTAAAGAAAAATAACACGTCATCTGCAAAACACATATGTATGAGCTAAATAATGTTACACATGGGATGCATTCCATCAGGGAACGAGGGATATAGAGATAATTGGGGTCGATAGACCCCACTTGATTTCAAATGTTGACTGGTTTAGGCTTGGTAGTTTTGAACTTTACATATTTTGTGGGGGCAATATGTAGGATAAAATTGAAATCTAACTGCTAATAGGATCTAAGTTATAAATATCGGTACAAAATATATAAAAAGACATCAATTAGGATTAATAGGATAGACTCCACTTGATTCTTGATTTCAAATATTGATTGATTTAGGCTTAGTAGTTTTGAACTTTACATGTCTTGTGAGGGTAAATATGTATGATGAAATTGAAATCTGATTCCTAATGGGATCTAAGTTATAAAAACTGGTACAAAATAAATAAAAAGACATCAGATGTATGACCTAAAAGAACGATATATACACTATGTTTAGCTTAATAAGAATATTTCATAATTTGATAATCACTCAAATTATACTAAAACATCAATTAAAACGAGAAAAGAAATCGCACGGCCTCCGGCCTCCGATCCCTTGGACGCTTCGATTTCTATTATATAAATTTTACCCCCACATGAAAAAATATTTGTCTTCATCACTGCAATCCATATGATCTAGAAGAGACTTGTTGCTTCAATAATGCACTAACACTTTCGTAACCATAACAAATAAATACGACGACATAGGATATCCTTGTCTTATACCTAGCCCAAACAAATTAAAAAAAGATCCATTCACCATCACTGAAAATCCAAAAATGAAAATTCACATATACATGAATATACCACCACTATCTCCCTCACATATTTTCCATTTAGAACCATCACCGATTCAAACTAGTGGGTCGACTACAATCCACAACCTTTCTTTTTTCAATTTGCTCTCCACAAAATCAACATAACGAAGTGTTCTCTTTTTCTTTTTTGGTATGGGGAACTCCTTTCTGTAATGGGAATGTAACCCCACAAAATTGGGGTATGCAAAACCTAAATGCGAATCTAGTACACATGGTAGGAATAAATAAACTACCATTAGCATAGTTACTACACTCACTTTTCCACCTACCCTATCAAATAAATGAAGTTTTATACTCCCTCCGTACCACATATATAGGCGGAGTGGGAGAATTCTCTTAGATTAAGAAAATTGCTTTGGATTCATAATTTTTCATACATTTTTTATTTTACCCTTTGTCCTATTCCTACTACAATTTCCCATACATAATAAATGAGGGTATTTAGGAGAAAAATCATCTTGAAAATAGGGCTCCGCCTATTTAGTGGGACAAATAAAAATCAAAATTCCGCAAATATAATGGGTTAGGAGTGAGTATGTACAAATTGTCTTGTCCTATTAAAGAAACAATTTCCCCAGTCCCCATATATTTACTGTTCCTTTTGTACAACCGTCGCATTTTGTATCCATCCCCGCTGTCCATGACACTTAAAGAAACTTTCATTGGAAAATGCGGCATTATAATATCAAACTCCTATTATTGTTTGTTCGTTTTGATACTCAAAACAAAGTTATGCTTTTAAGCTTTTGATGAATACAGCTTTCCTTGAACGTCAAGGCTCTGTATTAATTTATAGTCGATCCTTACAAAATATCAACAAAGATCAAGTAAACTTGTTATGAAGATGGCTGCATGTTGAATCGTTACAGCGTGTTTGTTTGCTTGACAACCCGGAATCCCATTTCATTGTAACTGAATGCTTGTGGACTGATGGAATTCTCAGGATAATTCCGATACAGATGATTTGCCATCAGTGTAACATTCCGTAAGGATGAATGTCATGTATCATAGTCATAGACTCATAGAGGAGAGTTTGGGTGGACTTTTGATGTAAAGGTCTTTTTCCTTTTCCTGGGCATTTGTTTAGTCTGATAATAAATTTAGGGGTTTTCTTTCTCATGTCGACCAGCACAACTTGCACTGAAGAGATAGTGATCAGCCAACCACACTACTACATTTGTATACAATATTTTCATTTCATCAACTAACTGATCAGCAAATGACCCACTAACCAAATGCCTGATGTTAAGAAAGTGCTAGACGTTAGGTACTGATTGGTGTGTTTTTCTAAGAAAGTTAAATGGTCCAGAGATTTTTCATTAAAAGAAAATAATAATGGTCCAAAGCAGGTTTTAGAATCCATAATTTCGTGGTCCCAGCGAACAAAGTGAACTAGAATTTAGCACAATTGTCCACGTAGTTCGCCATGTTGTTCCGTTAGGTAAATAAATCTAGCATAAGCTCAACAAAATCTCTGCGTCATCTCGGAGAACGCCTCCAATACCAGGCCAGGACCAAGGTGATTAGATGCCCCATCGTATTTAGTTTCACATAACCAACAGGTGGACATTGCCATCCGACGGAGATCATGTCTCTAACTCGAACAGCACTTGCACTTAGGAGACACACACATTTGAAGTTGAAGCCTTGGAAAGAGCTAGGTTAACAACATTAATAACATGAGGATTAGTATGTTGGAAAACAACGAGAATTACGGGCGATCCATATTTCCCATAATATGAAGGGGAAAATGCAATTTGCAAAACTCGAGTTGCTCAAAGGATATATATGTGCATTGGAAATCACCCAATCCAGTTGACTTTATCTCCGTAGGAGACCATTTCCATTGTTGTTGGGTCCATTGCCAAATTCCCTTGGTCCAAGCACATTCTATAAATAGATGTTCAAGGGTTTCGGGCGGTGAGGCAAAGAGGACATCGTCGATTATGTCCAATCCTCTTCGACAAAGATTAGCCCTGACCAAGGTCTTCCGATGACTAAGCACCCATACAAAGTGCTTGATATGAGGTGGAATAGGAAGTTTCCAAAGCTTGTTCCATTTCTGAGGATTTGCGACCTCACCAAAATTCTCCACACATAGGTGGTTGTAGACACTTTTAACGGTAGCTTGACCACTACTATCTTGGGACCAGACTAACTTGTCTTGTTTTGGATAAAAGCGTTAACACGAGATAGCTTGAATTTGCTCCAAAATAGAAGATGGAACCAAGTGTTGGATACTAGATAGATCCCATTGATGCGTTTCAGTATCCACAAGCTCACACACCTTCATATGCTTAAGGTGGTCTGGAATCTGATCTACAATTGAACTAAGAGGCACATTGCAAACCCAATTGTCCTCCCAAACATTAATGTCGAGTCTTAGTCCCCAATCGACCATTTAAGACTAGTCTTAAGGATATCCCTTCCTCGCAAAATACTCCGCTTGGCACCAAGAGGCTTGTTTTGGAGAGCTACATGACCAAATAGGATGTTCTTTCACATACTTAGCCTTAAATAACTGTGAAACTAATCTAGTAGAATCCATAAGAATTCTCCAAGCAGTCTTCGCAAGAAATGCCAGATTATGTAATTCTAAATCTCTAATGCCGAGTCCTGCCATCCAAGTGGGTTTACAAATAGCGTCCCAGTTGATAGCATGCATTCTGCATGAGTCCCATCTCTCTTTGTCCACACAAAATCTCTTCTTAGTTTATCAATACTTTTAAGCACACCTTTAGGCACTCACGAGAGTGGACATAAGATGATTTAAAGTGGATCGAGTCATGACTTTAACTAACACTTCTCTACCTGCAAAATTCAGCGCTTTATTCTTCCACCCTTGCATTTTGTGAGTCATATTAAGTAAAAGATCATTATAGTTTGTGCTCTTAATCGTCCCCATTGAAGGTAACAACCAAGATATCTTCAGGATATTACTTAGTCTCATCGTGAGCCCTCTAGCAAGACTCCGAGCTAATCTCTTATGCATATGCGGAGAAAAAATGACACTAGATTTAGAGTCATTTACAACCCGACAGACCGAGATGCAATAAGTATCGAGGATATCTCTAATACCTCTAACATTTCGAGAGAAGCTTTGTAGAAATATGACACTATCATCCGCATAGAAAACATGTGTTATACGGAGCACCCAGACTATTTTGAACCCCTGAATCTTATTTTTTCGTTATACCTGTTGTATTAATCGAAAGTACTTCAAGCCCAGTGATAAACAAGTACGGGGGATAGGGGATCACCCTGTCGCAAACCTCGTTGTGGTTTAAATGCAACTCCAGGGCCCCATTCACTAAAACTTGAAAAGAAACAGTGGACAAACATTCTTTGAATCCGGCTCCTCCAGCAGTCTTTGAAACCCAAAGCCTCGAGAACTTGGCAGATGAAATCCCAATTCATTTTATCGTAGGCTTTTCAAAGTCGATCTTAAGAGCCATCAACCCATGTGACCTTTTTTATATTTAAGAGAATGACATATCTCATTGGTGGTCATGATAGCATCGAAATAGACCTCCCTTGAACGAAAGCATGTTGAGAAGGATTAATGAATTTTTCTAGGAAAGGTTTAAACCTTGAAGCTAAAATCTTAGAAATTATCTTGTAAGCAAAGTTGCAAAGACTAATAGGTCTAAAATGCTTGACCATTGACGGGTTTTGGATTTTGGGAATTAGGGTAATGAATGTTTGGTTAATGGATGGGTGCATCAAATGTGAGTGGAAAAAATCTTGAACCATTCCACAAACAGACTGCATGGATTATGTCCCAATTTCGAGTATAGAAAAGGCCTTGAACCCCATCGGGACTGGCGCCTTAAGAGGACCCATATTCCTATAAGGTATCCCAAATTTGTGCAGAGGTTACGGCCGCGTTAGCCAAACATTATCCTCATCACTAATAACTCTAGGAAACAAATTTCCCAAATACGGATGTCTAAGAGGTTGAGAATCGGAATAGAGATGTGTAAAATAAGTTGTAATCATCTTCTCAATCTCGTGTTCTTCATAAACCCAATCTCCATTATCGTTCTTCAAAGCATTAATAGAATTTCTATGCCTTCTTACCACTTTGTGGACATATGGAAGAATCTAGTGTTGAGATTTCCATGTCTTAACCATTGCACTCTTGATTTTTGAGCCCAGAAAATCTCTTCTAAGTGAAGCCGGTGAAGATACGTATTGGACAATGAGCTTCATGTGCTTTATTGGGAAGAGAAGGATGATCACTAAATCTCAATTGTGCCACAACTAAAGCATCTCTAGCATCCTCGATATTTCTGACCAAAGACCCAAAAACTTCTTTGTTCCATTTTCTAGAATCCACAGCTAACTTTTTGAATTTATCACAAATAAAACTACTAGCAGAAGACGAGCTTAAAGCATCAGGATCGTTCTTCCAAACAGCTTCCACTAAATGCTTAAATCTAATGTCCTCTAGCCACATAGCTTCAACTACGAATGGCCTTTTCCTAAACGTTACGGAAGGGTGCAAATCTAAAAAGTAAAACTCTATGATGCGAGTTAAAGAATCCCAGTACTAACCTTTGCATTAGGATACATTAATCTCCATTCTTCATTCACCAATGTCAGGTCTAGCTTCTCTTGAATATTTCTTGTTGAAATCATTTGTTGGTCCAAGTATATCTAGGCCGGAAGCTTTAAGGTCCATCAAATTGCATTTATTCATAACGAAATTAAGCTCAAGCAAGGTTGAATAAGAAGGATATTACCACCTTTTTGTCCGAAAGATGAGAAATGGCATTAAAGTCCCCCATAGCCACATAAGCACAATTCATCTCAGCAATATTCTCCATTTCGACCACACCTTTTCTAAGCGAGAGGATTAGGACTAGCATAAATTGAAGAGAATACCCACGGGGTCCCAAACATAGGGTAATGACAGCATGTATGGCCCAGCGAGAAACTGAAGTAGCTTGCACATCCATATCGGCGGTATTCCAAAGCATCCGAGACCACCAGAATAACCTTGAGAAGGAACAATGACAGCACCAGTGTATCCCAAGGTATTGACAATAACTTTAGAAGTATGTTCAGACATTCGAGTCTCCAGAATTGCAAGGATCGAGGGTTTATGCACACGAATAAGATCCTTAACAACTCTGGAGAAAGAGGGCTTACTAGCACCTCGACAATTCCATACCATTAACTTCATTGGAAACTGGTTTGTTAAGTTCTCCAACTCCTATCGTTGAGACATAAGTCTCTTCTTGACGTGGTGGGTGTGGTGGAGTGTCAGCGTATTGCGGCGGATCAGTCATCGACCATCTGTCCAAAGAGAAGCACGAAACATTTTGTCCTCAAGACCAAGCCAATAGGTATCACTATCGCAATCCTCATGAGTGCGCTTAGCCTTCTTATGAATGCTTGTATTACCACTCACCACGGTGAACCCCATCTTTACCACGATGTCCCCTAGCCGCATTTTTGATACGCAACTTTCCTGTGAAGAGCACCTGCTCCTGCTGAAAAATTTTGTATTGCAGATGGCTCCATGCTTGGATTGAGAAATTCCGAACTTGGAGCACTCTGAATGTTTGCTAAAGGAACTACAGTTTCCGACTCAGTGCTTGACTGGCTATTTTTATCTATTCTTTGTCCCAAGTTCATCGTGCTTTGAACCAGCACAAGTGTTATTAGCAGAAAATGTGAAAACGTCTGGAGCTGAACTTGGAGTATGACCTTCAGTATCTTGGTGATTTCCACAAAGCCGTTCTTGTTGCTGTTACGGTCCCTAATCGACCACATCTTGCTTTTCTAATTTTCAGTTTGGACCCAAAACCTCCTGGAACCTCCTCTAGCATAACCAACTTTACCTTGTTCATGTCGACTCGAGAGGGCTGTAAATGTACTTTGAGAATTGAAATATTCTTTTCATACGAAAAATCCAAGTTCCTAACAGATCCTAGGTTTATGTCCATTGGAATCATTCTTAACGGAACTCATTCTAGAATGACTATTACTATTCATCACGGGTTTTCTTCTTGCTATTATTCATTCTTCCTCCAAAAGTACCTCCCATACCGCCGATAGGCGTCCGTCGATTCTTTCGCTTTTCAACCAACATCCAAGGGCCGAAAGTAGTTGAATCTTGACCTTGTGGTCTTTGTTCTTGTCTTTGAGATAATAGAATGTCCTCAACATTCTCATTATTCACGAAGCGAGATAAAGGACAGTGAGAGGCCCTATGATTTGCTCTTCCACAATTACTACAAATTGAATTTATTCCTTCATACAAAACAGGTTGGATGATATTACCAATCGATTGCAGGGACCAATGGTTTAACCAAATCAATTTCAATACAAATTCTAGCAAATCTACCTCTGGTTAAAAAACCCGATTACTACATCAATCTTGTGACCTTGCCAATTTTATTTCCAATTTGAAAAAGCATTTCCTTATCGAAAAATTCAGAGGAAGTTAGGTAGCCTAACCCAAGAAATGGTTTTAGTGACCTGACCTCTGAAGGTTTAAACCGGAATCCATTTCATTAAAGCTAAGTGATGTCCTTTGATGAACCAAGGACCATCTAATAAAGCTTTTAAGATCTTTAAGATCGACAAATTGAAACAAGAAAAGTCTTTCCCCAAATCTAAAACTTTTACCTGATTAATGGGTTTCCAGAGAGCATTCGTTCTTTCTTGGATGAACTTAAAACCAATTGTTTTACCGATAACCTTGCCAATTAGACATTGTTTCCATGGTCGACTAAGTCTCGCCTTGTATCGACATCCAAATCAATAGAAGTAATAGCATCATCTTCAATTCTTCCAACCGACTTCTTTACTGCTAGTAACAACACCACAATCCCCCTCGAGAATCATCATTTAAATACCGTAGAAAACATCTTCACTCCATTGCTCCCATGGGGAGAAATTGCCTTTATCTTGTTGCATAAGAAACCCTAATTGAGAATTAGGTGCTTTTGTTGAATTAATAAGGCGAGCATCATTATTGGCGACAATCAACTGATTATCATTTTGATTTTGCGAAGAGAAATTAGAATCATTAGTTCGCATATCAGGCGGTCTTCCATGTTTCTCCACCTCCTCAACTTCGTTCATCTCAATCTCTTTCGGCACACTTTCCAAGACACTCATTTTTTTTTCTTTCGGAAGAAAATGTAATTCCGTGTATATTTGTCGAAGATCTACTGAACATTATACTTTCATCAAGTGGATCAACAATCATCAACCTAGAAAAGTTGTATTAACTGCTATACTTTAAAAAAGAACGCGTAATTGGGGATGTGGAAACTAATTGGGGGATCTGAATTACTTCCCCCAACCAAAGGTGGCTGTTAAGGGGTGTTTTTTGAGTGCGAAAATACCAAAACACCCTTTCCTTAATTAAAAAACATTATGAAAATACCAAAACACCCTTTCCTTAAAACATAAACATCAATAACCAAAATCATATATCCCCAATTCAAATTTGTACCGGCATAGGTTAGTCTTTGATTTTTTTTTTTTCTTCATCTTCTTTCATCTTCTTCCTCATCGTTCATTCTTCATCGACGATTAATCGTTGAATCAAAAATTTCTTTGTCGATTAACGTAACATAACCATGCCTCCAAGAACCAAATCGAAAGCAAAACCGAGAACCAAATCGGCTGCTCAACAAACACATGAACAAAGAATCGAGAACATTGCTCAACAACTAGAAGAGGACGCAGCAGCGAACTCAGATGATCAAACACTCATGGCTTCTCTGAGAAGGTAAGTGATTTTTGAACTCATTTATGATTGTTTTACTCGATTTGTAGCCATGGGTTTAGGTTAGAATCGCCAACAATAGCTGAAACTGTCGAGTTACAGAGAGTACCGGCATTGGATCTTGGTTTGAATACCAAGCCGGTTTAGGTACCGACATAGAATTTGGGTCGAATACCATACCGGTTTGCATTCCTGAAATCGAATTTTTTTATACCGGCATACAATTAGGGTTGAATACCATACCGGTAGTCAACTAAAAACACACAGGAACTTAATTGTGTGTACCGGCATTCTATCTAGGTTTCGTGAATGTCGGTATTTAAAACCGACATCTGTTAGTTCAATTCGGAAATGCCGGTATTACACTTAAAACATACGGGAACATCGAAATGGTGCTCAATATAGGCACATAATTTAGTTTATAGCAAATGCCGGCATGCTCGATATTTAAGTTCTTATCTTAGGTCCATGTTACGGCATTGGTTTGTTTAGGAATTGCTATGTCGGTTCCTAAAGCTGCCATGCCTTTTCTAATGTTTGTTTTGTTTGCTTATGTTATAGGTCAAGAGCCAAAGAAGCGAAGAAAAATAAAGGTCCTATTCTCACTAAGAGAAGGAGGAAGGACGGTCTTGATACTCCTCGGTCCCTACCTCCACGGGGAAAGACGCGGGTCGCAAGAAACGTTTGGGGTTTCAAACAAGAGGGTCAATTTGGGAGAGTGGTGGTGAACGTAGTGCACTTGCAATCCGTGAAGGTACTGGAACACTTGAGGACGATGAGCATGATGGAGTGGAAAGTGAGGAGGAAGATGATGAGTGCCAAATATTGCATATTTCTACATCTTTTTATTGGCATTTAACTCATCTTTTGTGCTCAGAAATCAGATATTATCCCAAATTCTGTATTTTCCCTGTTTTCAAGAATAAATATTTGTACTAATTAATTTTGTGTTTTTAGGTAGTAAATAAAGCTCGGAGAAATTAAGGAGCCAAAAGAGCAGAGAATTGGAGACGAGCGTCTATGGAGCAGAAAGCCAAAGCCCGCACGCACAGCAGTTGCAACCCAACAAGTAGCAACCCATTTACAAGACATGGGCTTGAGCTATCCAAAACCCGGCCCATAACCCGGATCCAAAACCCGTTTTACTCTGAGCCATCAGATTTGATCCATCCGCATCCAACGATCGCTCCACCCATCTCATCACTTCGCATCATCCGCCTCACACCGAAACCACATACCCACCTCATCCCAACCGAACCAAACACTCCCTTCTTCATTTCTCATTTTATCTTCTCTTTCTCCCCGACAATTCCAGAGAACCACCCTACCTTCTCTTCCCCTGACCATACCAGCAGCCGACTTCGCCCTCACCATCTCCTTCCCCTGACACCAGCACCAACAGCACCAGTAGCCGCATGCTCCGCCATCCCTAGTTCTACCCATCTCACCTTTAGCTTCTTCCATACCCTAGAAGCTAAGGTTGAGATAGTTGGAATTCTAGGGTTTTCTCCAACATCAAATCAATGGAGTCAGAGACGAATTAGCAGAGGAAAGAGGTTTGGGTTTTTGTTTAATTGCTAGTTCGAGTGATTGTGAGGTATAAAAGGGAGGTATTCTTCATGAGAGAGGAGAGTAATTTTTAGGGTTTTATTTTGTTAACCTAATTTGAATTCAGTTTAATATTTGTATCATGTTTTAATTCATCTTGCTAGGGTGTAGATGAAACCCTTAATGTTATATAGAGTTAATTCATGATCAAGCTTTTGTTCTTACTGTGTTGTATTGTGTTAGGATGATTAGTTAATTGTTGAGCAAATTAGCCTGTGATTGGTTGTACTGTAAGAAGACAACCAATACTAGGGGAGAATTAGTGAATTCAATTGACATAATATCCACCTGAAACCTTCAAGGGAAGTGTAAGAATATAACTTGATTTGTGTTACCTTAGTATAGGATTAGGAGGTGAATTCAATCACCCTAGTGCTCTTTAAACCAGTTTACAATCTAATTTACATATTTTCTGCCTTAGAATCACTACACAGCAACATCTTGTCGTATCGACTCAAAACAAACCCACATTTGTGTTAACTACTTTAGAAATTTGTTAGTAAAGCTTGAGATCAACCTTACACACCCCATTTCCCTGTGGATCGACATGTACTTGCCCTGCCTCCAATAGGCACTGTGCACTTGCAGTTATACCTGTAGGCAAACATCTTTTCCCAGCCTACCAAGTTTTTGGCGCCGTTTCCGGGGATTTGGTAGTGTTGCTGTGTTGCTCATTAGTGCTTACGCAACTGATTTTCATTCTAAATTTTGTATATATGTGTTAGAATCATCTTTGTTACCTTCTGTTGCTTATATAACTTAGCTTAACTTTTTTACATCTCTGCACCTGTTATTGCATCTGTTACATTGTCACATCTATTAGTTTTTATTTTGTCCTTGTTCAACTCATCGGTAGCTTACATTCACAAGCTCTGCATCTCTGCATCATTGCCTTGTAGAGCAATTTAGTGTAATCACTCTCATAGCGTGTATTGTATCTTGCACATCATTGTCTATAAGTGCATCATAACTGAGCTATATCATGTAGCATAGCTCAGAGTTGGCTAAAGATTGTCTATAGCATGTGCTGGAAGTCTCAGCAAGTGTGAAGTAGTGCTGATAGTGCATTACTCCCATATCATCCATTTTTCCAGACTGTAAAAAAATTGCAGTATTAGTATTCTCCTGTTTTATTCACCGCTTCATTCGGTGGTGAAACTTCTTTGTTAAGTTACAGTGCACTGTCTTTGCAAAAGCTGGAGCATAAGCTCAAGGAGGAGAAAGAAAAGGCGCAGAAAAATTTGTGGAATTGCCTAAACCCAGTTTTATACTGGCGGTATTGTACTCTCCAACTCAATTTATGTCTTGAATGTGGAATGATTCGCACTGATGTTAGTTCACCCTGATATGCGCAACATGATTCTGTGATGCATGAGTGTAATGAATACCTTGCTGAAACTATGAGTCTCACTGAGTAGCATTGAATAGTTGAACTTTTTGATGAAATGAATACCATGTATGCTCACTGAACCTTGATATCTGCATGAATGTTTGCTGACCTAACAAGCATATGGTATTTGTGTGTACATAGCTGCCCTGTCACATTTGTGCATGAGCTGTGAATTTGGGGTTAGCGGACTTGTTCGATGATCGTGCAACACCGAAATTTATTTGAGTATCTCGAATATGTGAATGATACACCATCTTTGCATGATAAACTAGCTGCCACGATACCTTTGCATGATAAGCTAGCTACTTTCTTTGAGTACTACTCAACCCCGCAATATCTCGGAATTTGTGCATGACTCTGTGACATTTACAAAACTTGTGATAGCTGAAATCTTGTGTTCTTGTATGATATGTGCATTAAAATCTTGGCTTTAATAGCTTTTTGTGCTTAACTCCAGCCCCTGTAGCTGTGAGACTGAGCTGCAACTTGGATAGCCAAGCTAGCTGCAAGCCCAAGTTGAAGTCAACTGAGATAGTTTATATCAATTTACTCAGTTGACCAAGTTGTTAACAGCCTTGTGTGATCATCTGTGTGACCCTGTTGAGCCATCTACCTTACATTTTTTGTACATAAACCAGTGAAAATTGGGGTCAACTGACCCTGTTGACATCAACTCAGCCTGTTGATACCCTGTCAACCAACCCTGTTGACACTTTGTTTCATAACAAGTATGCTGTGAGAGTATTGAACCCTTGCATCTGAGTAGTTTGCTGATTTGCTGCCTAACTAAACATTGCTCATTCCCCTGTGATATTATAGCCATATTTGTTGATTGTTGCTCTGCCTTGGCAAATTGCCATGAGAGCTGAATCTGAAGTAGTGATGTGATCACAAAACCTGGCGATATCTTGCATAAATTGTGTATAACCTCTGAAAACTGAGGTCAACTGAGCCAGTTGACACTATGTGGCATGTTAAATTGGCTGTAAAGTGATGGCTTTGTCATCTGCTGTTGCATCTGTGAAGCTATCCATCTGTTGCATTTGTGCATCTGTAAACCAGCATCTGCAATTTGTGTGTGAACCTTTGGTGCTTGAATGCATGTTGAGTAACTGATTTTGTTTTAGCAGCTCACTTGTTGTCTTTCAAACACAAACCCAGCACATTCTTCACCTTGAGTGAGCATAACCCATCTACCCTGTGCACCTTACCCAATTTTTGCTTTTCTTGTACACCTGTGCATGAGCTGTGCTGAAATCCACATAATCTATCCTATACCTAAGCTGTGTTGTGTAGTCCAGCATAACCAGTGTTGTGTACTCTCCAACAACAACTACCAGCAATTATGTGTGCTTAGTCTTGAGAATTAGGTGTCATTTTGTGTGAGTTTGTGCTTATCTGTGTTAAAATCAATTGGCTGTATGCATATTAATTAGCTCGATGTACTAGCTAGGCTATGATTGTGTCTTTTAGAGACCAAAAAAATCGACTAGTTAGAATCCGACCGGACGAAATTGTTAACATACCCAGCTCATCAACAGAAAGCCCAAGCCCATCAGAAACCATGGGTGATGAACCAAACCAACCCCGTAGTCTCAAGGACTACATGTACCCAACTAGGGCAAGTCGGCCCTCTTGCATCATTCTCGCGGTTGATCTTTGGTCGGTTTGAAGCGAAAGCAAGCACAATTCACATGTTACCCGTGTTTAGAGGGGTTGATCATGTGAGAGATTTTGAAGATAAAACCCAAATTACCATCAAATTGAGATTGTTTCCTTTTTCTCTGAAAGAAAAAGCCAAATCATGGCTTCATGCCCTACAACCACAATCCATTAGAACATGGGATGATCTCACAAAAGAGTTTTTCAAAAAAAAATTCCCCAACCATAAGACTGCGACAATTCGCCAAAGTCTAAATGGTTTTGTGCAATTAGAAGACGAAACTCTAGCAAAATACTTGGAGAGATTCAATGAATTATTACTCCAATGTCCCCACCATGGTTTTGAAAAATGGAGACTCGTGCAAATTTTGTATGAGGGTCTAGATGTTAGGACCCGAACCACAGTCGAGTCAATGTGCAATGGTGCATTTATTGACAAAAGTGCTGATGAGGCTTGGACTTTCTTAATCGAAGTCATTTGAAAAGACTCAACGGTGGGAGTCCATCCAGTGAACCAAAAGGACTACCCCTGCCTAATGTTCATAGAATCGAGTCTGACTTTGATGGAAATGCAAAAATGGCATCTTTGGCCCGGAGAATAGAAGTGCTTGAGTTGCAGAAGAATGTGAAATCTAATGCCCCTACTCTCCGAGACCAAATTGAAATGGCCACTTGTGCCGCATGCCATAGCTCTGACCACTTAGTGGACAGTTGTCCTGCACCTACATGCATTTCAAGAGTCTAAAACCGAGCAAGCCAATGCATTATACCATAGGCAAGAGAACAACCCTTATTCTCAAACCTACAACCCATGGTGGAGGAATCACCCCTAACTTCTCATGGTCCAAAGGACTGTACAAGGGGAACAACAAATAACAACCAAGGATACTCATATCCTAGAAACCCCCAAGTACAACCACACCCTCGGTACCACAGAGAAAAAGCCTAGCTTTGAAGACAAGTGTCGGTCGTTGACCCAAAACCTTTTACAACTTCAGAAAACCACCGACCAACCTTTCACAAGTCTAGAACTTAAAATGGGTCAAATCTGTGATGCATTGAATGAGAGAGAAAAAGGCAAACTCCCTAGTCAACCCCAACAAAATCCAAAGAGTGCATTTCAGGCAGGTACTTCAACCTGCAATGAAACTTCACATAGTCATGTGAATGTTGTCACCACTCTCCGTAGTGGTAGAGTTGTTGAGAACAATGTAGGTGTACCACGGTCAAGCGAGTCCAAATCGGACTCACCAAGACACACAACACCGCGAAAATATCTGCGAAGAAAAAGAATCGAGCATGTTGATAAAACTAAAAGCCCTGCGATATAGATGTTTCTTTGCCAAGTCATGCACTGTTGCTCCATTCCCACAAAGGTTGGTGCAACGAAAGGGGTAACCAATACAACGAGATTTTGGAAATGTTCAAACGAGTTAACATAAACATTCCATTTCTCGAAGCAATCAGACAAATACCCACCTATTCTAAGTTTTTGAAGGACTTGTGCACACAAAAGCGAAAGCTTCACGTGCATAAGCGTGCCTTTCTCACTGAGCAAGTGAGCTCAATAATCCAAAACAAGATTCCAACTAAGTTTAGAGACCCGGGTAGTCCAACAATTACATGCACCATAGGTGACCATGTGGTCGAAAAGGCGTTACTAGACTTAGGAGCAAGTGTGAATCTATTGCCATACTTTTCTGTGTATGTGCAATCGGGCCTTGGGAGTGAAGCCCACACATTACGCTACAATTAGCGGACGGATCCGTGAAAATCCCGTGGTATTGTCGAAGATGTGTTAATCAAGGTTGATAAATTTTTCTTTCTGTGGATTTCATCGTCTTAGATACTCAACCGTGCAAAACCAAAGTAATCACATTCTGTGATTTTAGGACGTCCTTTCTGGCGACGTCCAATGCCATCATCAACTGTCGTAATGGAGTGTTGAAATTGTCTTTTGGTAACATGACCGTAGAGTGAATGTTTTTAACACTAGTCAACAACCCATTGATTGTGATGATACTTGATTTGCATGAGATTAACATGATTGAGAGTCGATCCAAGACTCATTGCGACATTTTGTCGGTGGACCCTTTGCAAGCATGTTTAGATAACTTTGACTTAGATCTCTTTGAGTCTAAGTACATTGGTGAAATTCACTCTTTGCTTGAATCTGTTCCACCCATGGATATTGCTAAATGGCGAATGCGGTGGAACCACTTCCCTCTCTCGATTCCAAATCTGCCCCACCTCTTGATGAACCACCTAAGCTTGATTTGAAACCATTACCTGATACTTTGAAGTATGCTTTCTTAGGTCCTTCTGATACTTTACCCATGATTATTGCATCATGTTTAGACACAGAACAGGAAAGTCAAATTTTATAAGTACTTAAAGAACATAAAGGAGCCTTAGGTTGGACCATCTCAGATATAAGTCCCACAATTTGCATGCATCACATAAATCTTGAAGAGAACACTAAACCATCTAGGGAAATGCAAAGGAGACTCAACCCCAATATGAGAGATGTTGTCAAATGTGAGATTTTGAAATTGCTTGATGCGGGTATCATTTACCCGGTTCAGAGATATGATGGGTCAGTCCCATTTAAGTGGTGCCCAAAAAGTCTGGCATTACTATAGTTCAAAATGAGATGAATGAGCTTGTCCCCACCCGTGTGACCACAGGGTGGCGAGTTTGTATTGATTATAGAAAATTGAACACAGTAACAAAGAAAGACCATTTTCCCCTTCCGTTCATTGACCAAATGCTGGAAAGGTTGGCAAAACATAGTCACTATTGTTTCTTAGATGGCTATTCGGGCTATAACCAAATTCACATAGCACCCGAAGACCAACCACATTTACATGTCCTTATGGAACATTTGCTTATCGTCGTATGCCTTTTGGGTTGTGTAATGCACCCGCTACTTTTCAACGTTGCATGATGAGCATATTTTCTGACATGGTAGATAAGTTTCTTGAAATTTTCATGGATGTTTTTTCTGTGTTTGGGTCTTCTTTCGATGAATGTTTGCATCATCTTACTCGTGTGCTGATTAGGTGTAAGGAAAAGAATTTGGTTTTGAATTGGGAAAAATTTCATTTCATGGTTAACTCAGGCATTGTTTTAGGGCATATCATCTCGGAAAAAGGCATAGAAGTTGACAAAGCCAAGGTTGATCTCATTCAACACTTGCCTCAACCTCGTTCTGTGAGGGCATAAGATCATTCTTAGGCCATGCAGGTTTTTACCGCCGATTCATCAAAGACTTTAGTAAAATTTCAAGACCTTTGTGTAATCTTCTTGCGAAAGATGTTGAATTTGTCTTTGATGATGCTTGTAAGGAAGCATGGGAGCAAGCGAAAGCTCTCCTCACATCTCCCCCCTATAGTCGAGACCACCCGATTTGGACCTTACCATTTGAAATTATGTGTGATGCGTCGACTATCTTTGTAGGAGCTGTTTTGGGCCAATGAGTAGACAAACTTCCTTATGTGATCTACTATGCTAGTAAAACACTTAATGATGCTCAATCGAATTATTCCACAACCGAGAAAGAGTTGCTAGCTGTTGTGTTTGCATTAGATAAGTTTAGATCTTATTTGATAGGGTCTAAAGTCATCATATATTCGACCATCTTTGCATTGAAATATCTTTTGTTTAAAAAAGATGCTAAGGCTCGTCTAATTCGATGGATACTCTTGTTACAAGAGTTCAACCTCGAAATTCGAGATAAGAAAGGGTCGAGAAAATGTTGTTCTTGATCACTTGTCTAGGTTGAATGTTGAATCTGGCGATGAATCCGTGCTTGATTAGAGAGTCATTCCACGATGAAAAATTGATGCTTATGTCTCGAAATGCGTGGTTTGCTTTGATATCGTGAACTACCTTGCTACGGGTAGAATGCCTTTGCATTGGTCTAAACAAGACCATTCTAAATTCTTGGCTGAAGTTAAACATTTCCTTTGGGATGACCCATATCTGTTTAAGTACTTTGCCAAGACCAAATCATTAGGAGATGTGTCCCCAACCCGAACAAAGGGACGTCATCTCTTTTGTCATGACCATGCATGTGGAGGCCACTTTAGTGCCAAGAAAATCTGCAAAGATCTTGCAGAGCGGTTTCTATTGGCCAACACTGTTTAAGGATAGCCGTGCTTTTTGTGTTGCTTGTGACCGATGCCAGAAATTAGGAAGTATCTTTAAGAGAAACATGATGCCCTTACAACCCATTTTGATTGTTGAGCTGTTTGATGTGTGGGGTATTGATTTCATGGGTCCATTTCCTAACTCTGAAGGTAAGTTGTACATTCTTGTTCTTTGTTGATTATGTCTCTAAGTGGGTAGAGGCCATTGCATCCAAAACAAATGATCATAAAGTTGTTCTTTGTTTTCTTAAAGAAAACATTTTCTCCCGCTTTGGAACACCTAGAGCAATAATCAGTGATGGAGGTAGTCATTTTTGTAATAGACCCTTTGAATCACTTGTGCGCAAGTATGGAATCACTCATAAGGTAGCAACACCTTACCATCCTCAAACCAGTGGCCAAGTAGAAGTTTCTAATAGGGAAATTAAGCATATTCTTGAGAAGGCTGTTAATCCTTCTAGGAAAGATTGGTCTTTGCGTTTAAATGATGCTTTGTGGGCCTATAGAACTGCATACAAGACTCCCATTGGGATGTCCCCTTACAGACTTGTATACGGTAAAGCTTGTCATCTACCTGTAGAGCTAGAACATCGTGCATATTGGGCTGTAAAGAAACTGAATTTTGATCTTGATAAAGCTGGTACCCAAAGAAAACTTCAACTCAATGAGTTAGAAGAATTGAGAAATGATGCATATGATAGTGCCAAATTGTACAAACAAAGAATGAAAGTGTTTCACGACAAGCGCATTCTCGCGCAAGTCCTTCACACACTGGTCAAAAAGTTTTATTGTACAACACTCGTTTGCATTTGTTTCCGTGAAAGTTACGTTCTCGATGGTCGGGATCATTCTTGGTACGCACCGTTTTCCCCATGGAGCTGTTGAAATCGAAAACCCAGCAACCAAGAACATCTTCAAGGTCAATGGTCGAGATTGAAACCATTTCTCGGAGCATCTTCCACCGAGAAGTTGAGACCGTAGACACGGAAGACCCCATCTATGTGGACTAAACTAGTTCACTTTTGTACATACATATGGATTAAAAATCCATTCTCTTTCCCTTTTCTTTTTCTTTTTGCATAGTTTTTATTTGTGCTAACCAAACTTTTTGTCTTGCGCCCATGTTGTTTGCTTTCAAAGCATTCACCCTCTATGGTTTAGCAACATCCTTGTACATCCGGTAATCTCTTCCCTTTTCTCTACTCAACATAGTTCTCTTGGTATGTGACTGTTTAAATTCTTATCATCTGTTGATACATTGAGGACAATGTTAGATTTAGGTTTGGGGGTGTGATTTGCATATAGAGTTTTTAGTCTTTTATTTTCTAAAAAAAATCAAAAAATCAAAAAATCAAAAAATTCAAAAATTCAAAACTCTTTGTAAATATGTACATAAAAACCTCCAACTTTTAGAGATCTTAGAGTCACTAGCATGCTTCTAGCTATGTTTACATAGAGAGTCTGACCGAAATAACTGAACTTGGAAGTACTGGAGAACACAATCGGGTTTCTTAGTTGATTAGAGCGTTAAAGTTGGATTTAACCATGCCGGAGGGCGAATTAGGTGTTGTATAGACATTCGGTAGTAGAATTGTGATCATCCATAGTGGAGACTACCCATTTTTACATCAAGCGAGGCACCAACCTTCAATTTTTGTGACTTTCTAAAAAATCAGTTAGAGTGTGTGTCACCGTACGTCAATTCCGGGTAGGAATGGTGAGCTACCCAACTTCGCACCACTTGCAGCACTATTTTTGATCTCTTGAGTGCTAATTTTGTCAATCATGAGGGTGACGTTTAAAGATGAAAACTCCTTCTTGTAGTTCGATTTGTAGTTAGCATCACTCTCTCTCTCTCTCAACAACATCAACAGATCCATAGAAACACATCATCGTCAGCAAGCGGAGCATCATCAGAATATTTGAAGAAAAGTTGAATAATCCAAGGTTTACATGCAACAATTCAAAGAAAAGAAGATAAGATGAGAATTAGTGAAGTTTATGAAATCAAGACAATACAAGTTGTGGAAAATTGAGTTTTATTGTTATTATCATTTCATGTAAAAAAAAATGTAGTTTATTTATTTTCTGAGTCTAATTGAAAAAAAAAAATTCAAGCAACAAGGAAATTGAATAGAAAAGTTACAAATTGTCAAGTTTTTGTGAAGTTCAGAAGTTCATCATCATCAGTTGAAGACCGAAGACCGAAGATTGAAGACATTTATATGGATGCTATGAGAGAGTGGTGTTAATTGCCGATCGGGTGAGAAGGTAAGTGAGTACTCCCATCCTTGCTAATGGTTGATTTTCCTTTCTTAGAGATCATCGAGAAAAAGATTCTTTTTGTCCACAACTACGTGGAGTCTCCAGAAATTATTTCGGAAGGTTATCCTTCTCACCTTCAACGTGTGCGGGATTTTCTCTTTATTCCTGCTGCGCACACATGAGAGACTAAAAAAGCGGTCTTTTTGAGTGCAATTATCATAAAACCCTATTGGTGAGGCGAAGTCGAGGATTGTGATCACTCTCGAACCCGAATTCTTTCATATGGTATGGTTATTTCTCGCTCAACTCTTAAGGATGAGAATGCGTTCTTTGGTAGTTCTAACTTCGTGTTACTAGCATGCGAAACTCTATGTCCTCATAGCTCCTTGGATGCTTGAGACTCTTTTACGCTACGAAGTTGGAGAAGGTTTTGTGGGTACACCTCGGTAAACCCTCACGAGACTACAACTCGTCCACTAGGGACACCTAGGGGTTTAAAGGCTTAGTGCATACGCTAAATGCATTCGAGAGACCAGCGACAGTGGTATAGTTAGGATTTCCTAATTTCTGTTTCACTTGAGGACAAGTAAAATTCAGGTTTGGGGGTATTTGATGAGTGCCAAATATTGCATATTTCTACATCTTTTTATTGGCATTTAACTCATCTTTTGTGCTCTAAATCGAGATATTATCCCAAATTACGTATTTTCCCTGTTTTCAAGAATAAATATTTGTACTAATTAATTTTGTGTTTTTAGGTAGTAAATAAAGCTCGGAGAAATTAAGGAGCCAAAAGAGCAGAGAATTGGAGACGAGCGTCTATGGAGCAGAAAGCCAAATCCCGCGCGCACAGCAGTTGCAACCCAACAAGTAGCAACCCATTTACAAGACATGGGCTTGATCTATCCAAAACCCGGCCCATAACCCGGATCCAAAACCCATTTTACTCTGAGCCATCAGATTTGATCCATCCGCATCCAACGATCGCTCCACCCATCTCATCACTTCTCGCTGCATCCGCCTCACACCGAAACCACATACCCACCTCATCCCAACCGAACCAAACACTCCCTTCTTCATTTCTCATTTTATCTTCTCTTTCTCCCCGACAATTCCAGAGAACCACCCTACCTTCTCTTCCCCCGACCATACCAGCAGCCGACTTCGCCCTCACCATCTCCTTCCCCTGCCACCAGCACCAATAGCACCAGTAGCCGCATGCTCCGCCATCCCTAGTTCTACCCATCTCACCTTTAGCTTCTTCCATACCCTAGAAGCTAAGGTTGAGATAGTTGGAATTCTAGGGTTTTCTCCAACATCAAATCAATGGAGTCGAGACGCAATTAGCAGAGGAAAGAGGTTTGGGTTTTTGTTTAATTGCTAGTTCGAGTGATTGTGAGGTATAAAAGGGAGGTATTCTTCATGAGAGAGGAGAGTAATTTTTAGGGTTTTATTTTGTTAACCTAATTTGAATTCAGTTTAATATTTGTATCATGTTTTAATTCATCTTGCTAGGGTGTAGATGAAACCCTTAATGTTATATGGAGTTAATTCATGATCAAGCTTTTGTTCTTCTTGTCTTTGTATTGTGTTAGGATGATTAGTTAATTGTTGAGCAAATTAGCCTGTGATTGGTTGTACTGTAAGAAGACAACCAATACTAGGGGAGAATTAGTGAATTCAATTGACATAATATCCACCTGAAACCTTCAAGGGAAGTGTAAGAATATAACTTGATTTGTGTTACCTTAGTATAGGATTAGGAGGTGAATTCAATCACCCTAGTGCTCTTTAAACCAGTTTACAATCTAATTTACATATTTTCTGCCTTAGAATCACTACACAGCAACATCTTGTCGTATCGACTCAAAACAAACCCACATTTGTGTTAACTACTTTAGAAATCTGTTAGTAAATCTTGAGATCAACCTTACACACCCCATTTCCCCGTGGATCGACCTGTACTTGCCCTGCCTCCAATAGGCATTGTGCACTTGCAGTTATACCTGTAGGCAAACATCTTTTCCCAGCCTACCAGAAGATGATGAGGTTCCCCCAAGTCAATTAGTAAGCCAAAGCGAAGTTGGTGGGACTAGTCAACAACCAACACAAGGCAAGGACAAGGGCAAGGGAAAACACAAAGTTAAAGGTTGTCACCTTCCTCACCTTGATGACATGATACCCGACCGCGATGATGGTAAAATTTGGGGTCAAGCTCCGGAACCGAAAGTACTCTTTGGATACAAGCACTCTTGGGCTCGTACTATCTTTCAAACTTATGTAAGCATTTTTTATTTTGTGCATGTGCATTGTTTTATCTTTTACATCATCTCTTAATCATATTATCTCATATTTGTAGGATCATACTAAGGCTGTGCGTGTTTTGGAAACCAAGCCGCGGCGAGTGGAAATTGTCGTCGGAGCATGAAGATGTCCAAACATTAGTAAAGAATGGTATGTATTCTTTGGTTGAAAATTACGTGAATCCAGATCTTTGTGACCGTCAATTGCTTCGTCGAAAGGTACCATGGTGAAAGCGATACAATGCACTTCCGTTTGGTGAGATGACCTTGATTCTGAAGATGCTCATAACATTCTAGGCTTGAATGTTATCGGCAAATCAATTTCAGAAGGAGTTGAGTCTCGGGACCTAGAATGGTCGAAGTTGCACAATTTGACCAAAAAGTTTGTTTGGTTGGGACTTCAAAACTTCTTCGGATAGCTTTTATGTAGCATCGAACGGAAGTAATACGAAGACATTCAAGGCGACGATGCTTAAGAAGATGTTTGAAAAAACAAAAGGCTAGAAGCTTGGTGGATGGATGGGACCACCTGCCATGATTCGGTATACAGCGCCAAGCACTTTTATACATCTTGGGCACTAGGGCATTCCATGACACTAATGGCAACAGGGTAAGTGCAAACTTTCTCCAGTACCTTGACCCGTTGGAAGGTGTTTATGGCTATTCTTGGGGCACCGCGGTCATGGCACATTTGATGGCGGAGATGAGAAGGGCTTCATTGGCTAAAACAAACCAATTTGTCGGGAATTTCACTCTACTCCAGGTACAAATTTCTTTAATCTATTGTTGACATGTATTTTTTTTACTTATGTTCACATGTATATTGTTCACATTGGATTAGGTGTGGTGTTATGAACACTTCCCAACCTTATTCAAGGACTGCCAATTCTTGAAGATCAAAGACCTTCCTGAACCCGATACCCCTAGAGCTCAGAGGTTTGAGTTTAACAAAGAATCCGAAGCCCGGTAACAAAGGTCGAGTCATCGATATGAGATTGGCTCTGGATGCTATGAGGAAGGAAGACGTTGTGTTCGACACTTATAAGGAGATTAGAGGATACCGTCAAATTCCAAGAGATGTTGCATTTTACCATGGGCCGTTGTACCACCCAAAAGGATACATCATGGCCGATCCATGCCGTGTGATGCGCCAACATGGATTTAAGCAATTATCCCATCTTTGGTCGACCTCTAATGATAATTATCTTCTTTACTTTTCTCGGTGCAATTCAACTCCCAACAAGTTGCATGTAGTGTATGATCCGTAATAGGAACCAACACATTGGAGCGAAAGAGAGCCACGTCGTTTGGTTGATATTAGTAAGTGGGAGATTGCGGAAAATGGTTATGAAGTTGATGAAAGCTACATGAGGGATTACCTGGAATGGTCACATCCTTATGTCGTGCGCCCTCCCTCCGTCGAAGCTCCACACCAAGAAAACCCTCCTGTTGAAATTCCTCCACCTCCACAACCTACGATGGCCCACCTTCTTAGGACTTTAGGAATGGTGGTAAGTTTTCTTAATTGCTTATAGTCATTAAATGTAAACATAATCATATATTAACATATATACTGATTATGTGTTTGATGTATTAATCTAGCGACGTCGGCTTGGAAAGGTTACGAAGATGTTAGGTTGCAAGCATAAGGACGGGGTGGTGTTATCTCTTCAAGAAATCAAGGAACTCGAGGAAAAGCTTCATAGAATTGAAGAAACCCACCCTACTGTCAAAGCTATGTACGGGGAAACAAGGAAGGCGCCGACCCAAAAGAAACAAAAGACTAATTTAGTGGAAGAGAATTGATGTCAATTAGTGATGGTTAACTCTTTAAGTCTTTGGTTATGTCAAAAACAATTTCAAACTTGTTTTGGTTTGTACTGTGGGTTAACTCTTTAGTTCTTTGGTTTATGTTGAACATGTTAAGATTTCTAGTTTGAAAGTTAAAATTTTCCGGCATAGTAGAGGTCAGTTTTAGAAATACATGTACACATACCGGCATATACAGAATGCTCAAAACACTGGCGGAACCTAGTCCAGTCATGGCAATTTTTATCTTGGAACAATCGAGTTAAATTATTTGGTTCTGTATAGAAACTGACATGTACCGGCATTGTTGCGTTTGCTAAGGTAAATGCTGGTATTGCAAATGTCCAAATACTCTTAAATATGTGATAGAAAACCGGCATAGTAAGATTCGTTTTGACAATGCCGGTATCTAAAGTTTCCAAATACTCTTACAGAGTTGACATAAAACCGGCATCGTTGTTTTGATTTCCGCAATGCCGGCACTTTGATTAATTCATTTCAAATTCTCTTTTATTTCGGTCTGAAGTAATCGACTACATTGGATTAGAAATTTTAAATTAAAAAAACAGTGAATGGACTGCACTTAGTTAGAGATAATCTATTTCCATCCCTTTTCAACAATTGCGGAGCCTTTGAGCATTTCCCTAATCTGTTCAAAGACATCGTCCGGAATGGGGGTGTCAAGGATCATCCTCATTGGCTCTTCTTCTTTTTCAACATATTCCTTTCCCTTCATATAACACCCATCACACCCATCGATAGGCTTACAATGGCCCTTGTGGTTTTCTCTTGACTCTGCTAGTTCAACCGCTTTGTCAAACCATTGAAACTCATCGCACTTTGGGTGATTCAAACACCTTAGAAACATTCTTCCATTTTCAGCATCATCAGTTTTTGCAATCCAAAACCGGCGTGTCCCATCACAGCTTCTACACTTTGAATAAATAAATGGACAGTCCATGGCTAGGTGAGAAGGTGACTTGCAAATTTGACACTTGCAATGATGATTCTGTAAGAAAAAATTGTATTAGTTTTCCGTCATAGTATTGAAGAGCATGTTGTTAGGAAATCTACTTACTTTGCAAATAGACGTAGATGATGAATCCCCCATTCTTTGAGTCGTGCTTGCTTTCTTGAGAGAATGATTTTTTTTATTTGGTGCTTGGTTTGTGTAGTTTTTGCCAAAGGAATGGGTGATGTTATATAGAAATGATGCTCCAACGGTCATATTTATCAAAAAACTAGCCATTTTTTTTTCAAATTTTACCCATTCCGGCATAGAGGTTATTAAACAAAGAATGCCGGTATTGTAGGCATATTTGGGTCGTTTCCTGTAAAGATTTTACGCATTACCGGCATCATCGTGTTATACCATGCGGTTAGGAACAAAATATGTGAGCATCGTTTTACTTCCTCCTAGGTATGCCGGTTCGAAAATTGAATGCCTAACGGCTAGTTTTTTAAACCATACACTTGAAAACATTAGTTCCGGCGTGGGATCTAAGTTACTTAGAGTGCCGTCACTAAAGTGGAAAAGATCCGTTATGTCCACATCTATTTAAAAGAATGGATACACCCATTGCAGTTGATACCTCACATATATATCTCCAATGGATTATCAATCACCAGCTGACAAGTTCATCAATTCCCTCGAGAAAGAAAAACATATGAGGAAAATATTGTCAACTCCGACAGGAAATCAATCATCAACCACGACCAACTCCGTTGCCACAATACTAGAAAAACTAAGAAGGAAGGAAGAAACCACCAAGTCAATTGCCGCAATGGAAGAAGACATAATTAAGAAGAAAAGAGAAGAAGAAGAGGAAGCAAAGCTTGAACGTTATCGTCAAAAATTAGATAAGATAAAAGCGGAAGCTGAGGAAGAGGTTAAACGTCAAAAGAAGCTAAGATAGAAGCAGATGTTGAGGAGGAAACGAGTGGATTAGAAATTACTACATAGTATCGGATTTTTGGGAGGATCAACGCCCTTCGGATGTTTTTGGGGCCTTGTAATATTTGGTTCTTACAAGCATAACAAGTTTGACGGTAAGAAACGCATAATTGAATACGCGCATCAAATAGTACGCATTCGAACAACTGCACTCATCAAATCATGTCTCAAATACAACGAATTTCTTGCAAGATACAATGGTGATAGGTATGAAGCTCAGGATGCATATACGAAGTGGAGAAAAGAGCCTTTTAGGCAAACCCTTTAACCCTAGAAAAATCATCTATAAATAGCTTAGTATAGTACCTAATCCCACATACAACAAATGGCATCGTTTGACTCCGAGGAAGATTTAGCAATCACCCAAGCATGGTACGCCGAAACTCGTCCTTCAACTATAGATAACAACACGCGGGATTCCATGTGGTTGAAGATTTTTAGCAAGTTTATTCACGATTACGTTAACCCGAAAGGAAGAACTGCTCAACAAATCGAGCAACAACACGACATCATCCTAAATGCTGTGGTTGAGTATCTAAAAATGAATCACCGGATCGAGAACGCTAGCCACAATAGATTGTCCCCTCAACAACTCGTAAGTATCTTTATGAATAATTCGACGCAATCTACTATTTTTTAATTTTTATGTAACCAACAAATTTTGTTTGTTGTTTTTGTAGCATGAAGCCGTGAAAACGCGTTACTTACAAGAAAAGGGAGAAGCATTCATGTTTGAAGCCAACGTGAACCATATTGTAACCAAAGTCACTGAGTACCACCAGCTGGGTGAATAGGAAACGGATTCTTCTTAAGAAGATTGATAGTTTAGTGGTATTTGCTAAGGTTTTTCGTAAGGTTTTGTGGGTACATCTCTATGTAAACCCTCACGAGACTATAACTCGTCCGATTGGGTCACCAAGTGGTTTAAAGGCTTGATGCACGTGCTAAGTGCATTCGTGCTTCCTGCGACAAGGATTACATTTGAAATAAATTAGAGTTCCGGCTTATTTTATTTTGTTAGCATAATACAATACAATACAATCAGAATCCCGGCATAAATATATATTCTATATATCTATGCCGGGACTAGCTGTCTACAATAATTAAGTTCCGGCGTTGGATAGAAAAACTTTAGTGTGCCGGATAACACCGGCAACCCCGATGAGTTAATTTGAATGCCGGTATCCTAAAACCGGCATTATGGATATGTTTACACTCGACGCCGGTTTTCCAACACTTAGAAGTTAAAAAAATCATGAACTTGTAATATCGGCATAATGGGTATGTAATTATCTATGCCGGATTTCTGATGGTTACAATTTCATTCTACTTGTTTGTGATTACAATTTCATTCAACTTGTTTGTGGTTACAATTTCAATCAACTCGTCGGTTTCAAACTACTCATGCTATATAAGTGACGGTTTTGGAAAGAAAAATATTCGATCTATTCAATCTCTCCCTATTTTTTTCATCTTCTATACCAAAGCAATGGCTCGTCGCAAATCTTGTGATAAACCCAATCCAGAAATACCTGTTGATGATGCGCAACAAAGTCCTGAAGAGTCTCTGGTGAAGAGGACGTAACATATTGGATTCGGTAAGTGATGTATAACACAGAGTCTCCTGTTGAATTGAAGTACTTTTAGGGTTTATCCCATAATATATAACACAAAGTCATACATGCTAGGGTTCATGACGGATTGAAAATTCTGCTTAGGGTTTTGAAATTGCATTCTAGTAAAATGAAATTCTAGTCAATTGAATTCAATTTGAAAATCAAAAACAAAAAATTGTTAAGAACTGTGTAAAAAATTCCAGAAAACCGTCATAGATTTTTAATTTACGTATCTTAGGAAATCATACAAGCACTATCGAATTTGCTTTTGCTATGCTTAGGTTTTCTCCCTAAAGCGGCGTTCAACGTATTAATCTTGATATGCCGGTATTTGTTCCGGCATTCAAGGTATGGTAACAAATTATACCGGTAAGAGACCAATAAACTTGATATGCCGTTATATTTGGCAATAAACTTGTTCAATCTTGATATACCGTTATATTTGGCAATAAACTTGTTCAATCTCTTTTCATACATGTCCTCGGTAAGAGACCAATAAACTTTATCCCAATCCTTTAGAAATTCCAACCACCTTTTATGATTTTCATTGTGTTCTTTGTCGACTCACTCCTTAATCTTTCCTCTTTCATTTTCTTCTTCTTCGGGTGATAGTTTCTCTTTGCGAACATCTTCCTCTAGTTGAGCAACCATTCTCTTCTTAATATCAGCCTTAGAGGGTTCAAACAAAGCATGACAATGTTTTTTCACATTTTCACATTTTCACCTATATGATATGTACATAGGAAATTTTGTGCATCCGGATATACGTCGGATATGGCATTCATTAGTGTGTCAAATTGATCGGTTATGATGACCTTCGGAAAACGATTTTCCGGGAACAATAATTTTAATTGCCGCAATGCCCAATGATAATTGTAATCCCTCTCGTTTTCCATTAAACACCAAGCCAATGTGAATGTTACCTTGTCCGATGTTTGCCCCACGATGTTGAACAACGGCATGTTGTATTTGTTTGTCTTGTAGGTGCAGTCCATCATAAGAACATCACAACACGTATGAGCCAATTGTGAAAGCAAAGGATGCGAAATGAATATTTGAAGCGGCTTGTTGTTCGGACCTATTTTAATGATACGCGTGTAATTGTGATCCCAAACTATCTTCTCAAATTCTTGCATAACACTCCTACCTTCCCATTCCAACCTTTTAATGGTTGCTTGTGCGCTATAAATTGTACTGAGTGAAGAAACGTTGGTCTTATCCTTTTCCTTGAAGGTTCTTAGAATCACTCTTGGTTTGATACATGCTTTGGTCATCATCTTTACATCCTCGAATTGATCAGGTTTTAGCTTCGCAACTAGGGAGTGACCTTCAAAATCTTTCGGATCGGGGTGGTTGTGACGGCCAAACCACACCTTACATTCCCATTCTTTTTCTTCTACTTTTGAACCTCTTAGATAGAATACAAGCTTAAAGGGGCAGTCATCCTTCCTCGTAACTATCTTGTATACCCTCTTAGTATTCTTTTCATATACATAACCCTTTCTCTTATGGCTATTTCTCATTGTATTTTCCACTTCTCTCGCAAACCATCTCAAAACGAACATCTGAACGTTGGGAATTCCTCACTAAGACACACATGTTATTAAGAGCCATCGCTTTTGCCCAAGCAATTGCTTCCTTTTCATATTTTATTCCCTACATAAGGACAAAATTATGGAGATTACAAGCAAATCCCAACATAAAATTGTAAAAACTAGGTGAAAGTATTGTTTGGTAACATACCGCGGCATTTTATAGTACTCCGAGCGTATCCCGATGGAGCGGTTTGGAGTTTGGTTGATCGTTGTAGGTAACAATCTAAGGAATGAATGAAAAGAAAATTGAATTAGTTCAAAACCGGCATTGTCGATAAGTAAAGTACACTATAGGGATTAAGAACCAAGCATAAATGGTAGTTGACTCTCTATACCGGTATTAGGTTAGGCATACGAAGTTAAAAGAAACAAATGCCGGTATTTAAGTTCAAAATATCATTAGCTTCTGTATGTTTTTCATGTAAAACCGGCATCCTCGACATTTAAGTTGCTATCTTAGGTATCGTAAACCAAGCATTCTATGTCATGTACTCACATTGCTAGGTTTGAATATTCCATAGAATATTTGGTAGGTAAAAAGTATAAATGTGTACTTAGGCATACAATCTTGGTTTGAATACCACACCGGTATGTTCTTGAACATTGGGGGATATTTTGTCCCTAACATACGAGATATCTATGAATACAATGCCTAGGTTAAATGATACCAGCGTAGAATTCATACAACGAGCATGCTTAGGTACTAAGCTTTTTGGACAGAAATGGCGGTTTCAAAAAAAAAAAAAAAATCAAATTTTCGACCTCTTTGAAGCATTACTGTGTGTTGGGGTTGCTTGTATACTGAACATGTTTACTTTCTTGAGTTGGTTCTTCACAAAACATTTCATGGTCACGAAAATAATGATTCAAAGGTGTTGGTTCATCATACAACAATTGCGAGTTGTTATCATTCATCGAAGATTGAAGATATGATTGTTGTTGTAATTGAGCTAAAGATTCGGCGAAGTCTGCAAGTCTCTCATCACAATCATCTTCCATTTTCAAAAAAAAAAAAAATTCTACTCAAATTTTTTTCCCTCATTCTACTCTCAACTAACCCACACAAATTCAAATAAACATAAATACACAAATTATATCCCCCAAATCATTAATATTTTACTAATCAGGATTAATAACTAATTATGATTAGGGAGGGTTAGATTAGGAATTAATAATTTAATTATATAAGGGGTAACCCAGCTAGGATATTTGGATCCCTATTTTGTCATTTAGCTATATCCCCCAATTAGTTTCCATATCCCCCAATTACGCGTTCTTTAAAAATGATAATTTAGCTCGTCTTTTACAAAACCTGGAAGTGAGCCACATTCAACGTATCTGGACATCACAAGTAGAAATCAGAAGTAGAAATATTTTGCTTCACGTAATTTTTTCATTACTATTTTTAGGAATAATATAGCCAAATAGGCTTATTATTTTTGCTACTTCTTAGTGTACATTCAAGTAGGCCTGTCAATGGAAGAATATCCGTCGGATATTTAGAAATCCGATATCCGACATGTTAAGCACTACCGGATATTCGATATTCGATAATATCCTATAGGATATCAAAATTAGATATCGATTCCGATAGGCTAAGCTGTCGGATATCCGATAATATCCGGTTATAATAAAAAAGCTTAAAAACCCTTGTAAAACATTTTCATAATTGACATTTATCGGATATTTATCCGACAATATCCGATACTAGACTCGAAATTAGGATAAATTATGCTATCGGATATTAACATTTCGGATGAGGTCTAATCCGTTTCCGATATATTAAGGAAGAAATATCCGATAAAATATCCGATCTGATATCCGATATCCGATAAAACGGATAAAATCCTATAGGATCTCGAATATTCGGAAACGGATTCCGGATATCGGACAAATATTGACAGGCCTACATTCAAGTACTTTATAAGTTTTTTTCTATTACTCAGTAACAAAACGAGCAAAGACGATTAAAAGGCTTACACTCCCAGACGAACCAACATCCAAGTATAAAATTTCCAAGAGGTTTCCAAGAGCAATTTTGCTTTCTCAGAGCAAATCCAGTGGGTGGGAAAATGGGCATTTTTGCCAACAGTGGACAGTGCAAAGGTCAAATTGGATCGAAAAATGCTCAGCATGTTTGGTCGATCGATTCAACTTGAGACAATGGCTATACCTTAAGCGGTCGGCCAAGTCCGGGCGCAGACTCGACTCAGGTTGGGATGATGATCGTTTCTCGTTGAGATGATCGGCCGACCTTAGACGATAACGACTAGTTCATCCAACTAATATAATCTTATCATCTATAAATTCAATTGTTTTCACTTGTATCTTCTCCACCTTTTACACCAATAACTTTCGAGCAATGAATCAAAGCGCATATTAAATTTTGGAGTATATCGTAGGTGAAGATTTATCTCTTCGTAAAAACTTTTAGTATGTTATCCGGCTAAGAGTACGGAACGACAACATAATGGTTTAGTGAGTGTGAGTTATAAAAGAATTTATGAAAACTTCTATGTTGACACTGATAACCTAAATAACCATAGTGTAACTGGTTTGTTCTGTCGAAATGACTCTATAAGAAAACAAGTTGTAGATTTTGCAATTTTAGTTCGGCTTGTCAGTCGATATCCACTATGGGGTAAAATCAACGTTGAAGTTGTATTGCGAGCTCGAGAAGAATGACTAAGATAGTAAGATGGAAAGGAGAAAACTTTGCGTATAAAGCTTATTACGCAATCCTTAAGGAGCTTCCGGTAGCACTTAAAAAGTACACATACTACTCGAGCAAGACGTTATTATAGATTTTAATTAAATTTAATATTACTTTTATTTAAGATAGATTAGTTCTAATTCAGTGTAGCTATTTACATAAATAGACTTAATCTCAGTTTCAATTACAAGTATTAGATTAAACTTCATTAGTTTACATAAACATTCTAATAATTACGTATCTTCCTCTAGTTTGCGTACTCTTAAACTCTTGATATGATCCTGCATTTTGAGATCTTTCACCTTGATTTCCATAATATTGATTTAATCCTTGATCTTCAGAGCCTTAGCAACCAAATAATCTTCTGTAATCTCAATACCCTGAACATTTTGTTGATGGATTGACGATATGGATTGAAAAATTAGGACTGAAGCTCATGCTTCATCCATTCTGGGTATCTCTTGTTAGTAGAGACCTTTTCATATCTTTTAACTCCATTTAATTCAACCGTTTTACCAATTATTCATGCCTGGACGATGTTCGTGTATATGAATTAGGGCAGTTGAGACCCTATGAGACACTTGGAAGTATCTAACGCTCTACAGTAAGGGCGGAAGAGTTTATCTCCCACCTCAATTCTGGCAAATCAGACTCAACCAATGAAGAAGAAGGTCTGGTGGTCCTCTTGAAGCGGGAACGAAGAAGAAACTCTTGCTGAAGGATAAGTGGTGAAAGATTGAATCGACGATGGTGGATGTGTTAGACAAGGTATTTTCGGTAATGCAGTACCTATTTCGGAAAAATCCATCCCATAGATGAGTAAAACTTCCCGACAACTTATTGGCTTTATAACTGATTCGAACCATTTGTTGTATTGGAATTCATTACAAGGGGTGAATAAAGCCAGGGAAGAATCCACAGCAAGGCCAGTGGGGTCACTGACCCCCATAGGATTTTTGAGAGAGAAAAATTTGTATGCAATTTTTGGTCAAAGCTACTTTGTGCCCACACAGTATTTTAGTTAATTACCCGTATAAGAAGATACTTGCCAAATTATTCTCAACGTTATCTCCATATCCAATTCCACGAAATACAAAATTACCCCAAAACTAAGGATTATTTACAGGTATAATTCCTATTTTACCGTATACAAATAGATTTCCTTAAGTTTAACAACATATATGCTTCATATGAACATCAAAACGCTAATCAGCTTCCAACTACATCGATTATATATCCAAGGACGCTGGTTAGATTTTTTGCCTTTATAATTGCACCAACTAACTGTCCAACACATCTTTTCCCAAAGTAATAAACACCGAGGTTCCTCACGTCTAATACATTGTGCACCGAGAACCACACTATCAGCTCCTCTCGCTACCATCTCTATACCAGCTAGTCGAGGATTGCCATTTGTATAACACAAGTCGCTAGAGTGAAAAATCTTTAATCCAGTAGGCATCCTCACAACTTATCTCCTCAAGCTTTTCATACGACATCCAAATAACATTATATATGTACATAATAATGTGTTGGTATCTTCACACATGTAAATTATTTATCTTTATAGTGTTTTATTTTTATCTAATTACTGTTTTCATACCTTGCTATAACTGGTAAATATTGTTTTATATTGTTTAAAAGAGTTGGCAGACCAACACCAAAATATATATACCACAAAAGGGAAATGACATACAATTAGTTTTACTTGCTAAATTTCTGTTTAAATAATTTGAAACCAAAGAAATGTATTATCATATTTATCTTAAGGAGGACCTTCGATGCTTGACGAACTTAATGAAGCAACATCAAGCCATCCCAAAGAACCTCAATCATAAATGGCAAGAACCGTTATATCTCGTAACGCCTCTGGCCATCCTACCTGAGCACTAACTACCTTGACATCGCTTCAGAGTCGCATGTCTTTGAATCAGGAGAATTATTGTGTAATGTACCATGTAAAAATGTCTTTGACTACCCGCCATTAGATTACATTTTCTTAACAAGTTGATAATATAGGATGATTTGTTTTAAATTATTTACATATTGTATTCTAGTTTCAGCGGCCTAGGCGCCCAATGCTGCTAATGTGGGTACCGGATTTCACGGGAGGGTACAAAATGCATATAGGACAAAATGAAGATTCACTGTCTTATATGCATTTGGTACCCCTTGTAGAATCCGGTACCCCTATTAGCAATGTTGCTAGGCGCCTGGCAAACACTACGATCTGTTATTGGTTCAGTCGTATCCACTGTTGTTAGACCGACGGACTGGTATATTTGGATATGCCAACAGACATGCCAGAAAGTGATAATGTTTTTAAAGTTTATGGTAAAGGTTTTGTTCTGCATCTTCCTGTGTCTATCTTTATGGTATAGTATTAGTCAAATAGAGTATGGGAAAGGCATAGTAGATAGATTTGCTCAAATCTCTTGGGAGTTAAAAACAAATGTTGATAGATGGATGCACCTTTTAGGAAAGAGGAGGGGTCGGCCTAGGTATGAGAAGAAGACAAAATAGCACTTTTTTCTCATTCAAGATATATGATGAGTGATGCTAAGAATCTTAATAACCACTTTAAGAAAAGGTGGGAAGATAAAAAGAAAAGGAAGTCTTGTCGGCATCGCATGTAGGAAATCAAAGGGATAAGAAAGGAATATCATTCTATACACTGTTTATAATATCAGCAGTAGTAGTTGGAGAGATCAGGAAGGGACTTGGTACTTGTAATGTGGACCTGATTTCTGGATCAAAAGGGTTGTGGTGAGCCTCCACAAAGCTACAAAACAGCATGTGTTTTCTGATTCAGAATTTCAGATACAAGCTAGCTACTTGCCTGATGAACAGACAATTTTTTTAAAAAGGAAAAGAATAAAGAGATCAATTATAGATTTTTGGTTCGCTATGCCTATGTGCAATGTTGCCAGCCAGCGAGCGACGGTTTCTTAGTTCTTTCCTGGCGGCCTCCTGGATTCTCTCCTGCATCGGTTAGTGAGTCCTTTGCGACTTAGGATCTCTCAAAAGCAACTTTGCCCCTTTTTTAGCAACAAAGGACAGAAAGACTCGATTATATGGTGGTTAGACTACCCATGCAAAAGTATATAGTCGGGGCTGACCCAAATGGTAGTTAGACTACCCATGCAAAAGGATATAGTCCGGGCTGACCGAAAAGTGAAAGTTCAATGACTTGTAAATATGGAAATACTTTAGAGCAAAGCTAGGACACTCAATCGTCTAATCCCTATCGAAATGAGTTTTAGTAGTGGGATAAAGTAGTGCCTTCGCGGTTATGGCGAAGTAGTGTTTTAACACCAAACGGCAGATAGTCAACGTTTTGGTGCATAAAAACCGCTCCAACAACATGTAGCTTGCTTTTCATGGTTTTTGTATGTATAATTTCTTTAGATGAAAGCTCAGCCTCGAGGTAATGTTCGTTCCATTAATTTTAGAGATATTTTGTAAAATGTTCGTATCTTTTTGGGTATATTAGGGTCTGGGTCGTAAAACACGCAATTGATGCGTTTGGGTATAGACTGAAGTTGACCGTTTGACTATATTACTAGATTGCCCTTCTGAAATAGTAAAATGACATTATATCCCAATCCCGTTAAACACTTAACTAAGCCACATAGAGACATTTCATCGAACATGTTAATCGCATTTTCAGGCAAATCTTCTTTCATCGTGGATTGTTCACTAACATTTTCTTTTTATCTCTCTTACAAAACTAGATCTCCAATCGAGATGCCCAAACCCGAACAAGAACAATCTGTAAATATCCAATTAAAAACCAAATCCCAACTGAATAATGGAGTAATACTCTGTCGCCAAGTAGGGGAAGAAATAATAGTCTTCTAAGCTCACCCGAATTTGGGTTTAGGAAATAATAGTCTTCCAATTGAAACCTCAGTTTAAGCCTCATTTTGCTCATGAGTTGTTTTTTTTATGGTATTATACTTCCTCTCCACGGCTACAGGGAACAGTGACTCATAGCGTTTTGAAGATTGGGTTTTTGTTTAACTAAAACTATAGTTGATTTGAATAAGCTTTGGCTTTAATTAGTTTATACCTATGGACTCTCGGGAGACGAAATTCCTCTCTCTTCAGTTGGGGGTTTATGAATGGTGGCGAATATTGAAGTTCAGGGCTATAGAAAGAAGATTTTTAGAACTATGTTTTTGTTTTTTAAATTTAATCGAATATAATGTATGGTTTCAATATTGATCGGAGAAATTGTTGTTCAAAAACAGTAACGGATTGATGTTTTAATAAAGTTGTGGCAGTGGTTATGGTAGTGGCGGTGCCAATGAAGATAATGTTTTAATGGGTGATGCTCACTTTGGATCTCTCATGTTACTCGGCAAAGCCAAAAGAAAAAAAGAAGAAGGGAAGAATATGGAAAAGGGATGACAAAGCTAAACATATTGTGATATTAAAGCGTGGAGTTGTGTCAACGCTAGTCACTAATGGTCAAGGTGTTTGGCAAATTAAAAAAAGTCTGATAACGATTTACTAACGGTCTTTGGTTAGTCTACGACCCTAATGCATCAACGGCATATTTTACGACCCAGACCCTAATTACCCAATAAAGTTACGACCCTTTTACAAAATATCTCTTAATTTTATCACAAGTAGACGAGGCATTTTCAATTTTTCGGAAGGCCCGACGAATTTTTAGGTCATACAACACACACAAAAAAAAAATGACTGGGCATTGAATCAAAACTTCTTAAATGTTATCAGTGTAGTATAGTTGTGAGAGGAAAATCATATGTTTTTCATTTTTGAAGAAAGAGAAAGATACACCGAGTTTATATATAACGAGACATAGTTAATGGTAACTCAAGAATCCGTCAACATTTGTATACACTCATTGAGCTTGAGACATAGAAAACCACTAAAAGAAATACACATGTACTATTGTCTGCATTACAGTTAAAGTAACTAACTCGGATAATCACGAGAGACTCACTCGAGATAAGTGAGTAATACAAAAACAAAAAAGAGAGTATATCTAGTCTTCCATTACCCTCCCTCGGCGAGGGGGCTTTAGTACCTAAAGCTTGTCCTTAAGAAATTCAAACCTTGGAGTAACCAACCCTTGGTAAGGATGTCGACAACTTTGTGCATCAATGGAGATATACTCAACCTTCAATGTATTATTGTTTACAAGCTCTCGACAAAGTAAAAGTCGATGGCCAAGTGTTTCATTCACCGTGAAACACGGGATTAGAGGCAAATGCTATAAAACTTTTGTTATCACACAGACCAAGTGGAGCATACGGAATGAAGATATGCAAGTTTCTCAATAGGTGACACAACCGAGACAATTTCTATTGCAGTAGAGGCTAATGACATGTATTGACCTCGGCTGGATCTAGCAATAATAGTATCTTGTTTCTTAGATGACCATGATATAGGATTGCCCTTTTTAGCAACAAAGGACGAGAAAGACTCGATTATAGTGGTAGTGAGGGTTGAACCCCGTGCTTTTATTAAGCCGATAAATAGGAAAAAACGGCGGTTTTATAGCACCAGATTTTCAGTTTTTATACACGTTGTAACCGTTTTTCTAAAATTAGTTTGAATGTTTTTTTCTTCTAAATAACATTTTAACGTCGTTTTTTAGAACTATTTTCCGTTATCACGCACGTTATAACCGTGTAAATAACTTTCTTACCATTTCTTTTGATTTTTTTCTTCTCGGATTGAAAAGTTTGAAAACTTGAATTAAATATTTTTAAATGATACAAGGAAACTAACTACGGGATTAAAACTACAAATTTAAAAACATAGGATTGTTAAACTAGTATTCATCATTTAAAAAGCTACGCGAACCAACTACGACCACCACCTTTTTTCAAGTATTCTTTATTTTCTCGGCGGTTCCTTTCCACATCATAGTCATCGTTGTCGATGCGGCTATCTTCGTTTGCATAAGTATCATCATCATAATAACCATCATTATCGTTATCATAACCTCCTTGGTATCATCATTATTGTTACCTACTTCATTATTATTATCATTATTAGAATTATATCCTTCGTTCATATGTTGAACACCATGGTCGAAGCGATCGGAAGTGTAACGAGAATCATATGTTCGATTCACATTCTCATAACATTGTGTATTGTCCCCAAATGAAAGATTACCAAAGTCATAAACAAAGTCACTCACCGGTAACCTTTCGTATGAGATTTGAACTTAGGATCATGTCGGTTGTATGGTAGAGGGACATGCTCTGGATTATTAACGGCCTCCTCCAAAGATATTTAACCACTTTGTTCTTCTTGAGGTAAAACGGTGTTTCATCTTCCCCGCTATCCGATCAAGCATATTGTCATCCCTCAGTAGACTATGAACGTCGTGAACATCAATGTTATGTCTCCTTGCTTTACCTTTAATTCTTTGTTGCTCCAACTTCAAATTGTCTTGGACATACACGAGATCATTTAATCTCGATGAAAGTAAACGATTGCGTAGCTTGGTGTGGATTATTTCAAACACACTCCAATTCCTCTACGATCCAGACGATGTATTTGTTTGACTTAATATATTTCTTGCAATCTTTTGGAGGATGGATACTCAAGCACCATAAGATAACCACCAACTTACCAGGATCACCATGTTGAGCTGCAATACGTCTTTGATGGTGATCCAAATTGACCTTTCATCATTCGCATTCTTCCTGCCTACAAAGAAAATTACAATTGTTACTAGAAATTCAAATTACTTAATTATACATATTTGGAGATAATATTAGTAATTGTGTACCTCTAGCATGCATTCTGCTTGTTCTTACGGGCCACTAACCATTTTTATATAACTTCAGTAAGACAAATTTATGACTCGGAAATATCATTATTGATCAGATTAGTTCTTTGGGTTAAAGATGTAATAAGGATTGATAAAATACGATGCGGCATGAAGAGGAGAACTGTTGAATTTTCCATCGTTTCTTTATTACACCCACGATAGAAGCATTTCGATTTGATCTCAAACCCATTTGTATAGTTTCCACACATGTAGCAAGTGCATGGAACAAATAGCCCATGGTGGGTTTGTGCGAGTCAAGAAAGCGAATCATCTTGATAATGAACCAACCATTATGCATGCATTTTGACACGTCGTCAGAACATCTCATTTGAAATAATATTCTTCACTTGTCTAGCTTGTTTAGTTCTTGCCTCATCCGATTTGAAATTCCTTGTCCAGAAAGAGGCTCACGATAGCATTACGTTGATCAATGATGCTTTTGATTGCAATAAAATTCGTTGAAAACCTTGTTAAGCCGGGCGCAATAGATTGCGTCTGCGAGAATGTTGTCGAAATCTAGCAAGAACCTAACCATGATTGTAAATAAATTTGCTAATTTGTCTTGCTTCTCCGATCACATCTTTAACAAAGGGAATTTTTCCACATCTTCCAACATCAAGTCAATACGTGAGCAAAGCACAAGGAACCCATAAAAATGTGCCATATTCTGATGCCAATCTCTTACCTATTCAAACAAAAATAGAAAGAAGTTAATGATTAATATATTCCCAATATATATATATATATATATATATATATATATATAAAATAAAATAAAGTTATTCTTAGTTACTGCTGACTTTGAATTGGGATCCTTGATCGATTACTAATTGAACACTATTTCTCGGACCGAATCATCTATATAACGGGCTTGAACAAAGTAATTAAATACTCTTGTTGTCAACCGATTATGTTCTATGTCGACACTTTTCAAAAATGTAATTCCACTACCACTGTAAACTAGAAAGTTTACAATAAATGCAGTTGTTTTTGCTTTTCCAACCATCCGACATGAGTGTACAACCATATTCTCTCCGAGTAATGTCGTTGAGCAGACACCACATCTTTTTCAATCCTTTGTTTTTCTGAAGTTAATATGGGATTTGACAACTTATAAGCTGATGGAACTCTATAGGATTGGCGAAATTTCTGGCGCATCGAATGCCTCGTGGTGTTTGAGATGAGTTAGCCACATTGAAGGGAATATCATTGGCATAGAAAAAACGTCCAACGGAAGAATCGACTTTTTCAGACATGTTTTGCTTTTGCCAAATTTTGCCATCGAAGGTTGAGAATCCCTAGAAGGGTTATATTGTCCTCCCATATCCACAGACATCCTAGGTGGTTGTGATGGCCGCATAGTAGACCTAGGTATTTGCGAGAGGCCGGGGACCGTACGATGTACCCTCTGCGGCATGAATATTCTTATTTTTTCGTCCAAAAAGGTTCTTTAAAAACCCAGTCTTTTTCTTTTGTGTGGTGGTACTTGTTCTTCTTCTCGCTTGAAAACTGGCTCTTCTTCATCTATACCCACACACAGGTTCCATGGCTCATTATGATACACTTGTTGTGAATCTTAATTATCGATTCCGCTCTTCTTTGCCTTTTTGCTTTTCTTTTTTCTTCAAAGTGCCACTTTAGCAAGATTTTTCACTTGAGGCGGCACATGCATGCACGGGACAAGCTGTACCTCTTTGTTGTGCTAAATGCAATTTTATGCGTGAAATACCAGAAGATATTTCCTTTTCACAAAAATTACACTTCAATTTTTTACCATCGGGCATTACTGATTGCAATATGCATGAAAAACATCTCGTTTGCGGTTTGCGTGGATGTCGATCCTTCCATCATATCTGTAACGAGAAAATGTTACTTGGAAATCAGTGACATATATTAAATTTCCCTAGTACTATTCTTGGCATATATTTTATTTTGTCCACAAATAGAAAATTCTAGATGTCTATTTTGTAGCTAGGTAATCATTATATTCTTAAAACAATAAGAAATTTGGTTGCCTATGTGTAGGAACATAGGATAGATAGACGCCTAGACCTTTTGATCATGAAGACAGTTAACTTTTTCTTTTTCTTTTATACTTTTAACTTTTGACCCCTTTTGAGCATGAATACGAATTACTTATTGAGAATGAAGACAATTGATTAAACTATTAATTTTTTTCTTATTCACTAGTATTATTTTTGGCCTCTATTTAATTTGTGTCCACAAATAAAAAATTCTAGATGTCTATTTTGTAGCTAGATAATCAATATACTCTTGCAACGATAAGAAATTTGGTTGCATGCATAAAGGAACATAGACTAGCTAGATCTTTTAATCATGAAGACATTTTTATTTATTTATTATTATTCTTTTAACTTTTGACTCTTTTGAGTACAAATTATTTATTGAGTAGACTTTCTTAAAATGGTTACACTCATATAAAGTAAATAAAATTTAACCAAATTTAACTAACATTGACATTAAAATCCGTCTAATTAGATTTCACAACTTTTAACATGCATGTATGAAGTTATATTTAACTAGCATCAACACTAACACCATGATAATTATATCATCATGTCATCATGCTAGTTAATTAATTTCATCATTATGAAAGTTAAAGCATTAACTTAAAGCTCATGCATATTTTTGCTTCATTAATCATGTTCTTTATACTTGGCGGTGGTTGGACTTAATTAATTAGACTTCATTATTGATTTATGTGATTCTTTGTTGGATGATCAATTCATTTTTTCTTTTTGCATAAATTTTATTGTGTCTTGATTTTTTCTTCCTCTAATCTTGATTTGAGCTTTTGTTATTTCCTTGAAACTCTATTATAAAGTTATGGCAACATCCTAAATTACAATATATATATATGTACAACATGAAGAAAATGATGAAAACATTACAAAAAAGAAAAAAAAAAGGCAACTACTAACTTAAATGTTGATATAAGAGAGTACTGTATAGTTAAAATTTATAGTTCAAAGACAACATTCGACGTCCGCATCATCATCCCAGGTATCATGAAGAAAAAAAAAGATCAAATATATGTTGTAAATAAACTACATAGAAACAAACAATAAATTTAGTGGTAAATACTTATTTTAATAATATATTAAAATTACCTCTTAAGCTGGTAGTTGGAAGTTGAAACTTGGAAACTTCAAAACACGAGAGGAGGAAGAATTTCTCTACGAGTAGAAGCAGAGTTATAACAAATTTGTGTACTACAACAATATGCCTTCTTGTGTTTTTAAAGGGTGAACGTAAAGAAGAGTTCGGAAAAAATAGTGTGATCATGATTTTGTTTTCTAAAAGAAGGGAAGTGAAAAAAAAAAAGTGAAATATTATTCGTTCTCCCCTAACCATGAGGGACCAACTTGAGTCATCAATTCATTAACCAACGTTATGTGAAACAAAAAAAGGGACAAGTAGAGGGACAAGTAGACCTAGTCACCTAGCTAATTCATTTGATGGAAATTCTGCACTCTAATAAAGGGACAAGTAGACCTAGTCACCTAGCTAATTATTGAAGAAGAAATTTTAGTGTCTATAATTTACCGACACGAATTTTATCAAACTTTCGTAAATTCTATAGTGAAAGAATTCTAAAACACCTATGTAAAGAATATAAACATGACTATCGAATTATACACATTTCTTATACTAACAATAATCAAATAAAATGGTAGTATTAGAATTTCTTAATGATATAGGTCATCTATTAGTTGGACAAAATTTAAAAATTAATAGGTCATCTATTTATGGACGTGGGGAGTATTAAAAATTAAAATACCTTGTAACAACGTTTTTTAGACTCGTTAAAACGTTTTCACGCATGTTATAACCGTTACATAGGAAATTCAGATCAATTATTTTTTTTATTTCCTATGTAACCGTTACAACGCCCGTTATTTTCAAATAACGTCCAAAAAACGCGTTTTTGGCCTATATAACGCGTTTTTAGCCCAAAACGTGCTCACACCTGAGAAAACGCATTATAACGGTCACACCTAGTGTCCGTGACCTGAGCCGTGACCCGTTTTTCGAACCTTGTGTTAGACTACCCATGCAAAAGGATATAGTCGGGGTTGACCCAAAAGTGAACGTTCGATGACTTGTAAATATGGAAACACTTTAGAGAAAGATAGGACACTCTATCCCTATCGAAATGAGTTAATAATGGGATAAACCGATAAAGTAGTGCTTTCGCGGGTATGGCGAAGTAGTATTTAACACAATACGGCAGACAGTCAACATTTTGGTGAAAAAAAATCGCTCAAACAACATTTAGTTTGCTTTTCATGGTTTTTATATAGGGAAAATAATCGTTTGGTCCTTTTTTAGGTGGTCCCAAATCTGTTTGGTCCTTTGGGAAAATGCGTTTCCTGTTTGATCCATGATTATTTGAAAATATAAAATGGACAAAAATCTCGTACTATTTTAGTATTAATTTTCGTAACTTTTTTATTTCCATAATTATTTGAGTTCATGCTCTCTGATGAACTCTAAACTTCCTTTTTTTTTTCTTTTTTTCTTATAGGAGTTCATTCTGTTTGATGAACTATCAGGTGTTTGGTAATGTTTTTTGTAGATTCGAGTTCATTCTTAAAAATGAACACACAACAAAAAATTCATTAATATGAACAAACATAGTTCATTCTTAAAAAACAGAGTTCATTCGTCAAAATGAACACCCAGTTAAAGTTCATTATTATGAACAAAAATCAGAGTTCATTCCGAACACCCAGTCAAAGTTCATTATTTTGAACAAAATGAACACCCAATCATACTTCATTCGTCAAAATGAACACCCAATCAAGTTCAATATTATGAACAAAAATCATAGTTCATTCTTTCAAATGAAATCAAAGCACATTATTAAATCAGAGTTCATTTTTTTAAATGAACACTCAATAAAAGTTCATTATTATAAACAAAAATCAGAGTTCATTCGTCAAAATGAACACCCAATAAAAGTTCATTATTATTAACAAAAATCAGAGTTCATTCGTCAAAATGAACACCTATCAAAAAACAACCTAATTCAAACCTAGAACATAGTTCATTCTTTAACATGAACACACACATAGAAACAGAGTTCATTCTTTCGAATGAACACCTAAAAATTCAAGATCTAAAACAAAGTTCATTCTTTAACATGAACACACAACAAAAATCCATAAAAATTGAAAGTTCATTTGAATTCGAAGAACAAATATCAGAAAAACGTAAATCTTCATCTTCTTCATTGTCTTCATCATCTTCAACAACAACAACAAAAGAAAAGAAGAAACATAAAATCTTCATCATCTTCAACCACAACAACAACAATAGCGACAAAAAAAACGCAAAAATCTGCATCCTCCTCATCATCGTCGTCGTCTTCATCATCATCATCTTCTTCTTAAGGAAAAAAAAGAAGAAAAAAACAGAGAGAGAAAATAGATTTGAAGAAAAAAAAGGAGAGAGAAAACAAATTCTAAAATGATTCTCTTCTCTCTTAATAATTGAGTATATATATGGTCCACCAAAAGGGTATTTCTGCTACTACCAAATGACAATTACATCATTCATGACGTCATCCCGCGTGAGTATTGTCCATCCTAGGACCAAATAATAATTTATAGGACCAAACAGTAATATATATTTCAAAAAAGAACCAAATAGACAGTTGAATGAGTCAACTGGACCAAATAAACTTTAATATATTATTCTTATGACTAAATAGTATTTCCTAGTTTTGTATATATAATAGTTTCTTTAGATGAAAGCGCAGACTACATTTCAGCAAACTGACATTGCATCAGCAGAAGGTCTTCCTTTCTTAAACAAAAGGCAGAAGTCTGCTATATAGAGTTTGCCGAACTTGCTCACTTTGAAGTGCAAGTTGTACTCCGCTTACTCGCTTAGGACTTGCTCTTAGGAGGTAATGTTCGTTCCATTTATTCTATCACAAGTAGACGAGGGATTTTCAAATTTTGGGAGGCCCGACGAATTTTTGGCTCATACAACGCACAAAAAAAATGACTGGGCTAAAAATCCTTCAGATAAGGATCGTTTGAATGGTAACTAGGCCAAGTACATAATATTAACCTAAAAATCCTTGAGAAAAAGATCCTGGCTAAATTGGGGCCTAGGCCGGTTATTTGGGGCCTATGAAATTTCTCTCCCAACTCTATCAAATGGTTATGGGGTGCCAAACTTCACAAAAAGTATAATTTAGCCCCAAATTAATTCCTAAAACTAACCCATATAAATACCAATCTTTACCATTTTTAGTAAAATCTAAAAACATAAAAAACCTAAATCAATTTTTTTTTTTATTTTCATCTTAATCTTTCCAAATTCTCAAAACCCTAATCAATTTTTTTTTGATCCTCTTCTCCAACGATCTGCGATCCAACTAAGAAAAAGGTAAATCTCCATCAACCCGTTCTAGTATTCACGTTTCATCGTTGATTTATATGTTTAGATCTCCGATTTTTGAAAATCAAAATCTATGATTTACCCGGAATCGGTTTATGTTGACATATCGTATGATGATTAACATCGACCGATTCTGGGTGGATAATCGGAATATGAAAAGACATCACCAAAATCGGTTTATAAGTATAAACCGATTCTGGGTACTAAATTCTTTTGAACTCTGGGTTTCCACAATCGGATTTTATTTGCTTGTTAATGTAGTGATTGTGTAATTGTCTCTTCAGATTCCATTTTATAATCGGTTTTTATAAATGTATCACATAAACCGATTCACGATATTTGAAATTCCTGTGTGTTTTTTTTTTTTGTTGAGAATCGGATTACATATGTTTAAATATGTACCGATTGTGAACTATTTTTTTTTTTTTTTTTTGTAGATATGGACTTCGGCCACCAAACATTTTACTCTCGAGAGCTCATCCAGGAGGATATTCACAGGGTACCACAACCCCTGCCACACAGAATGTGATGGACCGAAAAATTACGCATGGCGTGCCTGGGCGCGCAGGCCATAACTCCCTCGATGCGCCATGATGATGCTACAGTCCGGGCCTAAAAGCTAGGCAAATGTACGTTCATTTTTCCTTGCAAGCATGCTCGTGGAGCATGATGCAGCTAACTTAGCTTCCACACCGTTCCAACTTATCATTGAACAAGGGTATAAAGCATTGCCTCAACTTACTGAATTTCCTATCTAGTTGAGTAACCGTCATACTGCCGAGTCTTGTCCAGGAATATGGCATTCCTTGGGCTTACGCATAGGCCATTGCAGGCCTAACACCACCCTTTAACTTGGGCATTGCTGAAAGCATGCACTTGTCTTGCTTGTTCCAAGGGTGCATCAATTAGGGTCATGCCGTACTTTCCTTAGGTTTATGCAAGCTCCGCTAACTTGCATATCGATGTTGCTTACTTTCGAGGCCATGTCCAATGCGCCATTAGTACATGCCTAAGTCGAACGACTTGATAGGAAGTATGAGCATCCAAGGAATGGAATGCAACTACCTCATCAAGTTTGGCCACAATCATCTCTTGCATCAAGCTACCGAGCCAGATGATATAAGAGGCCAATGTGCCGCAATCATCTCTCAAATAGATGATATGAGCGACAAAGTGTTGGACCGGCAATGTTGCAACTCATTGCGGCTGCCTATGTACCCTTCCATACTCTAAAGGGATCAAGCACAGACTGTAGTTCATCCTCGAAGGGACCGCAACTTAAGCCAAACTCGTTTGCAAGACCGTGGCCTAGCAATAATGTTAATGGCCTGGTACGTATAGGCCGTTTCGTCAAAATGCACAATAATTATGCATTAACGGGTCCGCGGCTTGGAATAATGATGCCTTCGCATCATATGCCCCATTGGAAAGGCTACGGAGCTATAAATGAGACTTAGGCATCATTTATACTTTTTCAGCTAAGCTATGAAGCTTACTTGGTGCATGATCCGCATATGCACCTTCAACCAACTACCCCTCCCTATATATGTTAACTTGCAATTTCTACAACTTAGAAAAGGGAGCGGATTAACATGCTCGCTTCACTATTCATGCCCGTTGCCATGTACTTCTGAGTGACCGGCAATGATTGCCGAGTTCTGTTCTGTATTGCACAGTGATTGCGCACCACTCGTTCTGGCTACTGCACAATGATTATGCAACACTCACTCTGTCGTATTGCAATGATCGTGCAACACTGGTGAAAATGCAGGGGTACAACAACCTCACCCAATATTTCGATTAGTAATAGGTATGGACTAACTCTAATATACTTTTAAGAGAATCAACTAGACAATCAGACTCAATCTTAATAAAAAGTATATCAAGGAGTTAATATCTCTTTCTCTCGATTTGATCTATACTCAAACAAATAGAAATATGTGAGTCTTTATCAAATACAAGAGATATAAACTTGGATGGTATTAAAGACCAATATCCAAGGATCAATCAACTTCCAATTATCAACCAAATATTGGATTTCACAATTGATCGATACAACGCACAACCTGTGATATTTTAATTATGTAACAAAAGAAATAACACAGACACCAGAAGTTTTGTTAACGAGGAAACCGCAAATACAGAAAAACCCAGGGTCCTAGTCCAGATTGAACATCACATTGTATTAAGCCGCTACAGACACTAGCCTACTACAAAATAACTTCGGTCTGGACTGTAGTTGAACCCTAATCAATCTCACACTGATTCAAGGTACAGTTGCGCTCCTTACGTTTTTAATCCCAAGCAGGATACTACGCACTTGATTTCCTTAGCCGATCTCACCCACAACTAAGAGTTGCTACGACCCAAAGTCGAAGACTTTAATAAACAAATCGTATCACACGTGAAAAGTCTATGATAATAGATAAATCTGTCTCCCACAGATAAACCTATGAGTTTTGTTCCGTCTTTTGATAAATCAAGGTGAACAGGAACTAATTAATAACCCGGACTTATATTCCCGAAGAACAGCCTTGTATTATCAATCACCTCACAATAATCTTAATCGTATGGTAGCGAAACAAGATATTGTGGAATCACAAACGATAAGACGAAGATGTTTGTGATTTCTTTTTATCTTAACCTATCGGAGATATAATCTCAAGTCCATTATTCAATTGAACTCGTACGATAGAAAATGGCAAGATCAGATTGCTCAACTACGTGAGAAGTAGTTTCGTCTGGCTTCACAATCCCAATGAAGTCTTTCAGTCGTTAACCTATAGGGTCTCGAGAAGAAACCTAAGGTTAAAGGAGAATCGACTCTAGCAAAACCAACTAGTATCACACAGGAGGTGTGGGGATTAGTTTTTCCAGTTGCTAGAGTTCCCCTTATATAGTTTTCAAATCAGGGTTTGCAATCTAAGTTACCTTGGTAACAAAGCATTCAATATTCACCGTTAGATGAAAAACCTGATTAGCTACAAGCTAATATCTTTCAACCGTTAGATAGAAACTTAGCTTGTCACACACAAATAAAATGCATTTATTTAGGTTTGAGTAACCGTACCTAAACGTGTACACTTAGTTGGTTCACAAATAGTTAACCAATGGTTAGCCATATGAGCACGTTCATATTAACCGTATTCATCTTTCTCATAACTAGTTCAAATGACTCATAAGAACTAGTTGAAGAGTTGTTCAATTGCTTAGGTCTTTATTCATAGACACAATTGAAACAAAATCGGTTTGATTCATTTGATTCAATTCATGAACAATATACCCACGGTTTGCAAAGATTGCATTCCTTATAATTTATTGTTTTAAGTTCATGAACTACTGATTTGAGAAAAAACCAGCTTGGGTACGCGTACGGGTACCTTAGCTACCGGATTTGAGTTTACAAACTCAACAGAAATTTTCGGTTCGAAAACTTCCGTGGGTACGCGTTCGGGTACGCGTACCTAAGGTGACTGGTTTACTAGTTTGCAAACTACAAACTCAGCAGAAATTTTCGGTTGAAAACTTCCGCCAGTACGCGTACCCAACCTGTCTCCTTCACCAATACCGCATGCACACATATGCACGCACTTGGTTTCCGGTACATGGATTTATACACTAATGTGCGAACACACTATATATGCTTATATCCATAGATGGTAATCTGAACTCTACATTTCAATCATTGAAACATTCTTCTATAATGTTATAACAATCGTTATTCACGACTATCGTCATCAAAGTTATTTTTCAAGATTGAAACGTCATCATGACTTTTGTCACGGGTAAAGATGATATGTGGTTAAAGCGAAATCTTACCAACACATATTTCGATAAAAAGATAGGCGAGTAAACTCGGCTCGAAATAGCAAATGTGTATGTATGAAAACTATCATACTTATACGACTATTGTCTCAAGAGTAGGAGATAAAATAGACTTTTGAGTGACAGATGAGTTCAAGTATCCACATACCTTTTAGTTGGATGAAGTTCCACTGGTTCCTCGAGTAGTTCTTCGTCTTTATAAGATAATCGCCATGGAGTCTAAAACTCAACTATACTTAACTATCCTAGACCGAGACTTAGTCATAAGTAAACTAGAAATCAAGACATATAGTTTTGATCACTAATATTGACAAACATGCTTGAGATAGCAACGCATGCGAGTTCGACCGAGCAATGCTCTAACAATTGGTTCTGGCTGTCGAACAATGATTGCGCGACATTCTCTCTGGCGTATTGCACAATGATTGTGCAATATTCTTCGGTCAACCCTCTCAGGCCTGATGCACAATGATTGTGAAATATAGGCTCTAGGACAATAGCCTTCATAATGCGCAAAGGATGCACTGCAAGGCTCTAGAACATCTACCCAACTGGCCTAATGCATCATTTGATGCGAGATTTGGCCCTTTGGCCGAATGCCAAACATAAAGCGCCATTTTGGCGCGATATTGGCCTTAAGCCAATCTACTTCTTACCAAGCAACAAAAGCTTTGGATGAAGCTTCATCTCAGGCCATGGCGCATATTTTAGCATGCGCCATGCTAAAAACACGGGGTGCTACACAGAAGCCTCTACAAGTTAGCCTATGGCCGTGAGACCCGTCTAGAGGAAGCCCTCGCACTGATAGACAAGCATGCACTGGAAGATCTCATTGAGGTCATCAGGTTTGCGAGGAGAAGGAGGGATTTGATTTCAGCTGGGAGGGATCGCAACAAACATTTAGAAGGTATGTTTGAAGAAATGGATGAAGTTCAAGCCCTTGCTGAAGCAGAAGCTGCTGCTGCTGCAAATGCTCCTGGTGTTGCTGCTCCTGATGCTGGTGCTCCATGATTTATAAGCTTAACTTTTTAAGTTTAAGTTTTAGATATTAAAAGTTTAAGTTTTTAAGACTTGGTTGTTTAAGTTTTAAGTTTTTAACACTCTTTTGGGATGGTTAAGGTTTATATTTTGGATGATCCCGGTGTTGAACTTAATGCACTTAAAGTTTTAATTATAATTTGTGCATCTAAAACAAGTTTATGCATGCTCAATAGTTCTGTTTTCCAAACACATGCAAACAATCGGGCTACTCGATATGTCAACATAAACCGATTGTCGAGGGTCCATAATGAAATTGGTTTATGTGTGGGGTCAGTATAATCCGATTATTGTCGGATCAGATGTGCATTTATATAAACCGATTATCGTCGGTGAAAATTCAATTTTTTTACTTGTCTTTAATCGGTTTATATTGGCTAACATAAAGACCGATTCTTGGTGGCATAAAAACATAATCGGTATGTATGGACCTTAGAGAATACCGATTGTGCCGAATTATTTCACTTTTTTCAACAACAAAAAAACTAGCCGTTGGGGTGTTTCTCTATTATAGAAACCTCATCCTTGGACCCCATTTCCCCAAAATTACTCTTTCTATTCCCTCTCACTTCATATACTCCACAACTACTCATTTCATACCTCCACATACAAGAAATGTCATCGTTTGACTCTGCCGAAGATTTGGCAATCACCAAAGCATGGTACACCGAAACTCGGATTAAAAATCAGTCATCCGTAAGGGTAGATGCCGAAACCTTTTGGACAAAGGTATATAACAAATATAGGCAAGTTTTAGGAATCTGAATGGAAGAAGTGTTCAACAAATCCATGATAGGCACCAAGTCATCGAAAATGCGATACTTGCTTATTTAGCTATCCAACATCGGATTTTAAACTCTAGCCACTTTAACTTGTCCATTGAATAATTTGTATGTGTTTTTGTGGTTTATTTTACGTAATCCATGTGGTTTGATCTTCCAATTAAACACCACTAACAAAGTAAGTTTGTGTTGTGTTTTTGTATCACCAAGTCGTGAAAGCGCTACTTGGAGGAAAAGGGGGAAGCATTCACATTTGATACAAGCTATATAACTTAACGGTATCCAAAATTCTGGAGTATGCCCCGGAGTTCATGGTGGGTGAATCAAACTAGGATTCCTCCGACGAAGATTCATGGTTTTAGAAGTTTTTGTGTAGGTTTTGTGGGTAGATCTCTATGTAAACCCTCACGAGACTATAAATCGTCCACTAGGGTCACCTAGGGGTTCAAAGGCTTGATGCACGTGCTAAGTGCATCCGTGATTCCTACAAAAAGGGTGAAATGAATGAATATTTGTTCTTACGAATATGAATTAATCGGTTTATATATGACACCAATAAAGACCGATTATGAGAATCGGATTTTATCGACGCCAACATTAACCGATTTCTCTTTTTTTAGATGTTTCTTCTTTTTGAGTGATAGTGAGGATTTTCTTTCGTAATTTTGAACAACCTTTTTGAAAGATTATGTTAAATGAATTACGTCTTGGTCATGAATGATTGAAATTGCAAATGTTATGTAAAGGGAGGTACGAATGGGAACAAACGAGCCTCTTTTTCCACATGCGGGATGCTAAGTCCCAGTGAATTCTAAACTATCTCTCTTGAAATGAGTAAAACTTACTTGCCTTTTTTTGTAGCCTCTCTAAGAAAATCCTTTATGTGAACAAATGCATTGGTGGGGTGATGAAGGAGGCCGATTGATACCTTCCCAATTAACTCTCCATTTCGCACCACGTCTCCAGGATCTTCTTCATTGGGAAGGAAATGTAAGTTTGATGCAGCTTTCTGTTGTGTTTTGTATCGGGGGATGGTTGGGAGATTTGTGAACGTCTACTTGAGTGAGTTGAGCAGCTCCCATCCTCTTTGTGCTCACGCGTTCCTTGATTGATCTCTCTTTCCTCGGGCATTTCTTCATTCGGTTGAAAGGTTGATTCACATTTCGGCGAGGGTTTTGAATATATAAACCTTCTAACACGGTTCCATAGGCTGCGAGGGCTCCCCTTCTTTATGACATTGTAGTGCTAGTCTCTTCTCACGTGGGTTAAGATTCTCATGTAGTGAGTATGTAAGTGTTCATTGGTTTCTTTGGGTGGATGCATCCCTTCTTGTAATTGTGATGCTATGTCATTCAAAAGGCGAAATTCAGGTAATCTGGCTTGATTCGCCAAGACATCCTGTGATGCTTGGGGTGATGGAATTGATCTGTGGTCATCCAATCATGCTTGTGGAGTTGGATGCCGTCGGATATATCGCGCTAATATAACACCGAGAGGAGCTCAATCGGGCTAATATAACACACCGAGAGGGCTCAGGGCTAATATAACACAGAGCATCGGCACATGCCCGGGTATTTCGTACATGGTTTCATTATAGTGCTTGGAGGTTCGTGTTACTCACATATATGAGTAACACTCGGTCTCATGCCACTTTGCGATAATGATTCATTATAGTGCTTGGAGGTTCATGTTACTCTATAAGAGTAACACTCGGTCGTCATGCCACAACGATATGACACCAATAAAGACCGATTATGAGAATCGGATTTTATCGACGCCAACATTAACCGATTCCTTGTGTCCTTCATGAATACCAAAGAATACTACCCAGAATCAGTTTATAAGCGCATGAACGTAAACCGATTCTAGGTAGTGTGTTCGAAAAAAAAAAATCAAAATTTTTCAGTTGTTTGGAGTTATGAAGATCGATTTGCATTAGTTGATCTCACATCTAACACGTTTAATTAACACCTAATACGATTAATTAATGCTAATTCAGGAGTAAAATCGGTAGTAAGAGAATAGTTGGATAAGGGGTTGTGTGAAATTTATTTCTAATAACCTTTTTGTCATCTAGTAGCAGGCCCCAAACAACTGGACTAGTACTTGGACAGTAACTGGGATAAATACATGATATTAAACTATATATATCGTTAAAATAAAGATAGGCCCGGATAGTTATTATTAAGATAAATACATATTGTTAACGAAGCTTACTATTGCACTCAGGAGGTACCATATTTTTTAGTTCTTTTCTCCTTTGAAAATTTGCTCACAACTCTTATAGTCTTATTTCAGCATCGGATCATCTTTGCAGGTACCTTTCATTTTGGCGAAAAATACTAGAGTACTGAAGTTATTAATTAAAGTGCACAAACCTTTAGGTTGTTTTCATGATTCACCATCGATCAAACTTAAAGCTCGAGGAGTGTAGTGATATCGATAACCGATAACCGAAGCCATTTTGTCCCGAGCAAGTCAGGGTAGGGCTAGAGATATTCTCTCGTAAAGATCCTATATCGTAAAAGTATGGCTAAGTTTATACGCCGGCTCGCCTGCCTAAGCAACCTGTACAGAGACAGTATCCAATCCTTGGCACATACCATGCCGCGTTCATTTTTGGTACAAAGGATAGAGTAGTCACCACATCAATGGGATTACGCAATCGCGACCATTGGTGTAGGTATACTCACATCCCTGCCCGGGTTGCGGGGCTACAGGGAGGAGTCCCCTCTTTCACGATCCTGCTGCCTGCATAGCTACGGGTAGAAGTTCCCCCTTCACAATATGCTAGGATGGTTTCACATGTTCACAACTTCGAGGGACAATAATCGATACCTTCTCAATAGTTAGGCAGGGTAACCAAACGAGTCTTTCCCGAAGACGAATTTGGGACGATATTGAAGAGGTAATCGGGCTTATCGTTCTCCGCATGGAGCGGAGAGCCAACTAGCACCCAAGAAACAAACACCACTCATACGTCAACACATATTGTCTTCGTGTTCATCCTCCCTTGCAGCAGCAGTAACTTCTTCTTTCTCGCTCTGCAGGGTTCTAAACTTCACCCAACTCCTCGATATCGATTTATGTGACCTCCCCCGTCTATTTATACACTCACAGGTCTCTTACAACTCAAGGAAATTCCCAGAATATTTGCATCTTATTTCTTGTCAAGCCATGGGATTTCTTCCCTCTTTTATCTCCGTACGTATCTTATGATTGAAGCCAAACTCTTCCTTTGGACGTAGAAAAGCAAATCCTGCACGAAACTTCCATAACATAGCCAAGTTTCTTTCCTAGTTTCCATTGATAACCCAGTATTCCCTGTTTTGGATAATACCGAATATAAGAGGATTTTATTCCTTTTTCCTAGCTCCAAAACACGTCAGTATTCTTGTTCATAAGGTAACAAAACAGTCTGACCCTAAAACCCATGAAACTCTCCACTTAACTTCACATTTGGAACCAACAACGTCTCGTTATGTTCTTCATCTCTGTTTTACTCCAATTCAATAATCCAGCCATTCCAATCGATTCCATCAAACATACTAGGCATGTTTACTCCATTTAAGTCCATCCAAAGCAAAACCAACGATTGAATCTCTTTAAAACTGCTTCAAAAATCCAACCCTAAATTTTGTTCGTGAAACCCAACTTTCCCGCCTTTTTCTGAATTTTGAATTTGGGAAGATGACCTCCCCCTATCTATTCCTGAAGTCACTTTAGCATATGCTCCTGGGGTGTAAATAGTAATTTTCCGAGTGCCTTTAGTGAATTTCCGGGGTGCCTTTAGTAGTTCCTCCTGGGGGTGCAAATACCACTTTTCGGGCCCGCACAAGTGTATTTCTCCAAAACACCTTCAAAGGCATAAAAACCATTGAAAATACAAAATCGAGCACTAACAATACATACAATTGAGATCAAATTAGACACATAAATGTGTCTATCGAATACCCCAAAACTTATTATTTGCTAGTCCTCGAGCAAATCTAATCTAGAAAATAAAATCCTAACTCACTGCCGCAGGCATCGCGGTTGCACTTAGCGTGTGCAATAAGCCTTTAAACCCCTAGGTGGCCCTAGTGGCCGAGTTATAGTATCGGGAGGGTTTACTAGAGATATACCCACAAAACCTTTACTCCAGACCCTAGCTATCTACGCAGAACCTTGGAAGGCACTAAAGAATCTCCTTGGTTGGCATACTCTCATTGACTATAGGAGTGTTTGTGGGTGAAAACCGTTTCTGCTGATTTTGGTAATTTCGGGTGTGTGGATGAGAAACAAATCTAAACCCTAAACAATGCACTGAACGGGAGTACTTTTGATTCGAGAGATCAATCTGTACAATCCTGGCCTAAACCAAGAAATGGCCGTTCCAGGCTTGCTTCGGTCACAAAGTGAAGGAGAAGGGTTGGTCTTCGGGAGGGAAGCGAAGAGAATGTTGAGACCATAATAGTTGATTCTGAAGGTGTGGTTTGTTTTATGACTTGTATCGGAAGTAGAACTGGTTAGCAGAATGGAAAGCTACCAGGTGATTTCTAGATATTGTATTGTTGCCGACCAAAACTTGTCGTTTGGTGAAAATAGGTGAAGCCTATTTATACAAGTCACATTGAAACGTACCCTGGTCTCGTAGGAAGTGGAAACGATTGAGTGGTGGAAAAATAGAGTAACGTGTAACCGTCCGACGTTATGCTTCCATGATGAGGGAAGTGAATTCGTGTAACCATAAGTCATTACGCTTCCATGATGAAGGAAATGAATTGTTTACACCGTTACTTTTCACCACCACTAATTGTCCTACTTCATGACACTTTCTTGTAACGGGCGCATTGCACGCCGCATTTGTAAACCGCTAGACCAATACCCTAATGAGTATCCCCCAGTTTGTGACATGTTTGATGTCTCGAGTGTTTTCGTGGAAGACGTGTAGCAGGTTGCTATGTGTGGCAAGTCAAAGTCAAGAGACTTTGCCATAGGAAAATAACATGTGATGCTTTTAGGCTTGCCTTGGTCGGCCGCCTAAAACTTGCCACAAGTCCGTCAGTTGGGTGGCGAACTTGAATGGCTGAAATTACATCTCGTGAGGAAGGGTAGTCGTTGATTATGGCCACATCTTTGTTGTGCAACAAAGTGGCGCCATTAGCATAGTGGCGCCTGGCGTAGCCGTGGCATAGCGGGTTGCCTGGGACTTGCCGTAAGTACGTCAGTTCAGTGGCGAACTTGGATGGCTGAGATTGCATCTCATGAGGAAGAGTGGCCATCGATTATGGCCGCATCTTGTTGTATAGCGAAGTGGCGCCATTGGCATAGTATCACCTGGTGGAGCCATGGCATAGCGGCATGCTAGTGGAGTTGTGGCATGGCCACGCCTATGGCGTTGTAGCATGGCCAAAGCTAAGGTTTGGCTCCGTGGCCAAAATTAGGGCTTGGCGGCGTGGCCAAGTCTAGGATTTGGCGCCGTGGTAAGAATTAGGGCTTAGCGACGTGTCCAAGGCTAGGATTTGGCGCCGTGGTAACAATTAGGGCTTGGCGACGTGGCCAAGGCTAGGATTTGGCGCCGTGGTAAGAATTAGAGCTTGGCGGCGTGGCCAAGGCTAGGATTTGGCGTCGTGGTAAGAATTAGGGCTTGGCGGCGTGGCCAAGGCTAGGTTTTAGCGTCGTGGTAAGAATTAGGGCTTGGCGGCGTGGCCAAGGCTAGGTTTTGGCGCCGTGGTAAGAATTAGGGTTTGGCGTGGCCAAGGCTAGGTTTTGGCGCCTTGGTAAGAATTAGGGTTTGGCGGCGTGACCAAGGCTAAAGTGGCATGCTCGCGGAAGAGTGGCATGTTGGCATGCCGATCAATATGTTGTTGTGGTAAGGAGCGTTTGGCTTGCTAGTTAGTATGGTGGCGCGGCAGGGTGCGTTTGGCCTTCAATGTATGGTGGCAAGTTTGGAGCGACTTGATTGGCCGAGGAAAGGGGCCGGCCAAACATAAGGCGCGGCTACACTTTTGATGAGAGTGTGGCGGCATTAGAGCGACCTGATTGGTCGATGGGAAGTGGGGCCGGCGAGTATGGGCACATCCACAACTTATGTGCGCGTGGCTAATTTGAGGCGACACGATTGGTCAAGAGAAATAGGTCCGGTTTAGGAAGGGGCGTGGCCAATGGAAAGTGGCGCTAGTTGGCCTAAGGCATGGCCACGCCTCCCTTTGCTGCTGCGGCTCCCTGTTTTCTGATTCTGAGCAAAGCTTTGCACCTGCTAATCCATGGCGGATTAATTACCTAGTTTACCTGGGTTTAATTTCGACAAGCAAGGTCTGATATACTGCGCGAGGCGCAAAAACCCTAACTCCTGCAAGTTAGTCAGGTCAATTGATTGAATTATATGTGTTGCCAGAGAGCAACATGTTTTAAGTTCATTGCCAAAGAGCAGCATGTTTTTTCTGATTGAATACCTTATGCAAAGACCTTATCCTTGATACTTGGAAATTCGTGCTACTCTGCTGCGAGTGAACACAAATAGTCATGCCATATCAACATTAAGGGTTCATCCGGAGAACATAGCATAGAAGGCATTCAAAGGAACTTATATTAAGTGAATATAGGCGAGGCGCCGAAATTTACAGAACATCTGGGATGGTTGCTACATTCGCCAGTCTGGATAAATTTCATGTAAGTATATTGAACGACTCAATAAATATGCCGGTGGAGAGGTTAGCACTCACGACACCGTTTCCTTACAGAGTGACGTCACATCATATGCAAGGTTTTACGATTTCAACCCTGAACTAAAAACCACCATCAACAAGGAGGAAGTACCCTGATGCGAAATTCCAATTGATGTACACGAGTTTGCACTCACATACTAAAATTCATATATAAGGGACAGAGCTCTACTCAGATAGTTGCACTATGGACATCAATATCCGGAATCAACAAATCACATGAATAGATTAAGAAGATGGAAATAGAGAAAACGTATGATGTTGACTAAGGTGAACAGTGTTTCCCATATCTGTCTAAAGGCCACTGCCAAGATGAACCTAACCTAATGGACTGAGATACTGGTCTGACTAATATCAACACAACTGGCATATACAAGGGAACCAGTGGTCGACAATCCTAATTCTAGATCAACTCAACTGGCATATACAAGAGAACCATCGGTCGATTTTACTGAACAATTTCTTCCGGTTGGTCTGGTGGTCTGGTCTAAATTTATTTATTTATTTATTTTTATTTTTTTGTAACTCAGTCACTCTATTTCATCCCAGCGGTGGTAACAACTCGATACATGTGCCCCACCAAATCACTTAGAGAAACATATTTTAAAAAGAAAATAAAATAAAAACAGAAGGTGAAAAGGACTCAACGAGATATGGCGAAACTACCATGTTATTTATAACACCTGAGCTCTTTGCTTTTATGAATAGACTCTATTTAGATGTTTCCATCCACTCAGATTGGTTCCTCAACTCCTACAACCAAGATGATTCCATCCACTTAGATTGGTTAGTGCCATCTTTAATAGGCATATTTTCTAGGCTTTGGAGTTTAAAATAATGCAACTAAAAAGTTTCTCCCATACCCCCAAACTTAAATCTAACATTGTCCTCAATGTTCTAAAGATAAAATTAAAAGCATGAACAAGGAGAAACTGTTACCATTTGAAGCAGAAGAAAGATATTACCGTGTTGCATGAGCATGGGTCACCTCCCAAGTAGTGCTAAGTTTAAAGTCTTCAGCCAGACATCAAATACCACAAAATGGCTAATTACCTTTCAAATCATATATCAATAGTCGAAACAACTGTGGATCAATAATTCCAAATAAAACTGTCACAATTATGAGACAACTGCACCGGATTAGAAAAATGAACATACGGAGCACAACCTGATCTAAAATTTCTTGCAAGACAACTGGGTTTATTTGTGGCGCCCACTTGGGCTTCATATGAGTGTCTTGACAAATAAATTCATTCGAACAACATGTCTTTAATAGCTGGATTTCCTCCTGGACAGTATCAGGAGGATCAGGTTGTGGAGTCGGAAGAGAGTCAAGTAAGACCTCAGACACACGAGGCTCGATTCCCAAGTTAGGGACTTTTAATGGGGATACTTGACCATCACTACCCCTAAACTTAGGGTAGTCAGTATTTTCATAAAAACCTCTAACTATTGCTTGAATTTCCGGATCCTCAGAGTCTTTAAAATACTCAAGAGCTTCTTCTAGTTCATTACCCCCAAACTTAGGGTCATTATTACTCTCTGTAAGACCTAGCACTATGGCTTGAATTTCAGGGTTCGTAGAGTCTTTAAATTACTCGAGAGCTTCTTCTAGTTCAACAGTTTGGTCACCTAACTGACTTAAGAGAATCTCATCAAATTCATCCAAAGAATCTTCCAATAAAGTGGCGTCCCAATTATCCTGAAATAGGTCCTGAACTAAAGTGCTAATCATATTCACTTCCTCTGATTCATCACAAGGTTGTCTTGTAACATTAAATACATTTAGTTCAGTGGTCATATTACCAAAGGATATGTTCATAAGCCCGGTCCAACAGTTGATAAAGGCATTACCTGTCGCTAAAAATAGGCGACCTAAAATCACCGGTATTTGATCACTGGGATCCTGAACAGGCTGAGTATCTAGACAACGAAATCCACTGGATAAATAAATTTATAAACCTCAATCAAAACATCCTCTACGACACCACGAGGTACTTTGACAGACCTATCAGATAATTATAGGGTCATTTTAGTCGGTTTCAACTTACCAAGACCTGGCTGGTTATACACATGATACGGGAGTATGTTTACACTAGCTCCTAAGTCAAGTAATGCCTTATCAACTGAGTGGTTACCTATTGCACAAGATATAGTGAGGCATCCAGGGACTTTATACTTAGGGGTTGTCTGGTTCAGAAGGATTGAACTTACTTGATGGAATACCCCGTTACTCAATATTTATGAATGATTAGCTGAATTCTATTCGATGTAGGAGTGTATTAGTGGTGTAAGATGACTTATGGTTGTATTAGATAAATAGGTTGCCCATTATCTTTGGTATATGGTTTGGGTTATAAGATGTCAATCTAGAGTATTAATTAATAAATTGTATAAACCTATACTTGTATAAACTTTTAGAGAAGAAGAAAAGAAAAAGGAACGGCCGTGCAAAACCGAGGAGGGAGCTAGGGATAACTTGCTTTCGATCTTCGTTCTTGTTGGTTGCCTCATCTCCACCTTAAGACAAGTTTATTCTTGATTTATCATGTCTATTGATAGTATTTTAAGTTTCAATTCTTCTACTTGGAAACCTAGCTAAGGTTAGGAATCTTTGATCTAATTTTCGAGTTAGGTTTTTTCCTGACACCTAAAATTTTAACTACTGTTTGTATCTTAGTTTGAGATCAAACAATTGGATTTCTGTAATTTTTATATATGTCGTGAGGTTAAGTATTAAAAAACCTCAGTTAAATTTTGAGTATGATCGGAGATGGAGTCATGACAAAAACAAGTAGGAACAGGTGACTATGCTACAAAATTCAGATAGCTTGGCAGTGATCGAAAGCCACGAAAATAGATGTTGTGCTATATGGATTTACCTATATTTTTAATATGAATAATCCATTCTAGTGATGTGTATGCTGTAAAAAATTCAATCAAAACCAAGTTTGGGAAGTACCTCAACCAACTGACTTTTCAGATGAGCCTGTAGGATTTGAGCCTGAAATGAACGTGTACAATTGGTTGTATTTTAATTTCTAACCGTTAAGTTTCTCTGAAATTTTGATATAATGTTTTTGATATACTTGTGGATGTGTGGTGAAATTTTCATTAAGATCTGATCAGTATAGATAGGGGATGTTCCAAGACAGGTTGTGATTGTTGATGTAAGCCTACTGGGATAGTTTCGGAACTGTTGTGGTGCTGGGATAGTTTTTTGCGTCGTGTTGTTCTTATGATTATGAATGCTACATTGTGATGTGTGGATTTAATTCCTAGACTTTTTAAATTGTATTTAGTTTGTTGAAGTATAATTGAGATTGAAATCCTTAATTAATGATTCGTTTTGTGATAATCTACTTGCTAAGAGAGCAGGACCTCGACTATTCAAATAGTTCGTGTGCACCGGTGGGCATTATATGGTGTTAGAGCCAAGAGATCAGGGTCACAATATAAAGAAACACCTTGTGAGCATCGGTGGGCAATAGAGGTTGATTATAATTTGGGCTGCGATCCATGGATAAAGATTGGGGTTGTCGAGTTTGTGGAGTTCATGGCTACAACTATTCAAATAGTGTGTGTTGCGGTGGGAAGTAAGTGTTAATGAAAATAATTTATGGTGGTATGTTTGTGTATCTTTGAATTGTGAATGACCGAGGGTAAGCGGTAATGTTTGGTTTAAATTTATCAACATCTGATTTTCTTAGTTCCATGGTTAAAAAGGTGTAGTCTTACTTGATACAATTGTTGATTATATGCTTGTCATTAAGAATGATGGATTAAGAGTGAACTTGCGATCCAAGGCTCTGACCTTGTGTTGATTTTTCCCTATTTCAGGTAGCAGAATTAATAAGTTGGTTAGTTGTGGGGTTTCCTCGAGTTTCCGCTGCAGTATCTGGGAAGAAATGGGACCTCTTCCTTGATGAAGTTTTCTTTTGAATTCGTTTTCCCTTTTTCTGAACAAGGTTATCACATTGTTAAATAATTCAATAAGTTTTCTTATCAAAACTTTGTTAAAACAAAATTCTTTTATGTGTGTTGGTTTATTTCATAATTTTTTTAATGTGATAAAATACTTCTCTGTTTTATTTAAAATAAATATTTTTCTGAGCTAGTGTGAGCTATGTGGACGTTGCATTCATGTAGTGAAAAACCTTGAATTAATGATAATAGGGTCGGCCAGACTATTGTTATTGATTCGGGTTGTCACACTTGACCAGCTAAAAAGGCTTTTTTATTGACATTATGAAAATACGGGGGTACAACAACCTCACCCACTATTTCGATTAGCAATCTGTATGGACTAACTCTAATATACTTTTAAGAGAATCAACTAGGCAATCAGACTCAATCTTAATAAAAAGTATATCAAGGAGTTAATATCTCTTTCTCTCGATTTGATCTATACTCAAACAAATAGAAATCTGTGAGTCTTTATCAAATACAAGAGATATAAACTTGGATGGTACCAAAGACCAATATCCAAGGATCAATCAATTTCCAATCAACAACCTAAGGTTGGATTTCACAATTGATCGATACAACGCACAACCTGTGATATTTCAATTATATAACAAAATATAATGCGGAATAGAAATAACACAGACACCAGAAGTTTTGTTAACGAGGAAACCGCAAATGCAGAAAAACCCCGGGGCCTAGTCCAGATTGAACACCACACTGTATTAAGCCGCTACAGACACTAGACTACTACAAACTAACTTCGGTCTGGACTGTAATTGAACCCTAATCAATCTCACACTGATTCAATCTGATTGCGCTCCTTAAGTCTCTCGATCCAGAGAAAAGTCAGGATACTACGATAAACTTTATTGCTATCTTTTGACCCAAAGTGAAGACTTTAATAAACAAATCAGTATCACCACGAGAAAAGTCTATGATAATAGATAAATCTGAATCTGGCCCAAAACACGAGAAAGATAAACCTATGAGTTTTGTTCGCAAGTATTTTGATAAATCAAGGTGAACATGAACTAATTGATAAGAGAGGACTTATATTCCTTTTCCAAGTAAACATCCTAGTATTATCAATCACCTCACAATAATCTTAATTTTATGGTAGCGAAACAAGATATTGTGGAATCACAAACGATGAGACGAAGATGTTTGTAATTTCTTTTTATCTTGCCCTATCGGAGATATAATCTCAAGTCAATTATTAAATTGAACTCGTACGATAGAAAATGGCAAGATCAGATCGCTCAACTACAAGAGAAGTAGTTTCGCCTGGCTTCACAATCCCAATGAAGTCTTTCAGTTGTTAACCTACAGGGTCTCGAGAAGAAACCTAAGGTTAAAGGAGAATCGACTCTAGCAAAACCAACTAGTATCACACAGGAGGTGTAGGGATTAGTTTTTCCAGTTGCTAGAGTTCCCCTTATATAGTTTTTAAATCAGGGTTTGCTATTGAAGTTACCTTGGTAACAAAGCATTCAATATTCACAGTTAGATGAAAAACCTGATTAGATACAAGCTAATATCTTTCAACCGTTAGATCGAAACTTAGCTTATCACACACAAATGAAATGTATTCATTTAGGTTTGAGTAAACGTACCTAAATGTGTACACTTAGTTGGTTCACAAATAGTTAACCAATGGTTAGCCATATGAGCACTTTCATATTAACCGTATTCATCTCTCTCATAACTATTTCAAATGACTCATAAGAACTAGTTGAAGAGTTGTTCAATTGCTTAAGTCTTTATTCATAGACACAATTGAAACAAAATCGGTTTGATTCATTTGAATCAATTTATGAACAATATACCCATGGTTTGCAAAGATTGCATTCCTTATAATTTATTATTTTAAGTTCATGAACTACCGATTTGAGAAATAACCAGCTTGGGTACGCGTACGGGTATGCGTACCTTAGCTACCGGATTTGAGTTTACAAACTCAGCAGAAATTTTCGGTTCGAAAACTTCCGTGGGTACGCGTACCTAAGGTGACTGGTTTACTAGTTTGCAAACCACAAACTCAACAGAAATTTTCGGTTGAAAACTTTCGGCAGTACGCGTACCCAACCTGTCTCCTTCACCAATACTGCATGCACACATATGCACGCACTTGTTTTCCGGTACATGGATTTATACACTAATGTGCGAACACACTATATATGCCTATATCCATAGATGGTAATCTGAACTCTACATTTCAATCATTGAAACATTCTTCTATAATGTTATAACAATCGTTATTCACGACTATCGTCATCAAAGCTATTTTCAAGATTGAAACGTCATCATGACTTTCGTCACGGGTAAAGATGAAATGTGGTTAAAGCGAAAGCTTACCAACACATATTTCGAGAAAAAGATAGGCGAGTAAACTCGGCTCGAAATAGCAAATGTGTATGTATGAAAACTATCATACTTATACGACTATTGTCTAAAGAGTAGGAGATAGAATAAACTTTTGAGTGACAGATGAGTTCAAGTCTACACATACCTTTTAGTCGGATGAAGTTCCACTTGTTCCTCGAGTAGTTCTTCGTCTTTATAAGATAATCGCCATGGAGTCTGGAGCTCAACTATACTTGACTATCTTAGACCGAGACTTAGTCATAAATAAACTAGAAATCAAGACACATAGTTTTGATCACTAATATTGAAAAACATGCTTGAGATAGCAACGCATGCGAGTTCGACCGAGCAATGCTCTAACAATCTCCCCCTTTGTCAATTTTAGTGGCAAAACTATCAATACATATGGATTACACAATAGATATAACTTTGTAGCTTCTCGTCCACATGCTTGATCTCCTTGGTGCTTCAACATTACTTGAAAACTTCGTCTTTTCCAAGTACTCCCATGATTCCATAGAAGTTCAGTTCAGCATCATAGTTGTTGAAGTCCCGTAGCCAAAACAATGAGAAAACAAAAACTCTCGATCATTGTTATACAGTGTCATAGTATTATTACAAAACATCAAAGTTCTCATATCACAACTTTGACAATAATACTATGGTGATATGTATCACTCCCCCTTAGTCAATACTTCGTCTCAACACGAAAACCACTCCCCATTACATAATGATCCGAAAACCATATGTATTTTTAGTGTGAACTACATATTAATTATCCCCCTTTTTGTCAATAAAATTGGCAAAGGTATGAAAACGGGATCCTAATGAAATTTCCATGGAGACACTTCAAGACCAAAGAAAAGTACATATCAACTTTGTTTAGATGCAATCATAAAGCCGAAGCTAAATGCATTCATCACGGAGTTTATAAAGATACAAGATAACCCCTCAAATATTCCACAGCCGCACTCCCCACAAAGATTTGGCAATTAAGCGCAAGTTCAAAAGAACTCTCCCCCATTTGATGTCATTCCCGAAAGAACAACAAGAGCGACCTTACTTTTACGAGAAAAGAAGGATTTCTTTGGACACTAAAAACCACAAAATGATTTTGTATCCAAAATTCTCAATTAAATTAACCACAAGAGATCCCATGATTAATTTAATCGGAATACACAACCAAAATAACCACAAACGAATCTATGATTAGTCTAGTTGGAAATACTCACATAAGAAGGCTTACGGAGCCGCACAGTATATACATAAAATATGGATCAAGGAAGATCAATACTGCGGAATATACAAGGATTCATTCTATTTTCCATCACTATTTGCACAATGACATATAATAGACATAATCCTCATAAACAAAATATTTTAACCTATCTTTCATCAATAAATGACATAATAGGCTTAACTTTTGTTTGTCAAAAGTTCATCGATCTTGTATCAATACATGCATATCAACATATGAAAGAGATAACTTTTGACATCGTATGGGACAATAATAGTTCACGGACGCAAACACACATATCCCATAACATATTGCAATATATAAAACCATAAAGATTAATACTACAAAAATCATCTTCCAAAGAATTTTTAAGAATTTTAAAAAATAAATCTAAAAACATGAAGATGAAAACGTTGGACATAGCTATGTGTACTCACAATAATGTCTATTCCAAACCCTAGTTATCCTTCTTAAACAAAAACCAGAATAAAAATTCTTTTAAGAAGTTTTACTAGACATTAAGATCTTTGAAAAAATCCTTTTCGTCCCCGAACTCCTTGTCGTCAACAACCATTGGAACATATGGTTCATGGAGGAAGGACTCAATACCAATAAACCTTCTTGGCTGATGATGTTGAACCAGGGCCTTCTGAATTTCCAATGATCTTAAAAAACAAGCCTTTATTTGCTGAATCTCTTTTCTTGCCAGCTTCAAATCTTCAAGAACATCAGAGAACTACTGAGAGTTTGAAGGAACATCTCTTGGCTTCCTCACATTCCTTCTTTTTCTTTTTAGAGTTGGAGACAATTGAGATTTCTCTTTTTCCTTAGTGATTGATGGCTTAACAATCATATTGATATCTTTCCCATCAGAAGACATGGTGCTTGGAGTATCCATGAAAGCACGATTTTGTGAGAGGAGTTCACAATCGAACCTCAACAAGCAGTCTTAAGATATAAAGAATAACAGAGAAGGAAAAAGGAATGTAGGGTTTCTAAACCTTTAAATGGTTTGTTTATGCACAGCTCACAACCCTATAAAGAGTGGAATTGTCGCAAATAACCCTCTTCTTTTGGCAAAGAGATCCTTTCCAATATCAACAGTGATATGAAGGAAATCCAAAAAACCAAACAACACAAATCTAGAAAATAATTTTATTTTTTATTTTTAAAGCCTGAGGTGTGCAAGATGTTGTCTCTTTTGAACAGGAACATGAGACAAGATGCACAAAGACAACACAATTAAATTGTGCTGTGGTGAACACCAATCTGTCCACCATGACCCTTTTGGACGGAATCTATGGAACCTTGTCTTTCCGTATGTTTAGACCATGTTTTCTTCTCTAATGGCCTATATTTATCTTTGGAAACTAATATCTTCGAGGAAGATAAGATCTTACATACCTTAGATGTTTTCTCCGCTAGTTTAAGCTTGGTAGCTAGAAGATCTGCTCTTCGTTGAAGTTTGTTGACATATCTCATCTTGTGTTTGTATTTGAAATACTTTGAAAACTCATGACCCTTGAGAGAACAATAGGAGCATGTCAACGTATAGTATGGTTCAGGTACCCGAGATGAGCAAGCTGCTAGGCACATAGTTGATCCTGAAACATTAAACATAGAGTTTCCAACAGAAGGGTCAATTGATTCTTCCATCTTGATTGGGCTTTCTTCTAAAAGATTATCAAGATTGATGTATGTATTGCTACAATTATAAAAATCAATACTTTCACATAGAAAAGCAATACTTGATTTTTTTTCTTCATCAGAATCATAATTGTCAGACATCTCATCAAGAGTTGCAGCAAGACCTTTGTTCCCAGTGTATTTTCTACGATTTGGGCACTCGTTTGCAAAATGACCAAATCTCTTACACTTAAAGCACTGAGGCATATCCTCGTCATCAGTTTCATCTGTGTCCCTATGTTTAGGAGGAATACGATTATGAGGTTTGACTGATGCTTTAGGCTTATCTCTGGAGAACCGTTTACTTCTCTTCAACAGAAGATCCCTAAACTGTCTTGTGATCATCGAGACTGATTTGTCAAGATCTTCATCTGATGAGTCAGTCTCAGAGTGATCGTCTCCAGAGATATACACATTTTTACTTTTATCAAGTAATTTTGTGTCTTTTAGTGCTTTGAAAGCAACAACCTTAGATTTGGATGAATGCTCGTGATCAAAGATCTTAAGCTTCCCAACCAGCGTATTTCTGGAGAGATTATCAAGGTTATTTCCCTCAACGATGGCATGCTTCTTAGAGTCGTATCTAGATGGCAGCGATCTGACAATTTTCATCACAATGTCCTTTTCAGGAATAGTCTTACCCAATGCAAAAGACGCATTAACAATTTCAGACACTTTGTGATTAAACTCATCAAATGAATCTTCATCTGCCATACGAAGGTTTTCCTAATCGGAATTAAGGTTTTGAATCCTGACTTCCTTTTCACTGGTATTACCTTCGAATACGGTTTATAAGATATCCCACGCATCTTTAGACCTAGTGCAGTTTGACACATGGTGCTGAAGATTTGGGGTAATAGCATGTATGATGGCATTCAACCCGTCGGAGTTTTGCTTTGAAGCAAGTATCTCAGCATCATCGTATTCGCCAATATTCTTTGGAACAGTAGCGTTACCTATTGCCACAACGGGAGCATCATAGCCATTAACAACATATATCCATGATTGAAAATCACGTGCTTGAAGAAAAGCTCGCATAACAATTTTCCACCATAAGTAATTTGAGCCATCGAAGATTAGTGGTACGTTAATAGAGATAACACCTCTGTCCATAGAGTCAGATCGCTACAAACACGGACTGATAAGGTCTTTAAACGTGTTTGCCTGCTCTGATACCAATTGAATATGCGGGGGTACAAAAACCTCACCCACTATTTCGATTAACAATCTGTATGTACTAACTCTAATATACTTTTAAGATAATCAACTAGACAGTCAGACTCAATCTTAATAAAAAGTATATCAAGGAGTTAATATCTCTTTCTCTCGATTTGATCTATACTCAAACAAATAGAAATCTGTGAATCTTTATCAAATACAAGAGATATAAACTTGGATGGTACCAAATACCAATATCCAAGGATCAATCAATTTTCAATCAACAACCGAAGGTTGGATTTCACAATTGATCGATACAACACACAACCTGTGATATTTCAATTACATTACAAAATATAATGCGGAATAGAAATAACACAGACACTAGAAGTTTTGTTAACGAGGAAACCGCAAATCTTTGAAAACCCCGGGACCTAGTCCAGATTGAACACCACACCGTATTAAGCCGCTATACAGACACTAGCCTACTACAAACTAACTTCGGTCTGGACTGTAGTTGAACCCTAATCAATCTCATACTGATTCAAGGTACAGTTGTGCTCCTTACGTCTCTGATCCCAGCAGGATACTACGCACTTGATTCCCTTAGATGATCTCACCCACAACTAAGATTTGCTACGACCCAAAGTCGAAGACTTTAATAAACAAATATGTATCACACAGAAAAGTCTATGATAATAAATAAATCTGTCTCCCATAGATAAACCTATGAGTTTTGTTCCGTCTTTTGATAAATCAAGGTGAACAGGAACTAATTGATAACCCGAACTTATATTCCCGAAGAACAGCCTAGTATTATCAATCACCTCACAATAATCTTAATCGTATGGTAGCAAAACAAGATATTGTGGAATCACAAACGATGAGACGAAGATGTTTGTGATTTCTTTTTATCTTACCCTATCGGAGATATAATCTCAAGTCAATTATTAAATTGAACTCATATGATAGAAAATGGCAAGATCAGATCGCTCAACTACAAGAAAAGTAGTTTCGTCTGGCTTCACAATCCCAATGAAGTATTTCAGTTGTTAACCTACAGGGTCTCGAGAAGAAACCTAAGGTTAAAGGAGAATCGACTCTAGCAAAACCAACTAGTATCACACAGGAGGTGTGGGGATTGGTTTTTCCAGTTGCTAGAGTTCCCCTTATATAGTTTTCAAATCAGGGTTTGCAATCTAAGTTACCTTGGTAACAAAGCATTCAATATTCACCGTTAGATGAAAAACCTGATTAGATACAAGCTAATATCTTTCAACCGTTAAGATCGAAACTTAGCTTGTCACACAAAAATGAAATGTATTCAGTTAGGTTTGAGTAAACGTACCTAAACGTGTACACTTAGTTGGTTCACAAATAGTTAACCAATGGTTAGCCATATGAGCACTTTCATATTAACCGTATTCATCTTTCTCATAACTAGTTCAAATGAATCATAAGAACTAGTTGAAGAGTTGTTCAATTGCTTAGGTCTTTATTCATAGACACAATTGAAACAAAATCGGCTTGATTCATTTGAATCAATTGATGAACAATATACCCACTGTAGATGGGGAAAAACAATTCGCTGGTTTTTACGGAATTGAGGAGATGATCGCGCGGAGGAGACTCCTTGAACCGAGCAAAATACTTAACCTCACACAAATGCACTGCAAGAAGGGAGTGCTTTGAATTCGAGAGATCAATCTGTAGTACTCTGGCCTAAACCAAGATACTGGCCGTTCCAGAGTAAATTCGGTCACAAGAGAGGATGGGTCAGTCTGTAGGAGGGAATATGAGAGATATGTGAGATCAATGGTGATCGAAGATTGTTGGTGTGTTGTGTATTCTGAAAAATAAGATAAGTTCTGAATGATTGAATTTGCTCTGTTGAGAGTTGGATTGTTAATCTCGTGTTGTCTGTTTGACGTGAGATTATACTTGTTTCAATCATGATTCAGAGATTTATTTATATTGCTGGAATTGAAAACACCATGATATCATGAAGTGTGAAAGGTGATGGAATCAAAGAATGGGGAAGTGGAAATCGTGTTAAAACCAGTTGCTCAACGTGCGGAGACTTGGTTGATTTTCCATCCACTACTTTGTTAACTCCTTCAACTGATTGCACGACTTGCTCACATTCTCATCGTGTGTATGAACACACGTGCCGTAGATCGCCAGACCAAAACCCTAGTTAATATCCCCCCCATGTAACACGATTGATGTCTCGTGTGATTGTGGAGTCTGCAAGGCAGACGTGTATTTAGTTAGTCAGTTACTGACTTCATGACTTCGAGGGACGATGAGTCCTTGTTTTGTTGAGTCGAACGTGATTTGGAAATGTTCTGAGACTCATGAATTGAACATGTCTGTTGAGACAGAGATATAATGCGTGAATAATCTAACATGAGCAAATATTGCTCATTCGATGAATTGTTGAATATTGATAGTTGAACCAGTATTCCTTGGTTTGAGCAAATATTGCTCATCTGAGCAAATGTTGCTCATTCGATGAATTATTGGTAGCATGACCAAATAAGATACTGGCAATTGAACCGAGTATGATAAATAAAATGTTGATCACGGGATCAACGTAAAATTATTAGCGTTTGAATCTGGAATTATGAACCTTGGACTCAAAACCCTAAATTGATCAATTGATGATTAACTGATGGTTTATTAAAAATTAACTACGGAGCGAAGGAGGGACCGGCTACATGGGATTATGGATCAACCATGTAGCGCCCAGATGCTCACGTGAGCAAATATCAAGGTCTCCTGAAGACCAGTTGATTTGATGAAAGGATGATTAAATCTTTGGTTTAATCATTTATTAAAATAATGCTCGTCTGAACCTTAGGTAATAAAACCTAATTAATTATGAAGATGTGAGGGACCGACCAAGGGGTCATGAAACCGGCCATGGGTAGTCACGGGATCGAATATTGATCGTCTTATGAAGTTCCAAGTTGTTTGGAAGAGTTTTGGACCTAATACGTGCAATTGCGCAAATTAGGTCAAAATTGTCAAAATACATGGGACCGGCCTCTTGCAAGCCAAAGAGCCAACCCTGGTCGGTCAAGGTAACATGCTCACGTCACCAAAGTGTTCGTATCTCAGTTATGAGAATTTTGATATTTTCTGGTGTGCGTTTGAGCAACATTTTGAGAAAATATGAAGAAATCGGGGATTTTTGCTGAGACCATGAAAACTTCATGAGATGAAGGAAAAATAATAAAATAATGAAGGAATCATAAAGTGTGGGACCGGCTATGGCCAAGGGGCCGGTCCCATGGTATTTTTCCTAATTTTATTATGTTTTCATGATTTTAGGGAAATATCATAAAACCAAGGAGTTTGTTAAAACCAAGGAATTTTGTTGAAATCAAGGAGTTTCCATGAGACGAGGAAAACATAAAAAATAATAATAATAAAATAAGGGATGTGTGGGACCGGCTTGGGAATGGTTGGCCGGCTAGCGCCCGGTCCCATGAGTTTTCCCTAATTTTATGTATTATTTCATGATTTGAAGGAATTTTCATAATTTGAAGGAAACATCATGAAATCAAGGAATTTCATGGGATTAAGGAAACATGAAAGATATAATAATAATAAAATAAGATGTGTGTGGGGCCAGCTAGGGCATGACCGGCCAGCTATGGCCCGGTCCCACGGGTTTCCCTAATTTTATATTATTTTTCATGGGATCAAGGAAATATCATGAGATTAAGGAGTTTTCATGAAATTAGGGAAATAATAATAAAATATTGAGGATTCATGAGGTGTGGGACCGGCCATGACTAGGGATAGCCGGCCAGCTAGCAGACACGGTCCCATGACACCTTTCCCAATTTTATATTATTTCCTTGATGCGAAGGAAACACCATGAAATTGAGGAGTTTCCTTAAAACAAAGGATATTTGTTCAAATGAAAGGATTTTCATGAGATCAAGGAAAATAATAAAAATATGACAAAATATAGAATTTGGGCGTGGGACTGGTCACGGCATGACTAGCTAGCCGGTGAGCCCAGTCCCCTAGCGCCTTGATTAATATTTTATTATTTATTATTTTCTTCCTATTTTGCACAGGTTCATCGTCTCGTCGTATTCTGAAAAAACACATTCGTGTGTTCAGGTGCTCGTAAGTGCATTATTGTTAAATACACTTGCACCGTTTTGATCGGGGCTTACTCAAAGGTAGCTCAGATGCCCGTACGTTGAATATTTATTACTAACCCATGGAATTTTGTTGGGAAGAACCATGAATTGAAGTAACGAAATATTATGAAAATATTGAATATTTTCCAGGGATTCAGTTAATGAATCTATTGATTTTGAGAATAATTAATTAATGGCTCTATACTAGCACGATCGTCATGGAGCATTAATTATTCAGAAATTGAGTGATATGAGCTTGCTGAAGCGTCATATTTCTTTCATATAGCCAGGGAAAACATTGTTACATCCTGAAGACGTTATTGCTCTATACTAGCGGTGCAACTGTCTAGGAGCCGTCTAATCTTTCGATTTTATATAGAAGTAATTACGAAATTGCTCGGTATTTATGAGATATGCCGTTGCCTCGGTGAGAGACTACATATCCATATATACTGCGAGAGACAGTATTCTCGATCGGAGATTCTTGTGGCATGAGCTTTCATGCTTTCGATAAGAGACATGAGCCTCAATATTCGTCTGATTGCTGGATCATGATTACTTATAATTATGGGTTTACGATTTTAGCCTTTGTCGAAAATCCACCATCTACATTAAGTCCCCTGCTTAGTGAGGAACAATCATGTTCCTCAGTCAGCATTGAATGGTGATTTTCCAGGTACAAACAAAAATAAGTAATTGAACTTAGTCATAAGATAAGACATTACCGGATTTCGACTGAATGAACAAACCATGGTTTGAGCGGAAACCCCAGTGGCATAATAGAGCATCATCCAGTGAGCATAAATTGGTATAGAACCGCTGATTCGATGGTGGAACCTTGGTCGGTTTAGGATTCAAGGGCCGGGCCCGAAAAGAAATCCTTGTTGTAGGAATAGTCGCTCGTTCTTTCGTTAGTTTAAGGAACAAACAAAATAGACCTGAGTCTAATGATAAAATTTTGTCTATGAGCTTTCACGAAAACAAAATTTTATTTTTTTTAAATACGTGAGATTTCACAAAGTGGAATAAACTCTCGTTTCAAAGGTGGATGCTCGTACGAGAGAATTTTTTTTTTTGAACAGACGTGCGTCTGTTAGTTATAAAATTTTGTTTATGAGCTTTCATGAAATTTTTTATCTTCGAGCTTTCGGAAATCTTTGAAAATATACTCTCGCTTCAAAGACAGATGCTCGTGCGAGGGAGCAAAAAATATATAGATATATTTTTCAAATTTACGTGAGTTTCACGTTAAATATATATATTTAGTAAAATCAATGTTTTGATTTTGAACAACTGTTGAAAGTAGACAATCATACATGGTGAAATAATATCTGTATGTGAGTTTTCACAATTGTAGAATGGACGTCTGTCCAATTTTGAAAACCAGTGAATGTTCACATAGTAAAAATTTACGTGGGTTGTTCATGGTTTTATGAAAATCAAGTCATAATTTTGAATAATGAATTTTGTTTGTCTTTGCAGGTTTGAAGGAGCGAACGAATTCTCGAGATTGTAATCACTACAGCTAGTGAAATTGTAAATAGGTAAGAGTTGGATGGTTACCATTTTTGTAGACTCTGTTGTGAGCACATTTATTCCATGATTCATTGTTCCGTCGGAAGCCTGCGCTTTGTATGAACGATGTCTGAAGTAGCCACTTTGCGAGAATGACCGACTCCCATGATGATACTTCCAAAGATGGTGTTTCCAGAGATAACATCTCTACGGACGAAACTTTAAGAAATGATACTTCTGGAACCTCTGGGTGATGGTGAGAGATCCTTCATACTGAGTTGTACTCCTGGTTATTTCATTAGCTTTACCATAGGATGATCGTGTAGTGAGATCCTGGATCAATGTAGACTCCAAGAAAATGGAAGAAAGTCTACGGGAGCGGAGAACCCAGAAGTAAGGACTACATGATGTTAGCAAATGACGTGTAGTCCCCAGCCGTTTCTTTGGTGCGTTGTTAGCGCTCCTTGTGTCATGACTTTGCCCGTGCAATTAGGATCATGAGATCAAGGTTTGTTATTTCTTTTCAGAATTTTGCTCCATTGATTGACGGTCTTCAACTTGTTCCCGGGCAAACAACTCATGAATCAAAGATCGATGAAGAAGTCGATGTAAGTATCCTTTTTCGTGCAGGTGATCGTGGCATCTCCTTGAATGAAATAATGATAATTGTTGTTGATGAATCCAGGAAGAAATCATTGTAAATAAGCATCATGTTTATGAAGCGTGCTCTTCTTTGGGATATGGGAATATGTAGAATTCCCGAAATCCCTAACCGAATGGAGATAGCGGCGTCGTTGCCAATGGAGATTCCGGCATTGCCGAGCCTCGGCATTTTAGCAAAAACACCGTAGAATCTTCGTTCGAAGTCGGATTTTCGCGATCTGCATATGTATCTTCAAGCCCAGAAAATTTCCAAGCTTTGTTGAAGAAGATTTTTGAGTTTTGAGCATGTTTAGGGCCTGAAAAAGGAGAAACAGTAAACTTCCAGGAGACTTTCAGAACTTTTTCAGATTGTATGTTGTCCAATGCTTCGGCCACATCTCCTTGCTCGTTTCTTCAATTGATTTGAATTTCAGATATGTTGTGGAGGACATTCATATGAAGAGAATGGTATATGACCCATCCCTAGATTCTTCACCAATTGCTCACAGCTCGCCGGTTTGTACAGGACAGTGTAAAATCATCTCAGACGAGCTTGCTGTAAAACACTCATGTTGTGCTTTTAGACCATTCGCTTGTGTCTTGAACGGTTGTTGAAGGATTTAATGTCATTGATTCATTCGAGATCAGGACCCTTTGATTGATACATGAGCATGGTGCTTGCAGTGCCATCTTGTTTCTGTCAGTCGTAGAAACATCACTTCTGAAACCCTGGTCACGGGACCATAACTGAGGTTGCTCTCAAGAGAGGATGATGTAATGACCATGGTGGCATGTCCTAGTGGTAGCATTCTTTTTGCGATGATTGACTAGCACTGGAGAGCCCGGAACCACGAGTGTTGGACTGTGAAATTGATCGTCATGATCAGTAGACCGTCAGTCCCCAGTATTTTATTGAATCTCTCTCTTTCATTTTCCCTTCTTCTGGCAGGACCTAGATAAAGGATCCGGGGAGAAAAATTGATATAGAGACCCAGGTGGTCGAAGTTGGAGGTACCTTGATGAAGGACTTAGCGAAAAGACCTGGTGGACACAGATCGATTGTGGAAGTTATGAATCCCGTCTAAGAATTGCTGCTTGCATGTTCTATGCTCAGGAAGCTGTAGGAACCTCATACGACGTCGGAATCTAATGCTTGACCCCAATTTTTGAAGCTAAAAGACTGAGTTGTCACATGAGAAAAGAATCACTCAATTCGGAGTTGTAGAGGTCAGCCAACGAAGCATGCACATTTGTGATTTGTAATCCCGTACAGAATTTTCAGGCTTCATAAACCTGGCTGTAAAGGCCATATCTTTCAGCTCGTATGTACGATTAATGCGCCCTTTTGATATGTTGTAGAAGAGACATAGACGAACATCTTTTGTTGATGAAGCATTGTCCCATTCCTCACCTATTGGTAAGTTTTTGCAAACCCATGGCCTGAAGTGTGTTGTATCTCATTTGTAGAGGTGATGAGAACATCTTGTAGAAGACTTTGGATTATGCCCACCAGTCGTGCCAGCTTTGGGAAGACTTTCATGTGAGCATGTTATCAGGTCTACACATCTTGATATGAATCATCGGTTCTTAGAAAAGTCCGCTTCATGTGTAACACTTCAGGGAATGATTAGTTGATGAAGCCCTAAGGATGTTGCTCCTGAGACCGTTGTGGGTGCTGAGACCATGAATGATTACGCTCCAGAGATCCTTGTCGATGCTGAAATCATGGATGGTGTTCCTCTAAAGATTATTGTTGATGCTGATACCATGGTTGAAGTTGCTCCGAAAAGGCTAGAACCATGATTATAGATATAATCTTTGCTCTTTCATCCAGTGAGCCTTTTACATTCACGAACTAGTTGATGAGTTGAGCGTCGCTAAGATGAAGGTGTACTGAGAGTTCAACCTGAATGCTCCTGAAAGCATAACTTTACCAGGAACTGGCTTTGTCAGTGAGTCGATGTTGTTGCGGTAGATAGCATCAGCAGTTTTCATACTGGATGTGATTGGTGAAGAGAGAAAGTTCATCAATCATGCAGGGGCTTGTGATGTAGAGAAATCCCGTTGATAAAGTTTCATGGGATCACCTCAGGTTGCCCAGCGTATGTTGAAGGAGTTAGTGCCATCCATGTATGAATGATGTTGCATATGCTTCAGAAGTCTTATCATGGGATAATGAAGACTTATCGATTGTAGTTTAGTTACTCTTTGATCGTGCTGGTGTTGAATCAATGTGTCATCGTCGAGATATTTGTGTTGTACTCTTTGATTGGGAGTACAATGTGATGGCTTCTTAAATGCTTGAGCGTTGAAGAGTATATTCCTTAAGCATCGAATGTCTTAGGGGTTTGATCATCTCGGCCCTGGAGTATCTTCTGTTGATTCAGCATCCCTTTCGTTGCGGTAGTGGGATTTAACACTTGTGCATACATCAGAGCTTTCTGATTTTGTGGAACACATGGACTTGTAGGAGAAACGCCCAAAGTGTTCTTTTCCATGTTTGGACATCAGTAATGAATGTTTCATTGCTTGATTCGGAGAAACGTCAGATTCAACCACTTGGTAAAATACTAATGCGGTGAAGCTACCATTCATAACGTCTTGTAGAGTTGCTAGCATAATTAAGTCCCCATGCTAGGATAGCATGTGGGGAAATAAATGACATAGACATGGAATGAGACTTTCCTGAGTGCGGAACCTCTTGATGAATGTCTATGCATCTTTTGCAGGTTCTTGCTTCAACCTCGTTAATATTTGAAATTCCTCAAAGTACTCTGATGATGGAATGTCCGTCAAATCTTCTGGATCAGAGCTTTCTTCGTCGGAGAGATGTGTAATAAAAGGCGCTTTGTAAGTACCTATCTTTTCAGCGCGGATCCACGCTCGTCTGAAGGGCATGTCATATCCTGGATCTTCCTGATTATGTGAAACTTGGTTTTTGTCCAGGTTGAACTTATGTTCACTTTGAGAGTGATGTAGCCATAAGTATTTCCGAGCGCTCCTTCAAGGTCTCTGATTGAGATGGGAGCATGAGTAGCTTCTTGTCGAGTGATGCATGTGGATCTGATGGTTTTCAGTGGAATATTATTGATGGCGGTGCCAGCATCGATCAACGTTCTTCCAAATTCGTTTCCGACATTTAGTAACCTTGATCATGATCGTACATCTCTTGGTACGTGGATTGAGGCTCAAGAATTATTTCCGGAATGGACTTCTTGACACAATGTGGTTTAGTGTTGTGAACATATCTCTCCTTTATGCCTTCGACCGATAGAACAATTCACGTTCGACCAAGGATTGAATCGCCTTTTTAATAGGTTGTTTAGAGAGTGTAAAGGTTCTGAATGGGAGAGGATTCTTGTGTACTCCTTCAGTCCCCAGTTGAAGCTATTGTGGATCAACCTTATCTTTGAAAATGTGCTTCAAAACTGCGCAGTTGCTTGTGGGATGATTGACGAACCTGTGGAAGCGGCAGTAACGAGGACTTTCCATGTCTTCTTTAGTTGGTTCTTTCTTGACATATGGCAACTTTATTGCACCATCTTGTACCCATACATCCAGGAGTTCGATCACTTCTTCAATGGAAAAAGGAAAGTCAGGTGCTTCTTGATCAAGAACTCTTGTGTGTTGGACAGAGGCTTGTGCATATTGCTTATCCTTGTTTTGTGCTTTTGAAGGAGCTGAGGTATGCTTACGCGGCAGTTTGGCTTTCCGTTTGCTCCCTTCTGCAACAGTGTTTGTGGAAGGCTGGAGGTTTTACTGCTTCTTGATCAGACGTCTGCTACTTCGAGTGTCTCGCGGTTCTTCATAGCTTTTGTTCTTTCCAGTAAAGCGGGCACAGTAGTTGCCGATATCTTCGCCGCTTCATGAAGCTCTGAGAAGGTCTGGAAACGAAGATTTTCCAATAAAGCTCTGTAGACCAGGATCATGTCGTTAATACACAAGTCTACCAGTTGCTGCTCCGTGACGTTTGGATCATGACAGTCCAGGGCCTGGACTCTGAATCTTTTCACGTAGTCATTGGGATGTTCATTGTTCCTCTGAAATATTCTTCCAAGATCAGAGAGAGTAATTTTCTCTGACACAAAGAAGTACTTTCTGTAGAAGGTGTTAATCATTTCTCCCCAATTGTTAATAGTTCCTGGTGCGATGTTGTTGTACCAGGTGTATGCCCTTTTGGAAGAGGAATCCTTTGCGTAGCAGCAGGGTACGGAGGCTGGTGACTATGGACATGTCATGTCTTGTCTTTTCCACGGTTCTCCAAGATGCGTTCCAAATCTTCCCGAGTAATGAAATTTGATGATTCCTTTGTTGATGGATCGTCTGCAGCTTTGCGGACTTTGTTGCCATCCACTGTATGAATTGAAACTACTTCAGGATCAGCATCTGGAGATGTCTCTTTTTCTTTTCCCTTTCCTTGAGTCTTCTCTAACATCTTGTCGGTAAGATTTTTGAGATAATTACACAGCTCCTTCTGTGTAGCATCCATGTCAGTCTGATTCTTGGCAAGAGTCTCTTGCACTTTCATGAGGTCACCTATGGTAGGTGGATTTTCCCTGACTTCTTCAGGAGACCGACTGAAGAGTGGATTATTGATGGCTCCAGTGCCAGTACCAGCGTTCGGAGGAGTGGTAGTGGAAGGTTGCACCAGAGGAGTGGTAGTGGCAGGTTGCACCGGAGAAGTGGTAGTGGCAGGTTGCACCGGAGGAGTGGTGTTAGCAGTACCACTAGAGCTTGCAATATTAGAACCGGGTGTTGAATCCGGGTTGGTAACTGAATCGGACCTAAGACCGACCATCTTTGTGATAAGTGAATTTGCAACCGAGAGAATGATCTCCCAATGTGGTCGCCAATCTGTAGATGGGGAAAAACGATTCGCTGGTTTTTACGGAATTGAGGAGAAGATCGCGCGGAGGAGACTCCTTGAACCGAGCAAAATGCTTAACCTCGCACAGATGCACTGCAAGAAGGGAGTGCTTTGAATTCGAGAGATCAATCTATAGTACTCTGTCCTAAACCAAGACAATGGCCGTTCCAGAGTAAATTCGGTCACAAGAGAGGATGGGTCAGTCTGTAGGAGGGAAGCTGAGAGATATGTGAGATCAATGGTGATCGAAGATTGTTGGTGTGTTGTGTATTCTGAAAATAAGATAAGTTCTGAATGATTGAATTTGCTCTGTTGAGAGTTGGATTGTTAATCTCGTGTTGTCTGTTTGACGTGAGATTATCCTTGTTTCAATCATGATTCAGAGATTTATTTATATTGCTAGAATTGAAAACACCATGATCTCATGAAGTGTGACAGTTGATGGAATCAAAGAATGGGGAAGTAGAAATCGTGTTAAAACCAGTTGCTCAACGTGCGGAGACTTGGTTGATTTTCCATCCACTACTTTGTTAACTCCTTCAACTGATTGCACGAATTGCTCACATTCTCATCGTGTGTTTGAACACACGTGCCGTAGACCGCCAGACCAAAACCCTAGTTAATATCCCCCCCCATGTAACACGATTGATGTCTCGTGTGATTGTGGAGTCTGCAAGGTAGACGTGTATTTAGTTAGTCAGTTGCTAAGATAATCGCCATGGAGTCTGGAGCTCAACTATACTTGACTATCCTAGACCGAGACTTAGTCATAAATAAACTAGAAATCAAGACACATAGTTTTGATCACTAATATTGAAAAACATGCTTGAGATAGCAACGCATGCGAGTTCGACCGAGCAATGCTCTAACAATCTCCCCCTTTGTCAATTTTAGTGGCAAAACTATCAATACATATGGATTACACAATAGATATAACTTTGTAGCTTCTTGTCCACATGCTTGATCTCCTTGGTGCTTCAACATTACTTGAAAACTTCATCTTTTCCAAGTACTCCCATGATTCCATAGATGTTCAGTTCAGCATCATAGTTGTTGAAGTCCCGTAGCCAAAACAATGAGAAAACAAAAACTCTCGATCATTGTTATACAATGTCATAGTATTATTACAAAACATCAAAGTTCTCATATCACAACTTTGACAACAATACTATGGTGATATGTATCACTCCCCCTTAGTCAATACTTCGTCTCAACACGAAAACCACTCCCCCTTACATAATGATCCGAAAACCATATGTATTTGTAGTGTGAACTACATATTAATTATCCCCCTTTTTGTCAATAAAATTGGCAAAGGTACGAAAACGGGATCCTAATGAAATTTCCATGGAGACACTTCAAGACCAAAGAAAAGTACATATAAACTTTGTTTAGATGCAATCATAAAGCCGAAGCTAAATGCATTCATCACGGAGTTTATAAAGATACAAGATAACCCCTCAAATATTCCACAACCGCACTCCCCACAAATATTTGGCAATTAAGCGCAAGTTCAAAAGAACTCTCCCCCATTTGATGTCATTCCCGAAAGAACAACAAGAGCGACCTTACTTTTACGAGAAAAGAAGGATTTCTTTGGACACCAAAAACCACAAAATGATTTTGTATCCAAAATTCTCAATTAAATTAACCACAAGAGATCTCATGATTAATTTAATCGGAATACACAACCAAAATAACCACAAACGAATCTATGATTAGTCTAGTAGGAAATGCTCACATAAGAAGGCTTACGGATCCGCACAGTATATACATAAAAATGGATCAGGGAAGATCAATATTGCGGAATATACAAGGATTCATTTTATTTTCCATCACTATTTGCACAATGACATATGACATAATCCTTGTAAACAAAATATTTTAACCTATCTTTCATCAATAAATGACATAATAGGCTTAACTTTTGTTTGTCAAAAGTTCATCGATCTTGTATCAATACATGTGTATCGACATATGAAAGAGATAACTTTTGACATCGTATGGGACAATAATAGTTCACGGACGCAAACACACATATCCCATAACATATTGCAATATATAAAACCATAAAGATTAATATTGCAAAATTCATCTTCCAAAGAATTTTTAAGAATTTAAACAAATAAATCTAAAAACATGAAGATGAAAACATTGGACATATCTATGTGTACTCACAATAATGGCTATTCCAAACCCTAGTTATCCTTCTTAAATAAAAACCAGAATAAAAATTCTTTTAAGAAGTTTGACTAGACATTAAGATATTTGAAAAATTCCTTGTTGTCCCCGAACTCCTTGTCGTCAACAACCATTGGAACATATGGTTCATGGAGGAAGTACTCAATACCAATAAACCTTCTTGGCTGATGATGTTGAACCAGGGCCTTCTGAATTTCCAATGATCTTAAAAAACAAGCCTTTATTTGCTGAATCTCTTTTCTTGCCAGCTTCAACTCTTCAAGAACATCAGAGAACTTCTGAGAGTTTGAAGGAACAGCTTTTGGCTTCCTCACATTCCTTATTTTTCTTTTAGAGTTGGAGACAATTGAGATTTCTCTTTTTCCTTAGTGATTAATGGCTTAACAATCATATTGATATCTTTCCTATCAGAAGACATGGTGCTTGGAGTATCCATGAAAGCACGGTTTTGTGAGAGGAGTTCACAATCAAACCTCAACAAGCAGTCTTAAGATATAAAGAATAACAGAGAAGGAAAAAGGAATGTAGGGTTTCTAAACCTTTAAACGGTTTGTGTACGCACAACTCACAACCCTATAAAGAGTGGAATTGTCGCAAATAACCCTGTTCTTTTGGCAAAGAGATCCTTTCCAATATCAACAGTGATATGAAGGAAATCCAAAAAACCAAACAACACAAAGCTAGAAAATAATTTTATTTTTTATTTTTAAATCCTGAGGTGTGCAAGATGTTGTCTCTTTTGAACAGGCACATGAGACAAGATGCACAAAGACAACACAATTAAATTGTGCTGTGGTGAACACCAATCTGTCCACCATGACCCTTTTGGACGGAATCTATGGAACCCTGTCTTTCCGTATGTTTCTTCTCTAATGGCCTATATTTATCTTTGGAAACTAATCTCTTCGAGGAAGATAAGATCTTACATACCTTAGATGTTTTCTCCGCTAGTTTAAGCTTGGTAGCTAGACGATCTGCTCTTCGTTGAAGTTTGTTGACATATCTTATCTTGTGTTTGTATTTGAAACACTTTGAAAACTCATGGACCTTGAGAGAACAATAGGAGCATGTCAACGTATAATATGGTTCAGGTGCCCGAGATGAGCAAGCTGCTAGGCACATAGTTGACCCTGAAACATTAAACATAGAGTTTCCAACAGAAGGGTCAATTGATTCTTCCATATTGATTGGGATCTCTTCTAAAAGATTATCAAGATTGATGTATGTATTGCAACAATTATCAAAATCAATACTTTCACAAAGAAGAGCAACACTTGGTTTTTTGTCTTCATCAGAATCATAATTGTCAGACATATCATCAAGTGTTGCAGCAAGACCTGTTTTTTAGGAGGAATACGATTATGAGGTTTGACTGATGCTTTAGGGTTATCTCTGGAGAACCGTTTACTTCTCTTCAGGGTTATCTCTCGAGAAGATCCCTAAACTGTCTTGTGATCATCGAGACTGATTTGTCAAGTTCTTCATCTGATGAGTCAATCTCAGAGTGATCGTCTCCAGAGATATACACATTTTTACTTTTATTAAGTAATTTTGTGTCTTTTATTGCTTTGAAAGCAACATCCTTATATTTGGATGAATGCTCGTGATCAAAGATCTTAAGCTTCCCAACCAGCGTATTTCTGGAGAGATTATAAAGGTTATTTCCCTCAACGATGGCATGCTTCTTAGAGTCGTATCTAGATGGCAGCGATCTGAGAATTTTCATCACAATGTCCTTTTCAGGAATAGTCTTACCCAATGCAAAAGACGCATTAACAATTTCAGACACTTTGTGATTAAACTCATCAAATGAATCTTCATCTGCCATACAAAGGTTTTCCCAATCGGAATTAAGGTTTTTAAGCTGGCTTCCTTTTCACTGGTATTACCTTCGAATACGGTTTCTAAGATATCTCACGCATCATTAGACCTAGTGCAGTTTGACACATGGTGCTGAAGATTTGGGGTAATGGCATGTATGATGGCATTCAACCCGTCGGAGTTTTGCTTTGCAACAAGTATCTCAGCAGCATCGTATTCGCCAATATTCTTTGGAACAATAGCGTTACCTATTGCCACAACGGAAGCATCATAGCCATTAACAACATATATCCATGACTGAAAATCACGTGCTTGAATAAAAGCTCGCATAGCAATTTTCCACCATAAGTAATTTGAGCCATCGAAGACTGGTGGTACATTAATAGAGATAGCACCTCCGTCCATAGAGTCAGATCGCTACAAACACAGAATGATAAGGTCTTTAAACGTGTTTGCCTGCTCTGATACCAATTGGAAATGCGGGGGTACAACAACCTCACCCACTATTTCTATTAGCAATTTGTATGGACTAACTCTAATATACTTTTAAGATAATCAACTAGACAGTCAGACTCAATCTTAATAAAAAGTATATCAAGGAGTTAATATCTCTTTCTCTCGATTTGATCTATACTCAAACAAATAGAAATCTGTGAGTCTTTATCAAATACAAGAGATATAAAATTGGATGGTACCAAAGACCAATATCCAAGGATCAATCAATTTTCAATCAACAACCGAAGGTTGGATTTCATAATTGATCGATACAACGCACAACCTGTGATATTTCAATTATGTAACAAAATATAATGCGGAATAGAAATAACACAGACACCAGAAGTTTTGTTAATGAGGAAACCGCAAATGCAGAAAAACCCCGGGACCTAGTCCAGATTGAACACCACACTGCATTAAGCCGCTATAGACACTAGCCTACTACAAACTAACTTCGGTCTGGACTTTAGTTGAACCCTAATCAATCTCACACTGATTCAAGGTACAGTTGCGCTCCTTACGTCTCTGATCCCAGCAGGATACTACACACTTGATTCCCTAGCTGATCTCACCCACAACTAAGAGTTGCTACGGCCCAAAGTCGAAGACTTTAATAAACAAATCTGTATCACACAGAAAAGTCTATGATAATAGATAAATCTGTCTCCCACAGATAAACCTATGAGTTTTGTTCCGTCTTTTGATAAATCAAGCTGAACAGGAACTAATTGATAACCCGGACTTATATTCCCGAAGAACATCCTAGTATTATCAATCACCTCACAATAATCTTAATCGTATGGTAGCGAAACAAGATATTGTGGAATCACAAACGATAAGACGAAGATGTTTGTGATTTCTTTTTATCTTGCTCTATCGGAGATATAATATCAAGTCAATTATTCAATTGAACTCGTACAATAGAAAATGGCAAGATCAGATCGCTCAACTACAAGAGAAGTAGTTTCGTCTGGCTTCACAATCCCAATGAAGTCTTTCAGTCGTTAACCTACAGGGTCTCGAGAAGAAACCTAAGGTTAAAGGAGAATCAACTCTAGCAAAACCAACTAGTATCACACAGAAGGTGTGGGGATTAGTTTTTCCAGTTGTTAGAGTTCCCCTTATATAGTTTTCAAATCAGGGTTTGCAATCTAAGTTACCTTGGTAATAAAGCATTCAATATTCACCATTAGATGAAAAACCTGATTAGATACAAGCTAATATCTTTCAACCGTTAGATCGAAACCTAGCTTGTCACACACAAATGAAATGTATTCATTTAGGTTTGAGTAACCGTACCTAAACGTGTACACTTAGTTGGTTCACAAATAGTTTACCAATGGTTTAGACATATGAGCACTTTCATATTAACCGTATTCATCTTTCTCATAACTAGTTCAAATGACTCATAAGAACTAGTTGAAGAGTTGTTCAATTGCTTAGGTCTTTATTCATAGACACAATTGAAACAAAATCGGTTTGATTCATTTGAATCAATTCATGAACAATATACCCACTGTTTGCAAAGATTGCATTCCTTATAATTTATTGTTTTAAGTTCATGAACTACCGATTTGAGAAATAACCAACTTAGGTACGCGTACGGGTATGCATACCTTAGCTACCGGATTTGAGTTTACAAACTCAGCAGAAATTTTCGATTCGAAAACTTCCGTGGGTATGCGTACCCAAGGTGACTGGTTTACTAGTTTGCAAACCACAAACTCAACAAAAATTTTCGGTTGAAAACTTCCGCCAGTACGCGTACCCAACCTGTCTCCTTCACCAATAACGCATGCACACATATGCACGCACTTGGTTTCCGGTACATGGATTTATACACCAATGTGCGAACACACTATATATGCTTATATCCATAGATAGTAATCTCAACTCTACATTTCAATCATTGAAACATTCTTCTATAATGTTATAACAATCGTTATTCACGACTATCGTCAATCAAAGATATTTTCAAGATTGAAACATCATCATGACTTTCGTCACGGGTAAAGATGAAATATGGTTAAAGCGAAAGCTTACCAACACATATTTCGAGAAAAAGATAGGCGAGTAAACTCGACTCGAAATAGCAAATGTGTATGTATTAAAACTATCATACTTATACGACAATTTTCTCAAGAGTAGAAGATAGAATAGACTTTTGAGTGACAGATTAGTTCAAGTCTCCACATACCTTTTAGTCGGATGAAGTTCCACTGGTTCCTCGAGTAGTTCTTCGTCTTTGTAAGATAATCGCCATGGAGTCTGGAGCTCAAATATACTTGACTATCCTAGACCGAGACTTAGTCATAAGTAAATTAGCAATCAAGACATATAGTTTTGATCACTAATATTGAAAAACATGCTTGAGATAGCAACGCATGCGAGTTCGACCGAGCAATGCTCTAACACATTAAGCTTACTCTTTCGTGTACAAAGATCCTTAAGAAATTTGGCATAAGTAGGCATTTGCCTAATTGCTTCTAATAAAGGGATATTAATGTTCACCTGCTTAAATATTTCCATTATTTCGTTGAAAGTTGACTCTCTCTTTGTTGGAGCTAATAACCGTGGATATGGGGCTCTAGGCACAAAATGATACCTATCAAGAGGAATCACATTGGCATCATTAGAAACTTTGTCAGTATCTTCAGCTAGTGATTCCTCTTGGGAACTAAAAGTTGGATCTACAGTATGTCCATCCACTATTAGGCATGGCTACCTTTTTTTCTACCGTTTTACCACTCGTAAGGGTTGTTATCGAATGGATTCATATGGGATTAGGTATTGGTTGACTAGGGAACTTACCTTTTTGTCGTAAAGACTCATTTACCTGACTTACCTTGTCTTTTAGTTCAGTAATAGCATGAGAGTTAGCATGGGTCATGTTTTTATTCTCTTCTAAACTTTGTGCAACCGACTGCTGGAATATTGCAGTACTCTGAATAAACAATGCGAGAGACTCTTCTAAACTCGTAATCTTTTTATCTGAAGGGTTTTGAAATTGTGTTGGACCTGAAGGATTCTTATAGCCAAAACCTGAGGGAGCATTATAATTACTAAACTGACCTTGACTCTGGCCCTTAGACCATGAAAGGTTCGGATGGTTTCTCCAACCAGGGTTATAGGTTTCTGAGTATGGATTAAACTTCTGAGAGTTATCGAATCTAGTGTTATTATAATGAGTATTGGTTTTTTCTTCCATAATCTGGCCTTCCCAAAAAGGCTCTATTCTACCATTAGTGTGACCCATTTCTAAGGCTTCTAACATTTTCGCTATCGCTGCAAATTTGGCAACTGAATCAAAGCTTCCTTCTACCCTATTAACATTTCCTCTACCTAGAAGAATTGTTTTCTTGGGTTCTCTGCTATTTTCCCATTGTTGGATCTTTTCGGCAATGTCATTCAAAAATTTCATCGCCTGGTCAACAGTCTTATTTTCAAACCCACATGTACACAAAGATTCAACCATAGTTGTTGTTGGGTAATCTAAACCCTCATAAAGGATATGAACTAACCTTACATTTTCTAAGCCGTGATGAGGACATTGTGACGGTAAATCATTGAACCTTTCCAAATACCTATATAAATATTCTCCCTCTTGTTGAGCAAATGTGCAAATCTGCTGCCTAATAGATGATGTTTTGTGCCTAGGGAAAAACTTATTGAAAAAGGCATATGTAAGTTGTTCATATGTTTCAATTGACTCGGAAGTCAACCTATACAGCCAAGATTTGGCTTTATCTTTCAAGGAGAAAGGAAATAACCTAAGTTTTAGTTCTTCATCATCTAGGTTTTTAATCCTTAGAGTACTACAAATTTTCTCAAAATCCCTAACATGGAAGTTTTCATTTTCCTTCCCTAAAAAGATTGGGAGCATTTGTATGGTCCCAGGTTTCAGTTCATATGTTGCATCAGTTTCAGCTAACTTAATGCACGAGGGACGAGTGGTCCTAGTAGGATTCAGCAAGGCTTTCAAATTTTCCATTTCTGGTACTATTGGAGTACCAGGGATATTTTCCTCAATGTGAGAAGAACGTCCAAAAATAGGACTCTCTAGATTTAGGTAATCAAGATTCTTGTTTCCTAAAATAGAACTTCTAGGTTTCTCACACATAAACCAACCTAGAGTGTCTCTCTTACGTTCTGGCATACAAGAATTCAGCAAAAATATGTGCACATGCAAATGCTGGGCTCACTAATTTAGGTAAGCTTGGGTTACTTCTGCAGTCAAAGACTGATCACAAGTACAAGGCTGAGGTTTGTGGTGTTTCAGATGATAACGCCCAGAGGGTTCACTTTACTAAACCACTTGTTTTCCTAAAATCGGTGTCGGACGAAAATGCAATTGGTGTGTGCGTGATTTTTTTTTTTTACAATAAATAAAATACTAAAAAAAATAAACAAACAAATAAAAGAAAATTACAAGTCCAAAATAAGAAATAAAGAAACTAGAAAAATAAAAGTCCAAATAAAATAATATCTTCGGTTTCCTCTTTTTTTCCCGTCAAGTTCGACTTTCCAACTTTAGCTTCGAGTCAATCCTGCACAACAAAAACAAAAATACCAAAGACGTAAAATAGAACAAAAAAAATTTTAAAAAAAATTTTAAAAATAAAAATACAAACCTAAAAATAAATAAAAATAAACCTAAAACCTAAACCTAAATACAAGTCCGCGTCGGCGGCGCCAAAAATTGATGTGATTGTAGATAATGATAAAAAAAAGTTCGTTTCTCAGACTTATAGAGATTTGATTTTAGATTTTAACTACAAAAATAACTAGCAAATTAACGAAAGATTGTAACAAAGTTGGGAGATACTAGGACTCAGGATTCCACCAAAATTCATGTTCTTGTGGTTCGAATATCAATTCTTAAGCAATTATACCTCCAAAAATAACAATTATTGACTCTGAATGCCAAGGTAGATTTTGTAAAACATTAATTGTAAATGGTAAGCATGGACTATCAAAACACTTAAGCTAAGCATAACCCATCAAACTAAATCACAACTAATTAATAAAAATCATGATTTAAATTAAATCAGTGCAAAAATTCATAAAAAGAATTAATATAAGTACCACAGTGACGAAAAATGGCTTCCTCCATTGTCCCAGTGATGGGGTTTAGCTCACCATGCTGGAAACACGCTTAAAAGATTTTTCCATTTCTCAAAAAGTGTTTACAAAGGTGAAAAGAATCAAAAAGAATAAACAACAGTAGCAGAAAGCCTTTTGCAAGTAAATAAGCAGCAATACTTCTTTTTTGTGGTTGAATATAAGACTGTTACTGCGACTGACTTTATCAGCCAAATGTTCTTCGTGTTCTTCCTCCCTTGTAGCAGCAGCAACTTCTTCTTTCTCGCTCTGCAGGGTTCTAAACTTCACCCAACTCCTCGATATCGATTTATGTGACCTCCCCAGTCTATTTATACACTTACAGGTCTCTTACAACTCAAGGAAATTCCCAGAATATCTGAATCTTCTTTCTTGTCAAGCCACGTGATTTCTTCCCTCTTTTATAAAGATTTATCTTATGCAGTATCCAAACGAAAAGCAAATCATGCACGAATCTCCATAACAGAGCCAAGTTTCTTTCCTAGATTGATAACCCATTATTGATGCGTGTCGAGGGTGCAATCCCACGAGGAGCAAGAGATTCTAGTTGTAAAATTGTCACAAAAGGGGTGTAAAAAGCAAAAGAAAATAAACAAAGCAATTAAAATATCTTATGATTGTATCCAAACTCTTCCTTTGGACGTAGCTTTAGATCAAAAAGCAAATCAATCAATCATGAATGTCATTAAGATCATTCCTATTAGTAAAAACAAACGATAATCATGTGAAAAACCTCAAGATAGAATTGAAAACAAAACTTAAATCATAACTTCCATAACAAATAATTAAAAAGAAGAATTTTCAAAAGCTATCAAAACACAAGTGATGTGTGTGTAGAGAGGTGTGTAAAAGATGTAGAAAACTTCTCTATTTATAGGCTTCAATATTCTCCAAATCTTCCAAGGAATAGAACCCTTTTCCTTTTGCAATTTAATTTCCAAATTCAAGTCTTTCTCTTCTTCCATCTTCTCTTTCCAAATTTGAGCCAAGTTTCTTTCCTAGTTTTCGTTGATAACCCATTATTCCTTGTTTTGGATAATATTGAATATAAGAGGATTTCATTCCTTTTTCCTAGCTCCAAAACACGTCAGTATCCCTGTTCATAAGGTAACAAAACAGTCTGACCCTAAAACCCATGTAACTTCATATTTGGAACCAACAACATCCCGTTATGTTCTTCCTCTCTGTTTCACTCCAATTCAATAATCCAGCCCATTCCAATCGAGTCCATCAAACATACTAGGCCTGTTTACTCCATTTAAGTCCATCCAAAGCAAATCCAACGATTGAATCTCTTTAAAACTGCTTCAAAAATCCAACCCAAAAATTTGTTCATGAAACCCAACTTTCCCGCCTTTTTCTGAATTTTGAATTTGGGAAGATGACCTCCCCCTATCCATTCCTGAAGTCCCTTTAACACATGCTCCTGGGGTGTAAATAGTAATTTTCCGGAGTGCCTTTAGCGAATTTCTGGGGTGCCTCCAATATATTTCCGGGGTGCCTTTAGTAGTTCCTCCGGGGGGGGGGGGGTTCAAATACCACTTTTCGAGCTAATTTCTCCGCACAAGTGTATTTCTCCAAAAACACCTACAAAGACATAAAAACCATAAAAAAAAATACAAAATCGAGCACTAACAATACATACAATCGAGATCAAATTAGACACACAAATGTGTCTATCAATGGTCTTAGCTTGTTACACACACATGAATTATACCTTCGTTTCGATATGGGTAATCGTACCTAAACGTGTATATTGAGTTGGATCAATAACAGTAAACCAAAGTTAGCCGTATGAACACTTTTGTATTAACCACATTCATCTAACACTTCTAGATGAAATATGATGATCAATCAAACATGAAAGATAATCAAATGAATCTAATTGTGTTACTCATAGAGTTGTTCAATTATATATATCTCATTGAAGTATACAAGACACAATTGAAGCAAAATCGGATTGATTCGTAATCGTACAAAGTACTTATATGTACCAAAATCAATTCATGAACATTAAGCCACGGTTTTCAAGGAATGCATTCCTTAACCGATTTTCAGTATTACTTAATGTATTTGTTCATGAGTATGAGAATCATACTTAACCGATTTTAGAACTTAACCAACTAAGTTTGCAGACGGGTACGCAAACTATAGTTCCGAACTTTGGTCTTGTCCAGCAGTTTGCAAACGGGTACGCATACTGATGTCCCGGACCTTAACTCAGGTAGAACCGTTTGCATACTGGTATGCAAACTTGGTTCCCGGACTTTAACAGTTAAACCGTTTGCATACTGATATGCAAACTTGGTTTCTGGACCTAAATCATACCACAACAGTTTGCATACTTGTACGCATACTGTGTTGTATCCAGACAATGGTTAATTGTTCTAAACTGTCATTTCAATCATTGAAACATCCTTAGAAGACGACAATGGCTGTCTCACACATACCATTAGCTTATAAGTAATTTTCAAGTGGTCGAATGATCAATACGAAGCATTTCGAGTCGACATCAAATGACTGTCTCACACAAATCATGTAAGATGTTTCAAGGCAATTTTCACATGATCATCTTTTGACTTATTATTTAGTTTCCAACAAATAGATTGTTTCCAACTAAACTCGTCAAGAATAATAATGAATGATAAGTGCATATTTCGCATATATTTGGTGTCAATTCCATGCAAGTAATTGTTGATTTTCTTGCAAATTATTGTATATTATGTTTGTTTTCTCTTATTTGTGTTTTATTAGGTGAATCATCCAAAAGAAGTGAATTGGCACTTAATTGCGCAATAAAAGAAACTAGCCACAAGTGAAGAAGGGCCAAAGACCCAGTGGAACTCATTCAAATGGAGGATTTCTACTTTTCATTTTGTAGAGGACGAGAATACAAAGGCTGGCGAAAGAACGGAGTCATTCTGAGCTCGTATGAAGAAGTTACGAGCAAAACAATTCTAGGCCAATTGCTATGGGAACCCCATTGTACATTAAGGGGTGGACTGTTTCAAAGGAACTGCTAAAGGAAGTCATGTCATTTACTGAGGGAAAGTTAGAATTCAAATAGTGTTAAGGGCACCCGACCATTCAGTTCAGGTGCCACTATCATATTCTTTCCCGTAAAGAGAACACGATGAGTTTTCCGGCCAATCTTATGTTGTCGTACTGAAGGTAGTCAATGGTGATTGTTAAGGCTTCAAGCTAGAATATGTAACAGTGGATTTCTGAATGTTTTTAAAGACATGGGTTACTCTCGATGGAGCTGTGACTTCAATGGCAGTGCTGAGCACGATAAGGTACTGCTGCCAGTGATGACAGATGATCATGATGGAGAACACGAGCAGCTGGTGAGGTGGAGAAGAAGTATGAAGTCTCAATGGATGTTGTCGGGTTTTGAGTTGATAAACAGGGGGCGAGCAGAAGAGCCTGGCAGAGAAGAATGGATGCTGGCAGGTGCTGTCGTGGTTGTCATCTGTAGGATCAGAATATCGCGACATCAATACTTCGCGAGGTTAATAAATGACGACGTTGCGAGGGAGTCGCAGGGAAGTAAAGTAAATGACGCAATGAATGACGACAGCCAGAACACGAGTAAGATATGAAAATATGGCGAAGTTTAAGAGTGTCGCGAGATTACATACTTGTACGCTTGCGATGTTTCGCAAGCCATTCCCGAAAATAAAGGACAGCTTAGCTGTCATCCACTGTATACTACCCTATATAAAGGGTTGAGTAAGTCTGCTGAGGGGAGAGTTCTTTTTGAATTGTTAAGCAAGTTTTGAGGAGAGAGAAAGTTTTAGGGTGATTTTAATTCTTTAACTCATTTCTATTTCATATTGTAAAGATTCAAGTATTCAAGCAATAGAAATCATAATCATTGATCTTAAAATGACTTAATTGTGTATATTCTAGTGAGGGGTGTAGTGTAGGATTTCCTGCAACTACATAATGGCGCTAGAAACAGGGACTGAGTAGTGATCAACCTTGTGAATTGAAAGAATCAGGAATAACAAGAAAGGAATTTTGTATAATTTTCAACAACTTACTAAAATTGAGAAATGGCTAGAAGAAGGAAAGCATCAGAACAACCAACAATTGTAAGAAGAAGCGGGAGATTAGCTGGAGAAAGGAGAAATGAAGTAGGTGAACCATCAAGAATAAACGCAAGAGATAGAGAAGAAGGTCAAATTCAACCACCAATTCAACCAACACCGAATAGAGCAATAGATTATGATAGGGTGAGTGTGCATACATGGAGATCAGATTCTATATGGAAGAAAGAGAAGAAGTGCAACAATTGATAAATAATGGACAAGAGGAGAGAAATCGAGAAGAGATGGGAGAAACGATCGATAGAAATGAAGAAGTCGCAGCATTAGAAGCATTGAGACAAACAATACATGAAGAAAGGCGATTAGAAGCGGAAGAACGTGCAAATTTAACAAGGCAAAACCATGAGTTAAGAATGGAAAATATGAGGTTGCAGAATAGAAGGTCGAGAAGTAATACCAGGTCAAGGTCAGGATCGGTTAGAGAAGATATGAGGAGAACATTACCTGTAGAAAATATTAATGAAGAAGATCTCGAAAGAGAGCCAAATCTCGGTGAAGGATGTTGCGAGAGAAGAGAAGTAGTAGAAGATCGTTATATTCCACACCCTGAAATTCTACAGAATGGCCCAGATGAAGGAAATCAAGAAAATAGACAGCGTCAAGTGCAGAATAATCCAATTGGTGGAGAAAATCAGGAAGAAGGAAGAAGAATACTATATAGGAGAGAAACACAGAGGAAACAAAAGGAGATTGAAGATGACATCGAAAAACATTATATTGAACAAACGCTTCTAGCTTGCGAAAGGGAAAGATTAAGAGTAGAAATGGAAGAACGGGAATTGGAGGAAGCAATTCGGCAAAACAATCATGACAATCGAGAAAGAAGGCGCGAGCAAAATCACAACAATGGAAATATCAATGAAGAATATGAAAGAATACAAAGGAGAACTGATAGACAACCAAGAAGAGAAAATGATAGAAATAATGGTGTGCGAATTCGCGAACGAGATGAAGGAGAAAGTCGCAGAGAAAGAAGAGAAGAAAATAATGAACAAGAAAATCAAAATAGACATGAACGCAGAAGGAGAGAGGAAGAACTAAAAAGACCAATAAATCCGAATCCTGATGTAAATGAACAAATCTTGAGAGAATTGGCAGAGATGAGAGGAATGTTGAATAATAGAAGGGGAGGAGGAAGAAGACAATTGGATGAGGCCATCGAAGAGGCTGCGAAAACCCCCTTTACACTAGAAGTGCGATTAGGAGGAATACCCCAAAGTGCAATTTACCCGCATTAACCAACATTTTTGATGGAACAACTTGCGCAATACAACACATCAAAGCGTATGTGAGATGTATGCTACAGTGGGAAAATCATGACGCCATATTGTGCAAATATTTTGCATCTAGTTTAACAGGAGAAGCATTGAAATGGTTTGAGGGTTTACCAAGAAACACAATCACGTCATTCAACCATTTACAAGCTATATTCTTAGGGGCATATATAAGTAACAACTCCTCGCGACCAGGAATTGAAGATGTATTTGAAATTTGAAACAAAGAGTTAGCGAAAGTTTGAGACACTTAACCTGTGAGGTGGAAGACAATGTGTAGCGAAATGGCTGGACGAGTGGATGAAAGATATCTTATTCTATCATTCATAAACGCTATGTTCGCAACCAATATGTTATATATTCAAATTTTTAGAATCAAAAATACAATTACAATGACTGAGTTGCGAGAACTTCAGGAGGAATATATTGCTCTAGAGGAAAGGCAAAATGAAATGGAATCATACCCAGTTGCGAATACAAATTCAAATACTGCGAATGCAAGCTTGTTACCCAAGTTGATAAACACAATAGCGAGCACTTCGCAAGGGCAACAAGAAAAGATAATAGATGATGGACAGCCAAAGATAGTAGCTATGGGAAGCCGAGATCAGGAAGAGTTTGAAAGAGAAAGGAACTACTACAACCGTGGCGGCAATAACAAAATTCAAAGACTTGATCATCCGCAAGAAACTTATGGAGGTCGAAGGCGAATTATCATGGAGGACAGCGAAGTCACAGAGTAGTATGGGAGGAAATCAAAATGCCACCATTAAATACTAGTGTGGAAAAAATATGGGAAGCTATACTCTTGATGGAAAACATACCTGCACCATGGAACATGGGGAATGAGCCACCACCAAGTGATAGAAGTCACGAGTTCTGTTCTTACCACCGCTTTCATGGACACCTAACAAATGGCTGCAGAAATATAAAAAGAATCATCCTCAGAATGATTGACCAAGGAAAGCTGAATCATTTTCTAAAAAGTGAAGAGAAGGTTCAACTGTTACCACCACCGCCAGAAATGCACAGAACAAACTCAACAAAGGGGAAAGAAACATTCGTAATAGAAGTTGGATCGAAAGCTAAAAATTTGTTTTGCAATTCCATTGTACATTCATACCGAACAATTGAAGATTTTCATGATAATGTTCTCAGTAGGGTTTTCGCGAGGGATGCTGATAATAAAGAAGTGATGAACATCGCGAAGACATCGCAGTTAAAAGAATGGCAAATGCAGATTATTTCTTTCATAGTAGAAGAGATTCTGAAGGCGAGAGAGACGCATGATAGCCCATTGGTTGTAAAATTGGAAATTAATCCAAAACCCGTAGATGGCGAAGACGATGAGGCGAGAGAATTGTGGGCAATCAATAGAATCTTAATTGATACGGGGAGCTCAGTAAACATTCTTTTTTACCATACTTACAAGACTATGGGTGGGAAGGATGAAGAATTGATACCTTCGACGTATAAAATATATGGTTTCAATGGCACAGTGAATAATCCTAAAGGAGAAGTTCATATGAGAATACCCTTGCAAGGATTATCAACTGAAATTTTGTTCTGTGTAGTCGATGTGGATTCCCCTTATAATGCATTGATCGGAAGGCCATGGTTGCACGAAATTCTGGGCGTAGCGTCGACTTATCATCAGTGTATAAAGTTTCCTCATCCTAGCGGTGTTGGAGTTATAAAGGGAGATTGGATGGAAGGACAAAAATGGTATGAGATTGATGTGGAGAGTTGCGAGGAAAGAGCTACAAAAAGAAAGGGTTGGAAGCAAAATATAAAAGATGTACAAAGAAGAGAAAGGTTAATGGTGGATACCATAGATACAAGAGGTGAAGATACATTGCGAAGCAAGTGCATGAAAACAATTGAAGATTATGATGGAAAGGAATCATTAAGAGATTTGAATGGTGCAGTGTCAGAGAGCAGCAGGAGCAAAAAGTGTAAGAAATGAATAAACAATGATTGAAGAAGAAATATGCGAGAATCTCGCCATAAAGAATGTATAAAAATCTGATTGAAGAATTGAAAAACAAAAATGAATAAATAAAGCAAGATCGTGCGATAGCTTCGCAAACAAAATAACAAGAGAAAACCAAAAGTGAATGATTGAATGAATTAACAAAAATGAAAGAGTGAGTGAATGGGACGAACCTTTATGGCGTACACCCTAGTTCGCGAATGATATTTCGCAAGAGGCAAATGTAAGACCTAAAGTGCGTCATATAAGGGGGTATCTCTTGACATGGCTCAGTGAAAAGGTTACACCGCTCCTGGAACCTAAGTCATGGAGATTTGGGGCCCATGAAAGCCTATCCGGGAGAGATACCTTGGATTTCCAACTATATATATAAGGTTATACCACGGTTGGGCCCGAGGGTCTCTTCCAATGATTGATGTATGCTCAAGGCGCCGAGGTACACGGTTGAGCCAAGAGTGCACAGGGCATTTGAAGTGTCTCGGCCATTCTTGGCAAGTCTTGGTATATGTTGCACTCCTACCCGAAGAAAACTCCACTTAGGGTGCAGTCTCGTAACCATAAACCCTATAGGTATAAGGGATAAGAGGCTGCGAAAACAACTGGTTGTTGTTAAGACCGGATGGGAGGAGCTAGTCTTGTATGGCCGATGTACGCCTCCTTGAAGGGGCAACCAGGGAGATGATAAGGGAGGCACCCTCCATTAGGGAGCTGATAAGTGTCACAAGACGGCAATGTCATGGGGCTTTATATTCGCAAGAACATTTAGGCCTATCATATTGTCGCAAATGAAACATCCTGCAGAGGCAAAAATACTAAAGAAATGATAAGACAAGATCAATGGGTCATTACATGCAAGTGTAAGGACGTCCTGCGATCTTGTCGCAAGACGTCAATGTCATGGGATTTTATGTTCGCAAGAATATTTAGACCTGTCATATTGATGCAAAATGAGGGGTGGCAAAATAAGACCTTTAACTAGGAAGGCAAAATGAGACCACACAAAAATAATGATAAGACAAGATCAATGGGTCATTACATGAAAATGTAACGACGTCCTGCGATTTTGTCGCAATGATAAATTTCAACATAAATGATGATCGAGTAAGCAAATAAGCTTGCGAATACGATTATATTTCTTCATTTATTTGAAGAATCAGAAACAGCATTTGCGGAAATTAAGAAGTATCATTACTTAAAGATTATCGACTTGATTTATCTCATGTGAAAATAAATAACAGAGGCAAGTATGGTGATAGGTGTCTAAAACACCTAATTTACTATCTAGTAGTTACACTTTCTTTGCTATTTTTCTTGTGAATTATGTACTTTACGCGTGTTTTTGAGTTTTATAGGTGTTTTGGAGCCATTAAAGCAAAAAGAAGTGGAACTCGCTGGAATCTTGGATTTCTTCTCGTCATGTTGAAGAGAGCGAAAAGACGAAGCTAGTTGCGAAATAATGAGGCTATCCGACATCCGGTGAGAGAGTTATGAGCAAAATGAATTACTAAGCTTGTCATCGGGCGTAGGACTGATAAAGTGCAAGAAGATCACTTGGTTAGCCTTTAACCATCAAACGGGTGCCTATATCATTTCCGCTATCTATTACATCTACCGTAAAATCGAGAGACACAATTTCTCTCAATCATTTGCCTAAACTTCAGAGATGGTTTTTTGTGAGAGGTGAAAACGTGAGATTCGGATGAAATTAATGATGGAAAATCGATCCGAGTGAGAAGAGAGATGTGAGATGGTCTGCTACGATGCTACGTTGTCGTTGTTCATTGTTGAAGACGATTGAATAAAGAGATCGGCGCCGGTGATGTTAAAGATTGAATTCAAGAGTCTCTGTGTGATGGGTTTCTGCGGTAATGGAGGTTAAATGAAGTGGCTAGAAATTTGAGTCTGATGGCTCGTTCATGTGGTTGGTTTATGTTCTCAGGTGAGAACTCGGTCAAGAATAAGAAAATCTCAATGTTGTTTTGGGTTGGCAATGGAGGAAATGCGGATTGGGTTCGAATTTGTGAAGATGAATTTGCCGTTGCTGTAAACAACACAGAGAGTACTGTGTGGCCAAGAAATTGGAGAAATGGGCCTGAGAAGTCACCAGAAGCGTGCATCACCAGAACTGCACGAGAAGTGATTGTAAAATGGCCTGATCGACTGTGTACGAAGGGGACTGCTGCCATTAATGGCAGTGATGGTGATTGAGAGCTGAACTGGCAAGAGACACAGCTACAGACATGTGTGGAAGGTGGCTGAGATAGACGCAAGCACTGGAGCTAATTGATGCAGTTGAAGAAAATGAGTTTGTAATGGGTTCTGGTGACAGCAGTAAGAGGAGTTAATCTGTGCAGCTGGTGGTGAGATGCTGACATGAATGTGTGGGTTGCGAACGGACAGGGCTTTGCATCTAAAGAAGAGATGGTGGTGATGCTGGGCTATGGCAGAGCTGAGGGCAGTCAGAATTGCAAAGCCAGATGTTGAAGTCCGTGAAGTGTGCCGCAACTGGTGCAACACAAGATATTGGAAGCAATGGTTCTGGTGGAGTTGCAGTGCTAATGGTGCTGGGAATGGTTGCAGGGAAGCAAGCAATGAAGAATGGCTTACAAGGGCTGTAAGAAGAAGGAAGTTGAGATGCTGTGTTGATCGTGGTTAATTGAGATCGAGATAGGGAGATGTTGGCAGAGCTGTGAATGAGATGACTTGAGCTGCAGTCAGTGGTGCCATGTTGTATAATGGCATTGCAGGAGCATGAATGGCTGAATTGCAATTGAATTGAGAGATGAGAATTGGTCAAGGTGGTATACTTCTGGTGCAATCTCTTGGTGTATGAACTGAAGTGCAGAATGTATGCGTTACAGGGAATGAATATGAGGGTTTGAATGTATGATGGTGGTAATGGTCTTGAGGCAGAGCTGGTGAAGGAAGCATTGCAGGTGGTTTGTGCTTGGTTCCATGTTACAGGAGTTGCAAGGATTACTGTGGTGCTATTAACTGGAGAACTGAAGCTGAGTCTGACAGTGGGTTGCGGCCATTGATTGTTGACAATGAAGGTGGCTCATGATTGAGCTGGTCCTGAGAAGCTGAGCAAGATAATGAAGCTGAATGTATGAGCAGTCGCAGAGTTGCAGTTAATGAGTTAAGGGATTATAAAGCTGTTTCCAGTGATGCAGTTGGTGATGTGACTAAAGCTGAGACTACAGGGAATGTATGGACTTGTGCAAGATGCTGCAATTTGAATGTTAGGACAGGAGATGATGCTGCTTGTGGTGGAACTGATGGCTAGAATTGAGATCGGATTTATGGGTCATTCCAGGTCGAGAATCAAATGGGAAGTTGAGAAGGAATTGGTGTAGTTTTTGGTGGCTTGAGTATGTTGTCTTGATGAGAAATTACAGGAAGTGATGGCGACTATTGATAGGTTGAGAAGCAAGGCATGAATCTGCTGAGTTGTTGTTGCTGCAGAACTGGTTTGTAAAAGCTGTTTGTTGTGGCTGAGTGATGCTGTTGATGGAGATGCAGCTGTAGGAGTGAACTATTGCAGGAATATCGCAAGTCGAGATGATGGCCTTAAATCGAAAAGCCTGGTTTGTGCGGAGAAGGGATTGCTCGCGTCGTTGGTGGAACTGGGAATTGAGCTGCAGGGGAGACTTTGATGACAGAATGGTGCTGGAACTGGAGCAGAGTTGCAGGTGGAGTTATAATTGAAGTATGAATGCTTGTGTGCTATGAATGGGATTGCAATTCAGGGACCGGAAAGGTTGCAGCTGAAGAGGTGACACATTGAAAGCGCTGCGTGATATCAGTTGGGAGAAATTGATGAATTGGTGGTGGTCATGAGCCTATAGAAGATGAGAAAGAAGTGCTTGTGGTCTTTGGTAAAGCTGCAGAGTTCCATGAATGTAAATGATTTTGATATCGGTGCGAGAAATTGTAAAACGGAGCAAGAATGGCAAGCCCGTGGTACTAGTTCCGGGTGCCGAATTTTGGAACCGAAAGTGGGGATCATAATATTTCAGTGAATCACGAAGGGGGTATGCGTTGGATGCAAGAGTCGACGGCCGGACATATGAGCTACGGGTCACGCTTTTGGGCGCGTTTTCGCAAGAATCCAAGAGTTAGTTTAGATGGTGCATTTGTGAAATATGGCTCTGAATTGTGAGTGTATGAACTGCAGAGAATGATAGTGAGTTTCTGGGAGTTACGATAGTCGGATACAAGCTCAGGTGGTCGGAGATAATTTTCAGGTGACCGGAATGCGGCGACCGGTGACCGGATTCCGGTGATGACGTCAGCAATCCGGCGGCCAGTTTTGGACCCAAAATTTCCAGAGACTTATTTTCACACATGGGCTTGGTGGACCACTTGGAGATGGGTTTTGAGAAGACCTAAATTTGGAAAGAGTATCCTTTTGGAATTGAAGAAACATATAAATAGAAAAGTCTTTCTCAAACCTAGAGATATCTCCATTAGGGAGGCTTCTACTTTTGTTCTAGGGTTTCACATGATAGTTCTTCTTTGCTTTCTATGATGATTTCCAAAAACACAAGTAACTAAGTTTTTATTATTGGTTGAAGATGTAGTTGGATTTTGCAACCAAGTTATGATTTTTATGAATTAGTTTTCTCTCAATATTATCGTTTGATTTCTACGGGTTATAATAATTGCATGATTGATGTATTGCAATATGATTGAATGTTTGTTTAGTTAAGTCTAGAATTGATTGAACTCACATCCATATCTATAGCTATTTTAGGGTTTTCATCGAGCGATAACCTTGAATACGAGTAGCATGATATGATTATGGTTTGTAGTGATACATCCCTGTAGTCATATGTAGAAATTGACCTTTGTCCGAATTGTTTGCGTAATGTATTACAATTGCATTGATTAGCCTATTTCGAAACTTAATGCTCCTAGGAATTGAACTTGATTAGCGCAAGGCGTTAGGTTATTCTTTAGGTAGAATTCACATATGCAGCTCTAATGTGTGTGTGATGAATTAGGAAATTTACGGAGTATTCTTGCAATAAGGTATTCTATGGCTTTTGATGATAGCGAGATTAAATACGAATTAATTGTTCATATATTCATAAACTTGTTTACAATTGAAGATGAAACCTTTACCCAATATTTCACATCCTTGATTTGCGTGCTTTGTTTGCTTTTTGTTTATTTTTATTTACACAACGAGAAAATCCCCGTGTTACTTATAAGATACCGAAACATATTGACAACCAAGACCTCTCTGTGGGAACGATCCTTTCTTGCCCTTGCTTCATTATATATTTTGAGTAGTAAGAAAGTGTAAATTTATTTTTGACGCTTACGACAGCGATCAAATTTTGGCGCCGTTGCCGGGGATTTTAGAAGCAACTATTGCAATTGAGTAGATTTTAGATTCAAGTAAAGCAACAAAACAAGGAGCAGAATTTTTATAAGTTGAAGACTATTGTACAAGAGTGAAAATTATCAAGGATGAGAGTTCGAGAAGTTTATGATATCAAGACATATAAGTTGTGAAGAATCAAGCGGTAAAGTACTTACACCATGGCCTTTGTACTTACATTTTTATCTTATTTGTATTTTACTTTCTCTAGTCTTAAAAAAAAAAAAAATGAAAAAAAAAAAAAAAAAAAAAATTAAAAAAAAAAAAAAAAAAAGAAGACAAGAGAAAATTTCTTAGGTTCATTACTAGTTTTATTGTTTTATTTCGTTTTTATTTTGTATTTGTTTTATTTTTTTTATTTGAAAAAAAAAAAAAAAAAAAAAAAAAATTGGGTTTGTATAGTTTGTTTTTAGTTTTATATTCTTTCAATAAAGCCAATGGAAAGAAGGAATATCTATAAGGAAGTTTCAAGCAACAAGGAATTTGAGGAAAGAATCATATTGTCAAGATTCTACAAAGTTCAAGAGTTATCATCAAGAGTTGAAGACCGAAGACGAAGATGAAGACACCGATTGAAGACCGAAGACGTTTCTATGGATGCTGTGAGAGTGGTGCTAGCTGCACGTTGAACGGATAACGAGGTAAGTAAGCATATTCCCACCTTCGTTAAGTGGTTGATTTCCTTTCTTAGAGATCGTCAGAAAAATGGGTTTTCAAAATTATAAAAGATGTGGGTTTTCAAAACGATTCGGAGGGTTTTTGCCTTCCTACCATTCAACGTGTCGCAGGATTCTCTCTTCATTCCTACCTGGACACATGTGTGACCCATAAAAAGCTGTTTATTGAGAGCAACTTCATAAAACCCTTTCTTGTGAGGCAGAGTCGAGACTTTCGATCACTCCGAACCCGAATTTCTTTCGAGAAGGGATGGTTATTTCTCTCTCAACTTTTAAGGATGAGATTGTGTTCATTTATGTGTCTAACTTCTTATGACTAGTGTGCAGAATTTCTATGTCTTCTTAGCGCGTTGGATGCTATCATTACGGAGAACTAGTAAGTTGGAAAAGTAGGTTTTGTGGGTATATCTCTAGTAAACCCTCACGAGACTATAACTCGTCTACTAGGGACACCTAGGGGTTTAAAGGCTTGTTATTTATGCTAAAAGTGTCCGTAGCCTCGACGACACGGAGTTGTATGTATCTTTTTGAATTGTTTTGTTTGATTTGTTCGAGGACTAGCAAAGTCTAAGTGTGGGGGAATATGATAGGTGTCTAAAACACCTAATTTACTATCTAGTAGTTACGCTTTCTTTGCTATTTTTCTTGTGAATTATGTACTTTACGCGTGTTTTTGAGTTTTATAGGTGTTTTGGAGCCATTAAAGCAAAAAGAAGTGGAACTCATTGAATCTTGGATTTCTTCTCGTCATGTTGAAGAGAGCGAAAAGACGAAGCTAGTTGCGAAAGAATGAGGCTATCCCGACATCCAAAGTGAGAGAGTTATGAGCAAAATGAATTACTAAGCTTGTCGGTTCCGTAGGACCTGAAAAGTGCAAGAAGATCACTGGTTAGCCTTTAACCATCAAACGGTGCCTATATTATTTCCGCTATCTATTACATCTACCGTAAAATCGAGAGACACAATTTCTCTCAATCATTTGCCTAAACTTCAGAGATGGTTCTGTGAGAGGTGAAAACGTGAGATTCAGATGAAATTAATGATGGAAAATCGATATGAGTGAGAAGAGAGATGTGAGATGGCTGCTCTGATGCTACGCTGCTGTTGTTCATTGTTGAAGACGATTGAATAAAGAGATCGGCGCCAGGTGATGTTAAAGATTGAATTCAAGAGTCTCTGTGTGATGGGTTTCTGCGATAATGGAGGTTAAATGAAGTGGCTAGAAATTTGAGTCTGATGGCTCGTTCATGTGATTGGTTTATGTTCTCGGTGAGAACTCGGTCAAGAATAAGAAAATCTCAATGTTGTTTGGGGTTGGTAATGGAGGAAATGCGGATTGGGTTCGAATTTGTGAAGATGAATTTGCCGTTGCTGTAAACAACACAGAGAGTACTGTGTGGCCAAGAAATTGGAGAAATGGGCCTGAGAAGTCACCAGAAGCGTGCATCACCAGAACTGCACGAGAAGTGATTGTAAAATGGCCTGATCGACTGTGTACGAAGGGACTGCTGCCATTAATGGCAGTGATGGTGATTGAGAGCTGAACTGGCAAGAGACACAGCTATAGACATGTGTGGAAGGTGGATGAGATAGACGCAAGCACTGGAGCTAATTGATGCAGTTGAAGAAAATGAGTTTGTAATGGGTTCTGGTGACAGCAGTAAGAGGATTTAATCTGTGCAGCTGGTGGTGAGATGCTGACATGAATGTGCGGGTTGCGAAAGGACAGGACTTTGCATCTAAGGAAGAGATGGTGGTGATGCTGGGCTATGGCAGAGCTGAGGGCAAGCTGTAATTGCAGCTGCACTGAAGCTGTGAAGTGTGCCGCAACTGGTACAACACAAGATATTGGAAGCAATGGTTCTGGTGGAGTTGCAGTGCTAATGGTGCTGGGAATGGTTACAGGGAAGCAAGCAATGAAGAATGGCTTACAAGGGCTGTAAGAAGAAGGAAGTTGAGATGCTGTGTTGATCGTGGTTAATTGAGCTCGAGACAGGGAGATGTTGGCAGAGCTGTGAATGAGATGACTTGAGCTGCAGTCAGTGGTGCCATGTTGTATAATGGCATTGCAGGCGCATGAATGGCTGAATTGCAATTGAATTGAGAGATGAGAATTGGTCAAGGTGGTATACTTCTGGTGCAATCTCTTGGTGTATGAACTGAAGTGCAGAATGTATGCATTACAGGGAATGAATATGAGGGTTTGAATGTATGATGGTGGTAATGGTATTGAGGCAGAGCTGGTGAAGGAAGCATTGCAGGTGGTTTGTGCTTGGTTCCATGTTACAGGAGTTGCAAGGATTCTTTGTGGTGCTATTAATCGGAAAACAAGCCGAGTCGTGATGGGGTTGCGGCCATTGATTGTTGACAATGAAGGTGGCTCATGATTGAGCTGGTCCTGAGAAGCTGAGCAAGATAATGAAGCTGAATGTATGAGCAGTCGCAGAGTTGCAGTTAATGAGTTAAGGGATTATAAAGCTGTTTCCAGTGATGCAGTTGGTGATGTGACTAAAGCTGAGACTACAGGGAATGTATGGACTTGTGCAAGATGCTGCAATTTGAATGTTAGGACAGGAGATGATGCTGCTTGTGGTGGAACTGATGGCTAGAATTGAGATCGGATTTATGGGTCATTCCAGGTCGAGAATCAAATGGGAAGTTGAGAAGGAATTGGTGCAGTTTTTGGTGGCTTGAGTATGTTGTCTTGATGAGAAATTACAGGCAGTGATGGCGACTATTGATAGGTTGAGAAGCAAGGCATGAATCTGCTGAGTTGTTGTTGCTGCAGAACTGGTCTGTAAAAGCTGTTTGTTGTGGCTGAGTGATGCTGCTGATGGAGATGCAGCTGTAGGAGTGAACTATTGCAGGAATATGCGCAAGTCAGATGATGGCCTTAAACTGAAGCTGGTTTGTGCGGAGAAGGGATTGCTCGCGTCGTTGGTGGAACTGGGAATTGAGCTGCAGGGGAGACTTTGATGACAGAATGGTGCTGGAACTGGAGCAGGGTTGCAGGTGGAGTTATAATTGAAGTATGAATGCTTGTGTGCTATGAATGGGATTGCAATTCAGGGACCGGAAAGGTTGCAGCTGAAGAGGTGACACATTGAAAGCGCTGCGTGATATCAGTTGGGAGAAATTGATGAATTGGTGGTGGTCATGAGCCTATAGAAGATGAGAAAGAAGTGCTTGTGGTGCTGGTAAAGCTGCAGGTGCCATGAATGTAAATGAGCTGATATCAGCTGCAGAAATTGTGCGAAAACGGAGCAAGAATGGCAAGCTAGTGGTACTAGTTCCGGGTGCCGAATTTTGGAACCGAAAGTGGGGATCATAATATTTCAGTGAATCACGAAGGGGGTATGCGTTGGATGCAAGAGTCGACGGCCGGACATATGAGCTACGGGTCACGCTTTTGGGCGCGTTTTCGCAAGAATCCAAGAGTTAGTTTAGATGGTGCATTTGTGAAATATGGCTCTGAATTGTGAGTGTATGAACTGCAGAGAATGATAGTGAGTTTCTGGGAGTTACGATAGTCGGATACAAGCTCAGGTGGTCGGAGATAATTTTCAGGTGACCGGAATCCGGCGACCGGTGACCGGATTCCGGTGATGACGTCAGCAATCCGGCGACCAGTTTTGGACCCAAAATTTCCAGAGACTTATTTTCACACATGGGCTTGGTGGACCACTTGGAGATGGGTTTTGAGAAGACCTAAATTTGGAAAGAGTATCCTTTTGGAATTGAAGAAACATATAAATAGAAAAGTCTTTCTCAAACCTAGAGATATCTCCATTAGGGAGGCTTTTACTTTTGTTCTAGGGTTTCACATGATAGTTCTTCTTTGCTTTCTATGATGATTTCCAAAAACACAAGTAACTAAGTTTTTATTATTGGTTGAAGATGTAGTTGGATTTTGCAACCAAGTTATGATTTTTATGAATTAGTTTTCTCTCAATATTATCGTTTGATTTCTATGGGTTATAATAATTGCATGATTGATGTATTGCAATATGATTGAATGTTTGTTTTGTTAAGTCTAGAATTGATTGAACTCACATCCATATCTATAGCTATTTTAGGGTTTTCATCGAGCGATAACCTTGAATACGAGTAGCATGATATGATTATGGTTTGTAGTGATACATCCCTGTAGTCATATGTAGAAATTGACCTTTGTCCGAATTGTTTGCGCAATGTATTACAATTGCATTGATTAGCCTATTTCTGAAACTTAATGCTCCTAGGAATTGAACTTGATTAGCGCAAGGCGTTAGGTTATTCTTTAGGTAGAATTCACATATGCAGCTCTAATGTGTGTGTGATGAATTAGGAAATTTACGGAGTATTCTTGCAATAAGGTATTCTATGGCTTTTGATGATAGCGAGATTAAATATGAATTCTGTTCATATATTCATAAACTTGTTTACAATTGAAGATGAAACCTTTACCCAATATTTCACATCCTTGATTTGCGTGCTTTGTTTGCTTTTTGTTTATTTTTATTTACACAACCAGAAAATCCCCCGTGTTACTTATAAGATACCGAAACATATTGACAACCAAGACCTCTCTGTGGGAACGATCCTTTCTTGCCCTTTCTTCATTATATATTTTGAGTAGTAAGAAAGTGTAAATTTATTTTTGACGCTTACGACAGCGATCAAATTTTGGCGCCGTTGCCGGGGATTTTAGAAGCAACGGTACAGAATTGAGTAGATTTTAGATTCAAGTAAAGCAACAAAACAAGGAGCAGAATTTTTATAAGTTGAAGACTATTGTACAAGAGTGAAAATTATCAAGGATGAGAGTTCGAGAAGTTTATGATATCAAGACATATAAATTGTGAAGAATCAAGCGGTAAAGTACTTACACCATGGCCTTTGTACTTACATTTTTATCTTATTTGTATTTTACTTTCTCTAGTCTAAAAAAAAAAAAAAAAAAAAAAAAAAAAAACGAAAATTAAAAAAAAAAAAAAAAAAAAGAAGACAAGAGAAAATTTCTTAGGTTCATTACTAGTTTTATTGTTTTATTTCGTTTTTATTTTGTATTTGTTTTATTTTTTTTATGTTAAAAAAAAAAAGAAAAAAAAAAGAAAATTAGAAAAAGAAAAAGAAAAAAAAAATATTTTGAGTTTGTATAGTTCGTTTTTAGTTTTGTATTCTTTCAATAAAGCCAATGGAAAGAAGGAATATCTATAAGGAAGTTTCAAGCAACAAGGAATTTGAGGAAAGAATCATATTGTCAAGATTCTACGAAGTTCAAGAGTTATCATCAAGAGTTGAAGACCGAAGACGAAGATGAAGACACCGATTGAAGACCGAAGACGTTTCTATGGATGCTGTGAGAGTGGTGCTAGCTGCACGTTGAACGGATAACGAGGTAAGTAAGCATATTCCCACCTTCGTTAAGTGGTTGATTTCCTTTCTTAGAGATCGTCAGAAAAATGGGTTTTCAAAATTATAAAAGATGTGGGTTTTCAAAACGATTCGGAGGGTTTTTGCCTTCCTACCATTCAACGTGTCGCAGGATTCTCTCTTCATTCCTACCTGGACACATGTGTGACCCATAAAAAGCTGTTTATTGAGAGCAACTTCATAAAACCCTTTCTTGTGAGGCGAGTCGAGACTTTCGATCACTCCGAACCCGAATTTCTTTCGAGAAGGGATGGTTATTTTCTCTCAACTTTTAAGGATGAGATTGTGTTCATTTATGTGTCTAACTTCTTATGACTAGTGTGCATAATTTCTATGTCTTCTTAGCGCGTTGGATGCTATCATTACGGAGAACTAGTAAGTTGGAAAAGTAGGTTTTGTGGGTATATCTCTAGTAAACCCTCACGAGACTATAACTCGTCTACTAGGGACACCTAGGGGTTTAAAGGCTTGTTATTTATGCTAAAAGTGACCGTAGCCTCGACGACACGGAGTTGTATGTATCTTTTTGAATTTTTTTGTTTGATTTGCTCGAGGACTAGCAAAGTCTAAGTGTGGGGGAATATGATAGGTGTCTAAAACACCTAATTTACTATCTAGTAGTTACGCTTTCTTTGCTATTTTTCTTGTGAATTATGTACTTTACGCGTGTTTTTGAGTTTTATAGGTGTTTTGGAGCCATTAAAGCAAAAAGAAGTGGAACTCGCTGGAATCTTGGATTTCTTCTCGTCATGTTGAAGAGAGCGAAAAGACGAAGCTAGTTGCGAAATAATGAGGCTATCCCGACATCCAGTGAGAGAGTTATGAGCAAAATGAATTACTAAGCTTGTCAGTTCCGTAGGACTGACAGTGCAAGAAGATCACTGGATAGCCTTTAACCATCAAACGGGTGCCTATATTATTTCCGCTATCTATTACATCTACCGTAAAATCGAGAGACACAATTTCTCTCAATCATTTGCCTAAACTTCAGAGATGGTTTCTGTGAGAGGTGAAAACGTGAGATTCAGATGAAATTAATGATGGAAAATCGATCTGAGTGAGAAGAGAGATGTGAGATGGCTGCTCTGATGCTACGCTGCTGTTGTTCATTGTTGAAGACGATTGAATAAAGAGATCTGGCGCCGGTGATGTTAAAGATTGAATTCAAGAGTCTCTGTGTGATGGGTTTCTATGGTAATGGAGGTTAAATGAAGTGGCTAGAAATTTGAGTCTGATGGCTCGTTCATGTGGTTGGTTTATGTTCTCAGGTGAGAACTCGGTCAAGAATAAGAAAATCTCAATGTTGTTTGGGGTTGGTAATGGAGGAAATGCGGATTGGGTTCGAATTTGTGAAGATGAATTTGTTGTTGCTGTAAACAACACAGAGAGTACTGTGTGGCCAAGAAATTGGAGAAATGGGCCTGAGAAGTCACCAGAAGCGTGCATCACCAGAACTGCACGAGAAGTGATTGTAAAATGGCCTGATCGACTGTGTACGAAGGGACTGCTGCCATTAATGGCAGTGATGGTGATTGAGAGATGAACTGGCAAGAGACACAGCTACAGACATGTGTGGAAGGTGGATGAGATAGACGCAAGCACTGGAGCTAATTGATGCAGTTGAAGAAAATGAGTTTGTAATGGGTTCTGGTGACAGCAGTAAGAGGATTTAATCTGTGCAGCTGGTGGTGAGATGCTGACATGAATGTGCGGGTTGCGAAAGGACATGACTTTGCATCTAAGGAAGAGATGGTGGTGATGCTGGGCTATGGCAGAGCTGAGGGCAAGCTGTAATTGCAGCTGCACTGAAGCTGTGAAGTGTGCCGCAACTGGTGCAACACAAGATATTGGAAGCAATGGTTCTGGTGGAGTTGCAGTGCTAATGGTGCTGGGAATGGTTGCAGGGAAGCAAGCAATGAAGAATGGCTTACAAGGGCTATAAGAAGAAGGAAGTTGAGATGCTGTGTTGATCGTGGTTAATTGAGCTCGAGACAGGGAGATGTTGGCAGAGCTGTGAATGAGATGACTTGAGCTGCAGTCAGTGGTGCCATGTTGTATAATGGCATTGCAGGCGCATGAATGGCTGAATTGCAATTGAATTGAGAGATGAGAATTGGTCAAGGTGGTATACTTCTGGTGCAATCTCTTGGTGTATGAACTGAAGTGCAGAATGTATGCGTTACAGGGAATGAATATGAGGGTTTGAATGTATGATGGTGGTAATGGTATTGAGGCAGAGCTGGTGAAGGAAGCATTGCAGGTGGTTTGTGCTTGGTTCCATGTTACAGGAGTTGCAAGGATTACTGTGGTGCTATTAACTGGAGAACGAAGCCGAAATGACAGTGGGTTGCGGCCATTGATTGTTGACAATGAAGGTGGCTCATGATTGAGCTGGTCCTGAGAAGCTGAGCAAGATAATGAAGCTGAATGTATGAGCAGTCGCAGAGTTGCAGTTAATGAGTTAAGGGATTATAAAGCTGTTTCCAGTGATGCAGTTGGTGATGTGACTAAAGCTGAGACTACAGTGAATGTATGGACTTGTGCAAGATGCTGCAATTTGAATGTTAGGACAGGAGATGATGCTGCTTGTGGTGGAACTGATGGCTAGAATTGAGATCGGATTTATGGGTCATTCCAGGTCGAGAATCAAATGGGAAGTTGAGAAGGAATTGGTGCAGTTTTTGGTGGCTTGAGTATGTTGTCTTGATGAGAAATTACAGGCAGTGATGGCGACTATTGATAGGTTGAGAAGCAAGGCATGAATATGCTGAGTTGTTGTTGCTGCAGAACTGGTCTGTAAAAGCTGTTTGTTGTGGCTGAGTGATGCTACTGATGGAGATGCAGCTGTAGGAGTGAACTATTGCAGGAATATGCGCAAGTCAGATGATGGCCTTAAACTGAAGCTGGTTTGTGCGGAGAAGGGATTGCTCGCGTCGTTGGTGGAACTGGGAATTGAGCTGCATGGGAGACTTTGATGACAGAATGGTGATGGAACTGGAGCAGAGTTGCAGGTGGAGTTATAATTGAAGTATGAATGCTTGTGTGCTATGAATGGGATTGCAATTCAGGGACCGGAAAGGTTGCAGCTGAAGAGGTGACACATTGAAAGCGCTGCGTGATATCAGTTGGGAGAAATTGATGAATTAGTGGTGGTCATGAGCCTATAGAAGATGAGAAAGAAGTGCTTGTGGTGCTGGTAAAGCTGCAGGTGCCATGAATGTAAATGAGCTGATATCAGCTGCAGAAATTGTGCGAAAACGGAGCAAGAATGGCAAGCCCGTGGTACTAGTCCGGGTGCCGAATTTTGGAACCGAAAGTGGGGATCATAATATTTCAGTGAATCACGAAGGGGGTATGCGTTGGATGCAAGAGTCGACGGCCGGACATATGATCTACGGGTCACGCTTTTGGGCGCGTTTTCGCAAGAATCCAAGAGTTAGTTTAGATGGTGCATTTGTGAAATATGGCTCTGAATTGTGAGTGTATGAACTGCAGAGAATGATAGTGAGTTTCTGGGAGTTACGATAGTCGGATACAAGCTCAGGTGGTCGGAGATAATTTTCAGGTGACCGGATTCCGGTGATGACGTCAGCAATCCGGCGACCTGTTTTGGACCCAAAATTTCCAGAGACTTATTTTCACACATGGGCTTGGTGGAACACTTGGAGATGGGTTTTGAGAAGACCTAAATTTGGAAAGAGTATCCTTTTGGAATTGAAGAAACATATAAATAGAAAAGTCTTTCTCAAACCTAGAGATATCTCCATTAGGGAGGCTTCTACTTTTGTTCTAGGGTTTCACATGATAGTTCTTCTTTGCTTTCTATGATGATTTCCAAAAACACAAGTAACTAAGTTTTTATTATTGGTTGAAGATGTAGTTGGATTTTGCAACCAAGTTATGATTTTTATGAATTAGTTTTCTCTCAATATTATCGTTTGATTTCTACGGGTTATAATAATTGCATGATTGATGTATTGCAATATGATTGAATGTTTGTTTAGTTAAGTCTAGAATTGATTGAACTCACATCCATATCTATAGCTATTTTAGGTTTTCATCGAGCGATAACCTTGAATACGAGTAGCATGATATGATTATGGTTTGTAGTGATACATCCCGTAGTCATATGTAGAAATTGTCCTTTGTCCGAATTGTTTGCGCAATGTATTACAATTGCATTGATTAGCCTATTTCTGAAACTTAATGCTCCTAGGAATTGAACTTGATTAGCGCAAGGCATTAGGTTATTCTTTAGGTAGAATTCACATATGCAGCTCTAATGTGTGTGTGATGAATTAGGAAATTTATGGAGTATTCTTGCAATAAGGTATTATATGGCTTTTGATGATAGCGAGATTAAATACGAATTCTGTTCATATATTCATAAACTTGTTTACAATTGAAGATGAAACCTTTACCCAATATTTCACATCCTTGATTTGCGTGCTTTGTTTGCTTTTTGTTTATTTTTATTTACACAACCAGAAAATCCCCCGTGTTACTTATAAGATACCGAAACATATTGACAACCAAGACCTCTCTGTGGGAACGATCCTTTCTTGCCCTTGCTTCATTATATATTTTGAGTAGTAAGAAAGTGTAAATTTATTTTTGACGCTTACGACAACGATCATATGGGAATGATTAGAATAAAAATTTGTTATTTATTTTCATATGATAGATTTACAGTAAGAGATTACAAAATGGAAGGCTAGAAAGATAGATGTACAAATATCGCAAGAAGAGAAAGAAAAATGGCACAATCTAGCAACTTATTCTTCTTCATCAGATTCTTTATCAGATTCTTCTTCTTCTCTTACATCACTATCAGAGACATTTGAGCAAGGCATATTATCAGGAATTTCATCAAGAAGACAAGGATATGAAGAGAGAGGAATGTCGTGATCGTTGCAAATTTGTTCAATAGTTTGGTTGCGAAAACGAACAACATCATTATTGAAATTCGCCACAGTAGTCTGTAATTGCTTCTTCATCTTAGAATATTTGTCATTGCGAAGAGAGAAGTTTTTTGCAAGTTGTGCTTTCTCAGATTCAAGTTCCTTGATTCTAGTTTAAACCTCTTCTCAGATTCTGCGAACAAATGACAATGAGTTAGCAGCTAAATAACAATTTCTTAGAAAAGAAACGGGAAAAATAATGAAGAATAGTAAAACAACCTTCTCCGTCGAAATCATATCTTTAACTAAGGCATTATGCTCAAAGCATGAAGACTGACGTTAACACCTAAGTTATTTCTGGCATTATCTAGAACCTTCGCAGCCCAAGCGAATTCATCATCATTATTTATAACAAGAAGTGAACGAATTTGATTTTCTCGCTCATTAAGTATGGCATTTTGGCGAAGGGATTCATCTCGTTCAATTTGGACTTCAAGAATAGTTTTTTGGATTTTGCTAATGCTTGTGCACCTTGATTAGCAATGCGATCCTTATCATCTATGAGGCTGCTAATTTTCTTCCTTAGAATATTATTGCTCTCCTGGGAGTCAAGATATAAACGTTTAAAGCGGTTGGCTAAACCTAAACTAGATCTATGTTCAATTTCTAGAAGATGAAATTTGGTTCGAAGTTCACTTAACGAGAGAGAATTAATCTTGTTTGAAGAACTACTTAAAGATTCATTGAGATGAGCGAGAAGAGCATCATCATCCATAGGTTCATGGAATAAATGGAGAAGGATGGCTTAAAAATAAAGATTATAAATGTGTCTGCGAAAATGATAAGTCAGGCAAAGAAAAATAAATGGAAAAGTAGAAATGGAGAAAAAAGGAGGGTTTTATACCATAAAGTTGCTGATTAGCACTTTGAAGTGTAGATATTTTGTCTTTCTGGGAAGAAGACTCAACTCCCAATTGTTGAATTTTTTCATCCTTCTTGCGAGATGTCGCAACTTCAATTTCTAGTTCTTTGATCTTCTCTTTAAGTTGAAGATTTTTCTTTTCAAGATTGTTGCGTCTTTTCTCAAGGTCCGAGGCAACAACAAAGGAAGCTCTCCTGCATCGTAAACAAAGGTAAAAAAAAAAAAAAAAAGATTGTTAAGATAAGGTTTATAATCGAAATTACAGAGAAGTAGAGAAATATGAGCATACCAAAGCACTGAGTGCATTCAAGAAACTGGGATTCATTGTTCGGGAAACTCCGCGAAAAGAGTCATTATCCACTAGTAGGGGAGCATCGCAAATATTGGCGAGAGCTTCGCAAGTGGCGATAAATGATCATCACCCAATCCTTGCATAGAATCGGAGAAGACACTAGACAATTGCGCCACAGCGAAGCTAACCGAATGACTCTCCTTCGCAGAGGAAGTACCAACCTCATTTTCATCTTCGTCTTAACTCTCATTTGGTTTGGGAACTAGAAACGAGAAGAGGGATGGATTTTCCGTTTTTAGAAGATGGAGCAGAAGATTTATCCTTGCGAAGAGTAATTTTATTCTTGCCCTTAACCTTCGTGACTCGGGGAATGTCAATTTCTTCAACAACCTTCGCACACGAATGAAGATAAGAAACAGAGGCAACAATATTGTTAAAAATAACAAAAGAAAGTATTTCTTACTTCATCCGTGATTGATCGGAGTATCGCTAGAGTACTCTCCTTGGGACGTCTTTTATAACTCCTTTTCAATTTGGCAATCTGAAAATTTTACAAGTCTAGTAAATATGAGAAGAAAGAAATATCGCAAAGCAAACCTGAAATAGGAAGTACACCTCTTTTGCCTTCTCGGGCCACTTAAATTCCCAAGGACGATAGTTTGCGAGATTCGCAGGGAGTGTATGCGAACCTGCAATATAAGGTCCGCTCAAAAACAGAGGAACAACCCACCACTTCTCATCCTTGTAATATCGAGGAACATTATTTTTGCCCGAGTGCCAGTCGATATCTTGCATAAGCAGTTTATCACTGGAAATATTATCTTTTCTCTTCAATCGAGCACCCCAGCGAGATTTATCATTTCTCATATTTATTACTTCATAATTTTCGAAAAAGTTTTCTACAGTATACTTCTCAGCGACTATTCCTATACTTGCGAATCTAGGATCTTTGACATCATCAGGATATAAAGATCCTTTGCCAGCGCCACGGTTGGCGAATTCAAGCATTAGAAGGATGCAATCACCGCTTAGTTGATAAACAGCTCGCGAGAATTTCTCGTGAGCAAGAATTTCATAGAATAAAGGTATCTCGGGATTGTAGAGAGGAATGGGAAGGCCTGCGAGGATTTGACCTAGCGAGACTATGATTTTCTGATCATCACACTGATGATCAGAAAACAACTTTGCAGAAAGTATAGATGAATATTCTTGATTAGGAATGGTTGATAGGATGAAGCCCTTCTCTTGTAAATTCTTTTGAGCTTCATTAAAAAGGGGTTTGTATGTACGACCAAGTGAAGCCATTTTTAGGGTATGGGAATGATTAGAAAATTGAAGATCAATAGAAACAAAGAAGGGAAGATTTACAGCAGCAGAAATGCAAATTGCGGAGGAAGAGAAGTTGCAGAGGGAAAATAAAAGAGAAGAAGAGAAGGGTGAGAAAATTATATATATAGAGGGAAGAATCCTCGAGAAAACAAATGCATTTAATGTGAGATGGGACGTGAATGGTCAAGAATAAATGGTTGAAAAAGACGTGTCAAGAAAAGAGTGGAAGAAGAAACACTTGTAATAAATTCCGTACGGGAGTGAAATAGATAAAGATGAACAATTGCGAGATAAAGATGAACAATTGCGGCATTTTAAAATATTGGTTCTCATGACATTCTCTCCTTCGCAGAGAAGACATGAGAAGAGGCAAGATGTAGGATCAGAATATCGCGACATCAATACTTCGCGAGGTTAATAAATGACGATGTTGCGAGGGAGTCGCAGGGAAGTAAAGTAAATGACGCAATGAATGACTACAAATTTAACACGAGTAAGATATGAAAATATGGCGAAGTTTAAGAGTGTCGCGAGATTACATACTTGTACGCTTGCGATGTTTCGCAAGCCATTCCCTGAAAATAAAGGATGACTTAGTTGTCATCCATTGTATACTACCCTATATAAAGGGTTGAGTAAGTCTGTTGAGGGGAGAGTTCTTTTTGAATTGTTAAGCAAGTTTTGAGGAGAGAGAAAGTTTTAGGGTGATTGTAATTCTTTAACTCATTTCTATTTCATATTGTAAAGATTCAAGTATTCAAGCAATAGAAATCATAATCATTGATCTTAAAATGACTTAATTGTGTATATTCTAGTGAGGGGTGTAGTGTAGGATTTCCTGCAGCTACATCATCATTGTACGTTGCTGTCATTGGCAATTGATGGCGGTAGTGGAGATGGTTGCTATCAATCTCAGAGATAAGTAGTTTGCTGTGAACGTGAGAGGTTGGCAGTGGTGAAGTAGAGATGATGATCAAGATGACGACGCGTTATTAGATGTTGACTGATGATGAAGACTACAGGGTTTTGTTTGCTGCCATTGTTTATGCCATCGATCGGTGATTAATGGCAGAGATGATCCGAAGATGATGATGGAGTTCTGAAGATGATTGTAGTTAATAATGGGTTGTCGAGACCATTGGCTTGAGTCTGTGGTAAGCATGCTGGCTTATAACAACAAGTAGTGCTCGAACTAGAAACCAATACAGGGATGGAAAAATACGGTTTAGTCCAAAATCCCATCAAAATATACTATTTAGTCCTAACCCATTCAACTAGGTACAAATTAATCATTTTTGATGGAAAGTACACAAATAACCTTCTGGTTTACAATTTGGTCAAAATATTTGCAGTTTAGTCCAAAGTGACTCATGATGATGTCAGCAGTTTTAAATAATATAAAAATAGTTAAAATCAATTTATCTTTCGAACCGTCTGTCCAAAATTTGCAAATTTTATATATTCGGAAAGCTCTTTCCGAGAGCTACAAAAAGAGTACCCATATGACTATATAATTCTCATTTTTTAAAAAACTAAGTTTACCCAAAAAGAGCTACAAACATGTACACATCTACAAAAATACAACCTGTCTACAACCCAAACTCATTACGAACACCAGCTCCAACGCTCAACCACTCTTAACCCTGCTGCTGCAAACAACTACATCACCTCAACCATTCAACTCAAAAAAATTATCCGTTTCTGTAGCTTTCCAATCTTAGCTGCACTTCACTACAGCAACACTACCCGTCCAACAACAACATAAATTCCTACTTCTTAGTACCACCAACATCACACATTTCAGATTTTATCTTTGCAATTCCATGGACATTTCATAATTATTCACCAGATCACCACTTCAGAGTTCTACCATCTCAGTAGCACCCTTCTTTGTACTGCAACATAGAAGCAAACCCATAGCATCACCTGCAATTGCTTCATAGCCAGCTGCAACTCATCCATACCCTGTAATTGCTCAGCCAGCAACAATACACAACGCTTCTTCATTTCGTTATCAGCTTACTCACTGCAGACTCTAAATCAAAAAAAGTAACAGCACTGACTCCATCTCATATTCATCAAATCAACAGTTCTAACACCCTTGAAATCTCAGTAACACCATCTTCTTTCAGACTCGAGCAGGCATAAACTCTAATCAAACCAAACACATCTTTCCTTCACTGCAGAAAACCACATCTTCTAATTCATGTACAATCATAAACTGCATCATGTATCTAACCACAGATTCAACCCGAGGACAACAAGTAACAAGCATGAGACTTGCCATCAAATCGCATGTATTAGCTCCATCAGACATAATGCCAGCGTTTTCAGTCATAGTTGTATCATGTGAACTTGAAGCCTATCCACCTCCTTTTTCTTCTGCAGCCCTTGCAGCAGCGTCCTTTCTTGCCCTCTCTTCCTCTATTGAAGCTCTAAGAGCAAGAGCAATGTGTACAAGCATATACACCTGTAACAAGGACATAAAAAAAGTGCACTTTTATATGCACCCATATAATTGGTGTACAAGAAAATACACCGGTTAATTCTTACGTACTTTTAAGAATATATGTTTACCAATACTTTTGTTGAATGATCTTTTCTGTTGTATATCTGACCGAGATTCGAGAGGTTGTTGCCAATTTGGGTTGCATCTGTTGATGGAAGTTCCTGTGGTCAAATAGAAGCAACATTTATAAATCTATAGTAAATATGATTATTTGGCTGGATTGATACATTAGCAAGCCTGTGTTTATATTATGTGAATCAGATCTAGTTCCTCAACGACTTTGGATTTTAGTTTAACTTACTGCTGCACTTGTCCTTGATTCTACAATCTCTACATTATTATAGTGGAAAGGCTTGAATTGCTGCTTGTTGAAGAAGTATTTATATAACTGACAGTATTGGAGCAATCAAACAGCCCTAACATTTCTGTCGTAACCAACATCCACTGAATCATAGCATCACTGATTCGACATCTAAAGAACGAAAAAAGATTGTTCACTAAAACTTGATTAAAAGTCCTAAAATGGGATACTATGTACACATGTAATTTTCGTCATATGTGTACGACAATGTACACTTATATTATAGGTGTACAAATATGTACACATGGTGGTGTACCACCATGTACACATCCACAAAAATCATGAAAATCCAACATCCATACCCATCAAACATGCCATATATCAATGAGACAGGACAATAGTGTACACCATGTACACATGTACAAAATCTAGAAAATCTAACATCCGCATACACAAAACATATCGTATATTCATGAGATGGAATTAATTGCAGAAGTTTATACACATAAACAACTTGAATCGTCTACACATAAAAGTCTACAACAAAAAGAAAGAAAGAAAAACACAAAATTGGGCATATCCTAAACAAGAAGTTAATCTAAGTAATTTCACATGAAACTTCTCAACGGGAGTTGCAAGTAGAGAGTTTAGTGGAAAAATATTTTTTTGCACCATATATGTATAAAAAGTTCTCAAGTTCAGTTATCCAGAGCTAAGACTAAGTGAATGATTAAAAAGAACAAAAGCTAAGATGGTACTGACCTCATAACAAATCTTGAATTGCGATTCAACGATAGTGTTCACCTGTTGATATAAATTCCAGTCTACCATTATCAAATTTGCATGCCGAATTGAAATTTGGAAATCAAAACAAAAATATACGAGTAATAATTACCAGTAGAAGGATTAAACGTTAACCAAAGCTTATTCCTAAATTTCCGACCAACACCTTGAAATCGCACCCAATAAACAGGTGTATAATTATGTACACATTAATCTTCAGCATGTGTACAACTATGTACACATCGCAGCACACATTGAGAGCTTCTAGTTTGAGTAAAATAGGAACGCGGTAATACTAAAGGTGCAGGAATCTGGATTGTTTTTATATAATTATTTACTTACCAACAAACAAATAGAAAAACCATGATGCAAAATGAAAGAAACAAACAGAAGAGTGGAAATCCTTAATTAATACCTTTTAAATATTTCGTTTTGAGTCTTGGCTTCGAATTGTGGAACCCAAAAAGAATTCCCATAATCCAGGTGAGTACTCATGACCTTTGTTCTCGGTCATTTCTGGAAGAAAAAAAAGGAATAAATGAATCTACCCTTATTTATCCCAACTCATTAATGCAAGCAAACAATAACATGAGGTAATACATCTACAAGAAGTCATAAAGATCGTTACGATACCCACTTCATCACGAGGAAGTCCAAGTTTTTCATATGTATAACTAAAAATAGTCCAAGTGGGATATACAAGAAGTCATATAAGTGGTGTACAAGCATATACACCTCGTATAACAAGGACAAAAAAAAATAGTGCACTTTTATGTACACCGCGTATAACTGGTGTACAAGAAAATACACCTATATTGTAGAAACTGCCTATAGGTAAGGACATTTTCCGCATTTCAAGTTCATAGGTCTTTATGGTGCTCAAACTACGAATCCTTGGAAACGCAAAATTATGTCATATTAACACTCGAAGTGTGTATTTACTCTTACCCCATGAATGTGAATATGGCTTCAGTGAATAGCGGCTTCTGACTTATGAAAGTAAGTGTAGCTCGTAAAAAAAAATCAACAAGATTATTAAGCACACAATGCATTCAAACCTTTTTACCACTTTTGATGACAACTTCTCGAGTAGCAACGTGAGAATATGACTAAGAATAATTCTTTTTCAATATATACACTAGCTTACGCACATGTTTAGAATTACAAGAAAAATAATCACAAAAATATGCGTTGGTAACCACAAAGAATAACAGTATCCCATCATGGTGCTTAATATAGTTTTCAATCACAGTTAATACTAGATAAATTCACCTCCAAACAAGTAACGATACATAATTGATTAATTTAAAGTCACAATTATAGTTACACAAATATATATATAAACAGACAATATGGTCCAAAATTTTTTTTACGCCGACATGGAACACTGATTTGCATTTCACCATTAACAACAACCATAGCTCAAGCCCAACTATTTATGTAAATGACTAAGAATTCATGATATAACAATTCAAAAGGAATGCATCATAAACCAACATAATTATAATGCCAAATTACATTTAGTGGTTAAATAAAAAGTCCCCTAAGCAACTACGATTTCTTTGAATTCACTGTGTTGTCACTTGCAGTTGGGTCCTTAGTATCCAGAAACGTCCAAACACATCACAAATCTCACTGAGATTCTCGATTTTGCGCTCCTCACTAAGATTCGTGATGGGAACGCGCTCCTATCATGGGAGAAACACGTTTCTTTCATGGGGGAAACGTTTCATCACAAATCACAAAAAATTAGAGAAGAAGAATGGGGGAAAGAAAGCAGAGAAGATATGAAAGAAGAGAATGGAAGAAGAAAGCAGAGAAACAAGAAAGGAAAAAAGAAATTACAGAAGAATAAAGGGAAGAAGACAGGGAAGAAGACGGCTGCTCAAAATAGAAAAGAAAAAGAATATCGTATTGAAACCTTAGGGTTGTAAGAAAAGAACCGTTTTTTGGGGACCAGCCTTTTTCTGGGGGGACCATTGTTTTATAAGGCCATCTACCCTATACTTATAAGGGATGTCCTAAAGTGTAAACATTACTAATTTTCCCCCAAACCCTAAATAAGATTATAACTAAACTAATAACTAACCAAAATAAAAATTTAACCTAATATAATCTATTAACAAAATCAGAGCTACCCTACCCGCCGCACAAACAGAAGTTTTGGGAGAATTTTTTCTTCTTCTTTTTCTTCTTCTTTTTCTTCTTCTTCTTCTTCTTCTTCTTCCTTTGAACATCGTCTTCATCGATTAATCGTCGATTCATAAAATTTTCATCGTCGATTAATCAATCGACTATAAGAATGGTTCTTCGAAAGCAAACCAAAAGACTCCCAGGAACAGGTCCCGCATTAGGACATCTAGCACATCACAAACAAGTTCAAATTGAGGAAGAAGTGGAACCGGAAGTTAGAGGTATCATCGAGTATCAAAGATGCAAGCCGAAGCCTGATTCTGCCATGGGACCAATCCGCAGGTATTTTCTAACATACCCATAACTTTTAATTTGATTTTCATTGCTTCAATTGAATAGAAATCATCAAAATAGGGTTCAAATGGAAGTTACAAAGTGCATTGTTCGGTTAGGACGAATTTTTAAAAAACCCCGAGTTTGTTAACCGAAATTCCTGAAAGGAAGAACACGAAGAACAGTTCGGTTCTATAGGATTCAAAACTAGGTCACCGAACTTCCAGTTCGGTTAGTTCGCAAAGAAGCCTAAGACTTTTTTCTAACCGAACTTAACCAATTTTACAACATTTTTTTTTTTCACATGTAACCGAACTCTGCTTTTTTGCCCGCTATTTTGAGTTTTTATGTAACCAACTGTGCTATTTTGTTCGGTTTGTTCGCATAAAAATCTAAAACTATTTAGTAACCGAACTTTACTGAAAATAAAAATAAATTCAATGTAACCGAACTATGCTATTTTTCCCAATATGTTGAGTTTCAATTTAACCGAACTTTTCCAACTATATTGAGTTGCATACATGTTGAGTTCGGTTTATTCTCAAAAAACCTTGACAAACTGAACTCTTCAGTAGTTGCATACATATGGAGTTTGGTTTGTTCGCAAAAAACCTTGACAAACCGAACTCTTCATTAATATTGACCAATGTTGAGTTCGGTTTGTTCGTAAAAAACCTTTGGTAACCGAACTATACTATGGAACACAAAATTAGAGTTGGCTTATTTTTCGTGAACTTTTGATATTAACCAAACCTTACGCTGAGAACCCTTATGTTGCATCTGATTTAGTGAATCATTTAGCGGTTAAGCTAATATCTTTTGTTTTCTTGATTAGTGGAAGAGGAAAAAAATCAAACCAACCTTTACTGGAAGATCTGAGAACTCCCACGCCTCGAGGCAAAGTACATTGTGATGTCGTGGAACCAAAAATGCTAAGTATAGAGGTGGGTCATTACAGGGTGTTGTCATCCAAGATGGTGTTAATTGAGATAATGTTGACAACGTAATCCAACAAGTTAATGAAGAGATCGTGGAAGAGATGGGCAGTCAAGAACATCATCAAGGTGGAGAAGGTGAACCGGATGAAGGAGGAGGAAATTAGGGTGCCAATGATGGTGAACCAGCTGTAAGAGGAGGAAATGAGGGTGCCAATGATGGTGAACCAGCTGAAGGAGGAGGAAATGAGGGTGACAATGATGACGGTGAAAAAGATGAGGAAGATGGAGATAAGGATGATGATGAATCAGAGGAGGACTTGGATGAAGAGGAAGACGAAGAGGAAGAGGCACAAGTAGAAATAGTGGGAAAGAAACCTAGAAAGACGCCTAAAAAAGCCTTGTGCTAGATATTCATACATTCCTGATGACAATTTGTGTTTGCCTCCAAAGAAGCCAACTTATGGTACTCCAAGAGATAGAGGGGAGGTATTGATGGGATATAAAAACTCATGGGCTGCCAAGATCTTTGCGACAAAGGTATGGTTCAATCTTAACCATCAAGATTTCTCAGTCATTTTATTATATTTTGACATATATTTTTCTTTTATATATATATATATTAGTATATAAGATATGATGTTGCTTTTGTAGGATCATAATAATGTTGTTCGTGTTTTGAAATGTCAAAAGAACAAGATATGGAATATAGAAAATGAGTGTGATGAGGTCCGCTTGGCGGTATTTGATTGTGTACTATGGAACGGGATACAACATGCGCACCAAAAATTTGATGTTGTCATTGTTACTGCATTTGCCGAGAGGTCTTATCCAGAGACGGATACCTTTCATCTACCTTTTGGTGAGATGGAAATAACTCCGGATGATTATTTTAGAATCACAGCCCTACCGATTACGGGAACAAGTGTTCGAGATGGCTACGATCCCTCGATGAGTTATGAACTTCTTGAAAATCTAGTCGGAAGGTGTCTAGGATGGAGCGATAAAAAGGCACAATGTGAGTTTAGACGAGCTAACAAAGAGCCTAAGGAAGGTGATGAGTATAATGAGTTTGAGGAAGACCGCACGTACAAGAAGAATTTGAAAAAGATCAAGCTCAAAACCTTGTTTGTTGAGTTTTCAGGGACGAAAGATTTGGTTGCTGAAGGAAAGTTGGTGATGACAGAGGAGAAGATTAAGCACCATGTGACTGCTTATTTTTTATATCAACTAGGAACCATTTTCTTCCCTGACAGTTCAGGTCACGTGGTAAATGCTCATTACCTCCAGCTATTGGACCCCATGAATGAGGTGAACAACTACTCTTGGGGTATTGCGGTTCTTTCATTCGTTCAAGAGGAACTCAGAAAAGCTTTGAGGCTTAAGAGTCTATATTTTGAAGGCTTATACACCCTTGTTCAGGTACCCCGTTAAATTATCGTTTGTGTGTTTCAATATATAAGTGAATGAATGTGTATTGTTACTAATCATATTGCGAATGTATTATTTGTTGCCTCTTCTTATAGGTTTGGGTGTACAACCACTTCCTAAAACTGAAATTGTCTCATGCTCACACTCCTTGGCCTTATGGGAAGCCTACAGCTGGTAAATATGAATTTTTGAACTCACAGGAAAAGAATAAGAAAAAAAAAAGGTGTTGGAGTTGAGGGAGACATTGGATAAGTTAACAGTGGAAGATGTGGTTTTCCATCCTTACACCATTGCATTAGTTGAAGACAAGGAGGATGTTAAGGTTATTGATTTCTCACATGTTGCGGCTTATAATGGACCGTTGTTTCATCCTGGAGGTTGTACAATGTATAATCCTCGAAGAGTATTAAGACAACTTTTTGGTGTCCAAAGTGTCCCACAAGTGGAAAACTTCAACTTCAAGGTGAAGAAGCATGGAACTAAGAACACCGAGAAGAATTTCTCCCCCAAATACGATCCCCGCTCCATCGGTGGACCACCTGGAAGAACTTTGTGGATTATCTTGTTCCATTTGAAGAGTTACAAGATTCGTTTGATGAGCCAAATTCCGCTGACGAGGGATATATGGAATGGTATGAACATTTTTTATCATCCTCTTGTAATAAACAGTGTCCAACAAGCCCGTGCTGATAAAGCAAAAGCGACGGCAATGGAGAAAGAGGCTCAGAAAACTATGAAGCATACCCCTATGTGAGGTGATGAGGCCTTGATCTTGTGGAATTCGGCAATAAGATATTTACTCTTATTTTTGTTTTTCAAAATGTTATAAAGTATTGAAAAATAATAGTTACTTATGTTTTTGATGAGAAAAGGTGAAGGCAAGTGCTAAATTGTTGAAGAAAATGATGGCAAAAATCCGGAGTGGAGAGCCGATGGACACTCGATAACAAACAGACCTCTACAACCAATGGACTAATATTTTTAATCCCAATATTGTCGATACAAGCCAGGTTGATCCATGCCAGACCATGCCGTCGAAGAGGAGTCGCCGAGAAGGGGAAGTTTCAAGTCGGATGGTTGAACAACAAAGCAGTGGAGATGACACTCCTAGTGACGAAGGACGACCTAAAGCTCCTAAACGCAAGAGTAGAAAAGTTTCTCGTAGTGGTCGTGGTAAATGAGTGATTGCAACAATTAGTACTTTGGTTTCTTATGTTTAGAAAACTTATTGTGGATTTGGTACTTTGTTTTCTTATGTTTGGAAGACTTTTTATCATGGATTTGGTAGTTTGTTTCCTTATATTTGGAAGACTTTTTTATTGCGGATTTGGTAGTTTGTTTTCTTATGTTCGTGTGCTTCCAACATTTAGTTATGTGGATTAGTAAATGAATTTCATAATTTTGTTTTTAATTTGTGTTTTAAGGGATTAGTTCGGCTATTTGACTCATAAGTGTTTCATTACATTCAAATTTTTAAGAAACAATTAGGTAGTTCGGTTAGTAGACTAAATATCGTAAACAACCGAACTCGGATGTTCTTAAGTTCGGTTTTTTCGCAAAAATGTAATCTAACCGAACTCAACTACAAGAAAAAATTCAGAAGTTCTGTGAGTTGTATTTGTTACTCGTAATTTTTTGTGCAACCGAACTCCAATGTTCTACATTGCAAAAAAGGTGGTAACCGAACTTATGGTTCATAAACCAGCCTTTTGTGTAGTTTTAGTTCGGTTTTAGAAAATTTTACTGTGTAACCGAATAATACTCGTATTATTTTTAGAGTAACCGAACTTGGTGGTCCACAAGTTCGGTTGGTACGCAGATTTTGCAATCTAACCGAACTCACAACAACAATATTTTAAAAGTTACAGTGTAATATTCGGTTACCTTGTATTATTTTGCAGGTAACCGAACTTGGTGGTCCACAAGTTCGGTTGGTTCGCAGATTTTGCAATCTAACCAAACTCACAACAGCAATATTTTAAAAGTTACAGTGTAATATTTGGTTACCTTGTATTATTTTTCAGGTAACCGAACTTGGTGGTCCACAAGTTCGGTTGGTTCGCAGATTTTGCAATCTAACCGAACTCACAACAAGAAAATTTCAAAAGTTACAGTGTAATATTTGGTTACCTTGTATTATTTTGCAGGTAACCGAACTTGGTGGTCCACAAGTTCGGTTGGTTCACATATTTTGCAATCTAACCGAACTCACAACAATAATATTTTAAAAGTTACAGTGTAATGTTCGGTTACCTGGTATTATTTTGCAGGTAACCGAACATTACACTGTGGATCTCAAAAATCAGAGATAATTTTCCTAAGTTCGGTTACCTGCTATGATTTACCAGGTAACCGAACATTACACAATAACTTTGCAGTTTGGTGGTTTGCACTGTTCGGTTACCTTGGATTTACAGAACCAACCGAACCTCTGAGTTCGGTTTTGTCGATGCATTTCTTATGTAACCGAACTATGTATTTTGAAATTTGAATGACACAAATTTCAAGTAACGGCTATTTTTATAGCTGTTATACACCTCAATGGTATAAATATGTGTCTCATAGTTAACATTTTGTCTCAAAATCTTCTAAAAATGGCAGCTACTACTTCTAAATTTACTCTAGATGAAGATCTTTCTCTTTGCAGAACTATACTATCCAAAGAGGAGTGAAGAACGAAGAATGAATGGTATTATGAGTCAAAGTTATTGGGGGAAAATTCATAAGAAATTCTGCTCCGACACAACAAACCCTCATAACCGTGATCATATAGCTTTGTTCATTCGATTCGGAAAGATTAGAGATAAAGTTGTGGAATTTATGGCTTTATTTCGTATTGTAAGGCGGTATCGACTTAGGGGTGAAGGATTCGCCGAAATCATTTTAACATCAAAAAACAAATGGCGAAGATGGAAGAGAAAGGATTTCAAATATGAAGATCGTTTCCGCATCCTTAAAGACTTTTTCATAACGCGTTTCGAATATTAAATGTTATGTAGCTTTAGTTTTAGTTCGGCAATGTCCTCTAATTTCATTTCTTAACCGAACTTAAGTCTTGTTGTCTCACTGTTCGGCGATATCATGTAATTATTTTCCAATATGAAGAAAAAAAAAGTTCCAAAAATAACAATCTCTAATTCTTATGAAAATGTTCAAAGCATAACCCAAAAATAAGACCTAATTCCAAAAAACACAATCATTGATTCTTATGTTAATGTTCAAAGCATACTTAGTTTAATTAATGGTACATTTAATCATCCGCAAGGGAAATTGAACCTTCGTGTATGATTTTTTCCGAATCCTTCAAAGTTTTCCACATCTCCATGTTATGATCGTACATAATGCATCAACCCAACATTGTGTCGGGGTTAAATCCATGCCAATAAGAGTGTCCGCATATCGGAGGCAGTGGACAATCGTCTTCTAACCGAAGGCCTATAAAATGGTTGTTGTTAACAAACGCAATCACCACTCTCCTACGTCTAAGTTGCTCGACATATATTTTTGTTTTCGAAGTGTATGTGAAACTAGCACCTTTTGAGAAATAGTGAACCACGCAATTGAATGCTTCGGCGATTAAGTGCCCACATATAGGCATGCCCATCTCATGATCCATTGTGATTGGATCCCCCCCGTGGAGACGCATTTGATACCTAACAAACTGCACATTGAGACTAGCATCCCCATCGGACAACATTGTCTTGTAAAATTCCGGTTTGTCCTTTTGCTTCATCAACAACCTTTGCCGGAAATAAGTGATTTGATTATCATTATATAGCTTCGCACCTTCAGTGAAAGGCCCTAGTTGTTGTACGACAACGTGGAATCCGCAATTACCATCCGGAGGGACATCATCGGTGGATATGACATACTTTCTAATGTATGGAGGTAGCTCTTCCAAGTACCTTTTATCAACAAAAGGTGGTGTATCATCAATTGGTCGACTTCTTTCTTGGATGCGGCATATTGGAGCCTTAAGCTTCACGTCTCGTTGAATTGGTTGGATAGGTTCCAATGGAGTAGGTGGGGTTGGTTGCGAGCGTAACATCGGTCCTTTTTTCTTCATATCCCATTCACTTGTTTAGCCCTTTTCCATAATATTCCTAGACCTTTTCTTAGAATCTTCTTGGTACTTCGCCGCGGTATGCTCATGCCCACAAGGATCTCTAGTAAAAGGGATCATTTCACTTTTTATCTTAGCCAACACCTTTGCATATTCTCTTACTTGTTTTTTTGTTTCTTTGGTGATTGGCCTACCTTTTCCCTTGCCTTTTTTCGGTTCGTGCACATTCTCCGAAGTGTGTGGATAAACGATTGGCAGCATTTCATCCCAAAAGATTTGCTTTTCAAGTTTGTTCATGTTCCGGTACATCTCGATAACGATTCTTCCCATATCATTGTCACCAAACTCTTCTCCTACATCGCCCTTTAGAGGAGGGACAAAACTTAATTGTTGCCAATATGGATCTATATCGCTTAGAGGGATTATGCCATGTTCATACTTAACTATCATATGGCGACAAGGGAGTTCCATAGACTTCATCATGTTGCAAACACACACCTCATCCGTCTTGGTTCCCCATATGTCAATCAAATTCACCTCTACCATTAACCTCTTAATGCAAGCACGTGAAACATTAGGAGTCCCTTAAACAACCGAAGGTCCTCCATTTTCTTAATGTTACCATATTTTTGTACAATCCTTTTGTACTTCATGATGCGGCTTTTTTGAAACTTCTCTTTAATTATATCAATCTCGCGGTTGAAGTAATTCTCCATTGCGTTAAACACAATCAAAAAATTATCGACACATCCAAAAAGATTTTTCTTCAACCGGTGGTGAGCCGATTCTACCAAACTTGTCGCTTGATTCCCAAAGTGTTTATGGTGGTTGGTAAATGCATAAACGAAGCGCTCTTTGTGCGGTTCCAACCATTGCTTAACCACATACGTTACAATATCCCTGGATATTCGGGGCTAGACCAATGTTCGATAAATGCCGCAAGATTTAGATTATACTCTTCTTCGGTGAGAGACCAAGTCAGTGACTCCCATTCACCAGAGAAAGCAACCCATTTAGCGTGATTTATAGTGTATTGTATATCGAATTCCTCTTTTGCATCCGCTTGTTCATCTTCCGGTAGCTTACTAATCTCTTCAAATGCTTTCCTCTTTGGTGGACAAATTTGAGGCTTGCACCTATTCATCACATTACACCATATATGGAACGTACAAAGCATATTATGTGTTAATGGGAAGACTCTCTCTATTGCGTTCATTAATACTACATCGTTGTCCATCACTATAACCGCGGGGATATCATCATCTCGGTATATGGCCTTCACTTGTTGTAGCGCCCAAGTGTAACTTGGTTCTTGCTCATCTTCTAGAAAACAAAAAGCAACGGTAAACGATGACTTCGTCGAGGTACGACCAACAATGTTCAACAATGGCATCTCGTATTTGTTAGTCTTGTAAGTGCAATCCATTATAAGAACTTAATGGAAGCATTGAGCCAATTGAACACTCTTCGGATGCGCAATGAAGAGATGCGTTATTTCATCTTCTGGACCTACCTTCTTTTGAACCGCGTAGCCTTTCTCTTTAGCGCAAAAAAACAATTGTTGCATCACTTGTCTATCCTTCCATTCATTCCTTTTAATTGTCTCAATTGCATTGTAAATGGTGGTCAAAGATGATACATTATCCTTGTTATCATCCTTTAGTAAGCGAAGCATATTAAGTGGTGAAATTCCCATTCTCCTAAATTTAGCTATTTTCTCCATTTCTTGAGGAGTGAGCCTTGCGGCCATTGCATGTCCTTCAAGATCATCCGGACGAGGGTGGTTATGATGACCTGCCACCTTATCCATAGATAGAACCCATCCATTCTTTTTTTTTTGCACTTACTAAATACTAGCTTGAACGGATATTTAATTTTCTTTAAGCACGTTGTCTTCTTCCTCGTCGTCTTTCCTTTATACACATAACCCTTTCTATTGTGACTAACATTGGGATCTCCACTTCTCTCACAAACCATTTCAAAACGAGTTTGGCTTTCTTTTCCATTCAAAACTAATACGCACATGGCTTTCTTGGCATGCTCTCTAGCCCAATTCTTCGCATCAATAGGTTTATCAAAAACCAAATCATTGACATAGTGATGAGATGTATCTTCAAACAACATGCCAACTGGAGAAGGTTGATTATCCATTGGTATAGGTTGACATTCAATCTACAAGAAATGGAACAACACCAATTGCAATCACAAATCAGTTCGGTTACATGATAATTTTATCGGGATAACCAAACTCAGAGTTCGGTTAGTAAAGCAAGTTGACAACTAACCGAACTTTACGTATACTAAATCAAATTTTATTGTACGTAAGTTCGGTTAGATAGTTGGTTGGTATGAAGTTTGCGAACCAACCGAACTTTATACACTAATGTGCAATCTTATTTTACATAAATTCGGTTAGCTATTAGTTACAAACTAACCGAACTTATAGACCCTAAAGTTCGGTTACATTTTGGCCAAACCGAACATAACACTGTAATCCTATTTACAAAGTTCGGTAACATGTCCGTTAACCTAACTTCAAAAAACCTCCATTATTGGAGAGTTCGGTAACCTGCGTGTTTAGAAAAAGTAACCGAACTACACTTTCAGATGAGTTCGGTTACATGTTCTTCACACAAGGTAACCGAACAAGCCCAAATCTACTTAACAAATTCACATTTTTTGAAAATTTGGACCAATTCAACCAACATTATCTAAGTTTAGAGCATACCTGGGTACCCAAATAGTCTTCCTCCGGTTGTGGTTGGTAAATCCATCGTTTTCATCTTGAGATTGGCTTTGGGGAAGAATACATTCACCATCTAAGAAATAATTCATATCCGGATCATTGTGAAGATTGACATATACTCTAGGAGAGGAAGGAGATGAAGATTCAGATGAGCTATCATCAATTGAATCATCACTTGAATAGTCTAGCTTAGTGAACTCAAAAAAAAAATTATTTTCCATGTTTTTCTTCTTCATCTTCTCTAACTTTTCTCTCTCAATAATTCTACTTCTTTTTTAAAAATCTGATTTTTCAATCTCAAATCTTTATTCAAAATCATTTCACAAATCACACTAACTAATATTAACACTAACTAATAATTAACCAAAAATAATCAGAGGGTAATTTAGGTGTTATCATAAATATCTAGATAAGGGGTGACCTAGATTTACTTCTAATATCTTACCCAAAATAAAAGAATGGCCCCCCCCAAAAAAAGGCTGGTCCCCAAAAAATGGTTCATTTTCACTAGCTTTCGAGGATACAAAATCATAAATTAGCTTTAGAAAGGCAAAAAGAATAAAAAATAATGAAAGATGTTGGAAAATTAGTAGTATAACTAGTCATCCTGTGAAACCTAATCAGCGCTCCCGATCCGTTCCTCGTATTTCATTTTTTGAGAATTTCACGAATCCCGTACCTGATCTCGCTCCCGTTCCCGACCTCGTTCCCGCTCCTGGCTACTAAGGTTGGGTCTGAACTTATGACAACACCCACTGATGCAGCGGGCAGGGAGGGAACTACTCATAGACTTGGGATGGCTTAAGCTAGCCCAAAGTCCAGAAAAATTCAATTTTTTACATTGGTTTCAAGTTTGGCAAAAAGTAATCATGCCTAAATCATAGGCTTAAGCCACCCCACCAATCCGATTAGTTTTCAAGCCACCCCCTCCTTTATTTTCCAGCTCCGCCACTGGCAGCGGGTATTATTAAGCAGCAATTACAACTCAATATGACAAAATGAATGACCAAACTGAAATCTGATTCAGGTAATTCATCAAAAAACTTACAACATTTCAGGTACCCATAAAACCTTAAGAACATCCATAATTGATCTCCAATACTACATACGGAAGGCATCAACAAATCAAAAATTTAGAGAAATCTATACAGGTACAGAACATCAGCCCAACAACGACTACCAAACCAAATTGACTACACATAACTACATTCAAAACGGAACCAACTTTCTTGGTGATTCAAATTTAAAATCTCCCCAGTATTCATAACTTACAGTTTCACATTTGTGTATACACTACACAACATGCCAGTAACACATCTTTTTTTTCCCATAACCATTAGTGCTCAAAACTATTAACTATAATTGATGCATCTATAATTAAAAGCTATTTTGATAGCTTCCAAGTTACTGAATAGAAAAAAAAACTATCTACCCCAGATGGCAAGCATTTATTCCACATAACTTAGCACTAACTTAATAGTTATTGAGAATTCAACACAAAAGCTATACTATTATCTCTTTAATTATAGTTTTCAATAGCTTGCAAAGTACAAAATCTATAAGATACCTCCTCAAAATTAATTGTCATTGAGCCACTATGTAAACCAAACAAGTTGAGGGCATAGCCAATGTTTGTGACCATAACATCATCACTCCAGTGTATCTTTGATCCAACTCTAGAACCAATGTGCATTCTTCTTTATAAGAACAAGTATGTCATAATGTCATTTTAGCTCTAACTCATTGAGTCCCCACAATTTCAAAACTAAACCTAACAAACAGTTTAGTTCTACTGATTTAGATACAACTGCAATTGAAACATATTGGACTATTGAGAGGAAATAAGGGAAAAAGGTAATTATTACAGACCTTTTTAGAATCGTGTACTTTTCAGAAACATGTAAAGAGCAATCTTTTGAGATACATCTGATGCCTCCTCATTTCCAATTACAACTATTCTATTCCAAATTTCCAATTAACAACATTTCTTGTCAGGAATCTCATCAACACCGATTAAGCTTGAACAAAGATATTAGGTATTCAAGAACCTTAAAAATTTCAAAGATTCATTTTAGAAATCAATAAATTTAATAGTTAAGTCGAAATTAGAGATTGAGACAAGATAGTACTTATCTTTCTCACCATTTTCGTTGATGAATGTTAAGATTCAACTGTTGTTGGTGATTTCATCGACCTTCCACATCAATTTCAAGCTAATTCTTCACCAACAGATGTCGATGATGTCTAAAACCTAATTAAAATGGAATTTATGAATTGCAGTAGATTTGAATTCCGCTGGTTCACATGAAACTCGTTGAGATGAGGATTTGTTATTAAGTTTATATCTCGGTGAAACCTAATTCATTCTCAGAGAAGGAGAAGAGTGATAAACTGATGAGAAAAAAAATACGACTCCAAGTTTGCACAGGAGGGTCATTTTTGTCATCCGAGAAATTCAATTTGGACCGAATCGTCAAGAAATGGATTAACTCGTCCCGTATTTGGTAAATTTGGACCTCCATGTATAAGGCCTCAGGCGATAGGACTAAACAGTCTAAAGCCCATTAAGTATGGGACTATACGTAAATTTCTACTACAGGGAATGGTGGAGCCCGAGTCCGAGGCTTGGGTCTGTTCTAAGCCGAGAAAGTATCCAAGCATATGATGTTGTTAGGTGTTTGCGGTGATTCTGAAGCTTGGACAAACAATGTATCATTTGGTTCGATTCTGCGGAGGTTGGATAATCTTTGGAAACTCAAAAATTGACCAAGAAACAAGCTGAATATAGAGATTTCCGAGCAAGAAAAAGATATGGAGAACTAAGGGTGCACAGGAACCGAGCCGGACCGACGGACCATCCCGGAACCGGTGGAACCATACCTGTTTTTGTACCGAACCGAGGAAAGGGGTACAGGTACCGGTCCAAAAAATAGGAACCGAGGCTAGGGAGGTACATGTACATGGTCCTATACCAGTCCCGTACCGTCCCGGACCGATTGTACCGAGGCTGCCATCGTCTTCTTCACTTCCATATCACGACTGGGCCAGTGGAGAGTGTTGGCTTGCTGCCATTGTTAAACAGAAAACTGAGAATGATGGTGATAGCCATTATCGGTGAAATATATGGAGGAGTTCTCGGTTTTGTGTATGATGAAGATATAGATGTTGTGATGATCACGTACGATGATCTTGGTTCAATGATAGTTGTTTTTTGGGTTTGGTGTTGATGATCGGTGACGACATGGATGATGAAAGAAGAACCAGATCTACTGCAGGAGTTTGAGTTTAATGCGACTATCGAAAATGGAGAGACGAGCTATGGCAGTGATGGGCTAAGTTAGTGACGGAGATGAAAGTATGCATGATTAGTTGGCCGAGTAAAACAGATGGCCGAGTAAAATAGAAAGTGATGGAGTAAGTTCAGGAGGCTGGTTCATGGAGTTAGAGCTCGAATGGAAGTGATGGAAAAAGCTCAAGCTTTAGCAAGGTAAGAAAGAAGGACGACGAGAGTTAATCGAGTGTCGCTTACATCTGGAGATAGAGAAGAAGGTCAGAAGCTAGATGGTATCCTAGATACTAAGGAATTTTGTAATGGAAACTAAGAGAGCTTGATGTATTTTGGAAGCTGCATTTACTGTCAAGCAACATCTCCCGTTAACTTATCTTTTCCAAGATATTTGTAGGCTCACGAAACAGTTGCTGAGGATCACGCGAATGGTACCGAGTTGGTACCGGAACCGTACCTGGTACCGTATGTGTACCGAATGGTACCGGAACCAAGGTACAAGGTAGAGGTACCGGTCCAAAATTTTGGAACCGAGGCTAGGGAGGTACAGGTACTCGACCTCGGCAAGAACCGAGCCGAACCGTACCGTGTGCACCCTTATGGAGAACGTTTGCTACAGCAGGGAGTACTGAGTTTGATGTATATCGAGTCTAAAAAGAAGACACACTGGTCCAATTAGATTCCACTAGAATCTTAGCCAATCGGAAGTCGTCGTCACTTTGTAAGGGTACTTCGAAAAACACTGGATCAGTGCACCTATATTTTAACGCGTCAAAACTGCAGTTTGAGATTAAAGATTGGCCAAGTTGGTGAATCATCTCACATCCTTTTCCATTACGGATTTAGTGGATCGAGTACTAGGCGATGCCTATTGTTTGTGGGTGAAAACTGTTTCTGCTAATTTTGGTAATTTCGGGTGTGTGGGTGAGAAACGAATCTAACCCTAAACAATGCACTGCACGGGAGTACTTTTGATTCGAGAGATCAACTGCATACACTCGGCCTAAACCAAGAAATGGCCGCTCTGTGCTTGCTTGGTCACAAAGTGAATGAAAAGGGTTGGTCTTATGGAGATAAGCGAAGAGAGTGTTGAGACCAGTAATCGTTGATTCTCAAGGTATGGTTTGTTTTATGACTTGTATCGAAGTAGAAATCAAGTTAGCAGAATGGAAAGCTACCAGGTGATTTCTAGATACTGTATTTTTGCCAACCAAAACTTGTTTTGTGGTGAAAATAGGTGAAGCCTATTTATACAAGTCATATTGAAACATACCCTAGTCTCGTAGGAAGTGGAAACGATTAAGTGGTGGAAGAATAGAGTAACGTGTAACCGTCAGACGTTATGCTTCCATGATGAGGGAAGTGAATTCGTGTAACCGTCAGTCATTATGCTTCCATGATGAAGGAAATGAACTGTTTACACCGTTACTTTTCACCACCACTAATTGTCCTACTTCATGACACTTTCTTGTAACGGGCGCATTGCACGTCGCACGCCAGTAAAACGCTGCACCAATACCCCGATGAGTATCCCCCAGTTTGTGACATGTTTGATGTCTCGAGTGTTTTCGTGGAAAACATGTAGCAGGTTGCTATGTGTGGCAAGTCAAAGTCAAGAGACTTTTCCATAGGAAAATAACATGTGTAGCTATTAGGCTTGCCTTGGTCGTCCGCCTAAAACTTGCCACAAGTCCGTCAGTTTGGTGGAGAACTTGAATGGTTGAGATTACATCTCATGAGGAAGGGTAGCCGTTGATTATGGCCACATCTTTTTAGTGTAACAAAGTGGCGCCATTATCATAGTGGCGCTTGGCGTAGCGGGTTGGCTGGGACTTGCCGCAAGTCCGTCAGTTCAGTGGCGAACTTGGATGGCTGAGGTTGCATCTTATGAGGAAGAGTGGCCATTGATTATGGCCGCATCTTGTCGTATAGAGAAGTGGCGTCGTTGGCATATAGCGCCTGGTGGAGCCATGGCATAGCGGCATGCTAATGGCATAGTTGCGGCATGCCAGTAGCCGTGGCATAGCGACATGCCAGTAGCCGTGGCATGGCGGCATGCCAGTGGCGTTGTGGCATGGCCACGCCTGTGGCATTGTAGCATGGCCAAAGCTAAGGTTTGGCTCTGTGGCCAAAATTAGGGCTTGGCGGCGTGGCCAAGGCTAGGATTTGGCGACGTGGTAAGAATTAGGGCTTTGCGGCGTGGCCAAGGCTATGATGTGGCGCCGTGGAAAGAATTAGGGCTTGGCGGCGTGGCCAAGGCTAGGATTTGGCGTCGTGGTAAGAATTAGGGCTTGGCGGCGTGGCCAAGGCTAGGATTTGGCGCCGTGGTAAGAATTAGGGCTTGGCGGCGTGGCCAAGGCTAGGATTTGGTGCCGTGGTAAGAATTAGGGCTTGGCGGCGTGGACAAGGCTAGGATTTGGCGCAGTGGTAAGAATTAGGTCTTGGCGGCGTGGCCAAGGCTAGGATTTGGCGCCGTGGTAAGAATTAGGGCTTGGCGGAGTGGCCAAGGCTAGGATTTGGCACCGTGGTAAGAATTAGGGCTTGGCGGCGTGGCCAAGGCTAGGATTTGGCGCTGTGGTAAGAATTAGGGCTTGGCGGCGTGGCCAAGGCTAGGATTTGGCGTCGTGGCCAAGGCTAAAGTGGCATGCTACCGCGGCAGAGTAGCATGTTGGCATGCCGATCAATATGTTATTGTGGTAAGGCGCGTTTGGCTTGCCAGTTAGTATGGTGGCACGGCAGGGTGCGTTTGGTCTTTAATGTATGGTGGCAAGTTTGGAGCGACTTGATTGGCCGAGGAAAGGGGGCGGCCAAACATAAGGCATGGCTACACTTCTAGTGAGAGTGTGGCGGCTTTAGAGCGACCTGATTGGTCGATGGCAAGTATGGGCCCATTCACAACTTATGTGCGCGTGGCTAATATGAGGCGACACGATTGGTCGAGAGAAATGGGGCCGGTTTAGGAAGGGTCGTGGCCAATGGAAAGTGGCGCCAGTTGGCCTAAGGCATGGCCATGTATCCCTTTGCTGTTGCGGCTCCCTATTTTCTGATTCTGAGCAAGGTTTTGCACCTGCTAACCCATGGAGGATTAATTACCTAGTTTGACTAGGTTCAATTTCGACAAGCATGGTCTGATATACTGCGCGAGGCGCAAAACCCTAACTTCCGCAAGTTAGTCGTGGAAATTGATTGAATTCTATGTGTTGACACAGTAGTTCTTTTAAGTTCATTGCCGAGAGAGCAAAGATGCTTTTTTTCTCGATTGAATACCTTATGCAAAGACCTTATCCTTGATATTTTGAAATTCGTGCTACTTTGCTACGAGTGAACACAAATCGTCATGCCATATCAACATTAAGGGTTCAGCCGGAGAACATAGCATAGAAGGCATTCAAAGGAACTTATATTAAGTGAATATAGGCGAGGCGCCGAAATTTACAGAACATCTGGGATGGTTGCTACATTCGCCAATCTGGATAAATTTCATGTAAGTATATTGAACGGCTCAATAAATATGCCGTGGAGAGGTTAGCACTCACGCACCGCTTTCACAGAGTGACGTCACATCAGATGTAAGGTTTTACGATTTCAACCCTAAGCTAAAAACCACCATCAACATTAAGTCCCATGCTTAGCACCTAACAATGGCATTGTTGTGGGGTAAGCATGAGATGGTGACAGACAAGAGTAAAATCGAAAGAGCAAGACGTGAAGAGATTGCCGAGGAAATTCAACTAACCTTTAGCGGAAGGCATGAGGAATCCGTGATCTCTGTGTTGGCGGCTCTGTGTGATTCTGTCTTGGCCATAGGGCGTTGGCGTCGGCGCTGAAACTTCGGCTATTGATCGGCAGAGTGACATTGCAACTTAGCCCACGGAACGGGCACTGGTTGTCTAGGAAAGGTAGATGGCGCTGCTTTGAATGGCCAAGATGGCGCCGCTTTGGCTAGGTCCGTGGAATGGTGGAAACAGAACTTTGAACATTGACTACCAAACAGTGAAGATGGAGCCGGCGTTTTTCGCAAAATGGGCAGAGATAGTGCGGCTTTGATTACGGAGTGCGGGAGTCATGGCGTTACTTGCTAGGTCGTTGAGCAGCGGAGATAGCGCTGCTTGTCTGGTGGAGCACGCGGAGATTGGGCTGCTTCGAGCGGTGAAGGCGGCGCTCTTTTGGCTATCTGACTATTTTCTCCCGTTCTACATTGGGGTTTCGACGAGAGACTTCACCTGGTTGAGGCTGATTTTTGGCCGCCGTGTAAACTCATTATGTTTGCTCAGCATCCGTTTCTATTTAGGGTTTCTGCAGTATATATATTGGTGCAATTAGGTTATTCTTCTTAGTTCAAGACAAAACTTTCTCTGTTGAATCTATATTTCCTTCCTCATGTCGAGCATGCGAATCATCTTCGAGTTAGCTAGATTCCGATAGAAGCCAATGGCGAAAGAACAGAGTCATTCCGAGTTCGTATGAAGAAGTTATGAGCAAAACAAGAACTCGTGAGGCGAAAAGGGCAAAATGGTCATTGCACAGGCAAACATTATCTGGAGCTGACCCAAGGTTAAGGGGTAACTCCGTTTGGAGGAGGACTAAATAAAGTCAAGCCAAGGTTAAGGGGCTGCCAACAAGGATGGCCCTTATCTGGGATTAGGGGTTGGCTGAATCTTGTCCTATTCCTTACAACCCTAAGTCGATAAGCTGTCTTCTCTGAATCATTTAGAAACAGACAGAGAGGTTGAGAGAAATCGAAATTGGCTCTGTGGTTATTGATGGTTTTCATGGGAAACTCAATTCGAGCTTGAATCATTTTGAAGTATAAGAAAATGGGTTTAATTGATAGACTCTTGTTGTTGTGATTTACATGAAGAAGAGATGAGATCTGTGAATTGAGAATACAAGATCGAAATCAAGCTGGGTTTGCGAATGGAATGGGTTTTGAGTTGATTTTAAAGAAGATTGAGGGGATGAATTCGTTCCTGGTGATGGTCTGGTGATGTTGTTCAAGTTAGGGTTCGTTTCAGGTTTTATATGATGAAAGACTGTTGAGCAGATCGGAGAGATGAGTTGCTGGTGGAAAAGAAGATACATGGAGGAGTTAGGAAATGGGTTTAACCCAGATTTGAAGTTCCAGCAGAAGCTAATGGGTTTGATTGAGTTTTGCAGGGAATGAGTTCATGGAGCTACAACATTTGGAAATGGCATTGCAGGGATGAATTGCAGTGGTGTTATGAGCTGAGGCAGGCAGCAGTTAATGGGAGATGGAGCAAGTGATGAATGGGTTTAGGCAGGACTGTTGTTGAATGGGTCTTTTGCAGAGTGAATGAATGAGCCAGCCAGGAAGTGATGGCCTGATTTTGTTGAGCTGATGCTTAGGTGCTGAGTTGCAGGTGCAAACTGAGTTGGTACAGCTGCTACAAAGCTCACATCAGATAACAAGGAATGGCAAGTGTGGCACTGTTGTCTGGAGCTGGTTTGATTGGGAGAATAACTGGAGTAGGACAGACTCAGCCTTGAGATACTGCTGTGAGACTGGGCTCGAGAACAGATGGAATTGCAGCTGCAATGCACTGGAGCTGAGAATGGGTTCATGAGATTGATGCTGGTGGATTGCAGTGAGGGAGACTGGCAGAGAAGAAGCAGCTGTGAGTGAGATGGTGTTGCCATTGGACTGGAATTGGTGGATGCAGTGCTGTGGTGTTGGAGGCTGTCTTGGCTGAGGAGAGAGTAGATTTGAATTGAACCAGATGGAGGTGATTGTGGCTGGCTATGGCTGGCAGTTAAGTTGCTTTGCCAAGCAAGTTGCAGTGATGAACTCAGGAAAAGAGAGTGATGGTCTCTGTGATGAACTTGTAGGGGGTTGAACCTGAGTTGCAGGTCATGAGTTGGAATTAAACTCAGAGATGGTGTTATTTGTGATTGCTGCAGGGTTGTTGCTGTGACAAGGCAATTACAGCTGGCTTGGGCCTGTGTGTTAAAGGGCATAGTGCAAAGCAGGTGGAGTTGTGTGGCTCTGTGCAACTTCAGATGGTGCTGTTAGGCTGAAGACAGAAACTAGAGGTGCTGCTATTGAGACAATGGAGCTGACGGTAAACTGAGGGCTGTAATGAATGTGATTATGATCTTGCAAGTATGGGGTGAGTTACAAAGGTGCAGGCCAAAGTGGAGGTGCTGGCGGATGCAGCTCAATTGAAGCTACTGGAATTGAATTGCAGGTCTGGGTTGTATGCTGGTGGTGCTTCACAGCTGAGATGGAATGGCAGGCCTGGATTGCAGGGTTGATTGCAGGTAATGACATGAACTGAAACGGGTTTTGGTGGAGTTGCGGAAACAAGGAATTGCCAGAGTTCTAGACAACAAATGAGTCTGGCGAAGATTGAGATGTTACAGGAAGATGCAATTGGCAGCCAGGGCCATGATGGCTGGCAGTGAAGTGACAATGATGGTGCATCAGTATGGCTTGTCCTGGCAAATGGCCTGCAAAATGGTTTGGCCAGATCCAGTCAGGCTGAGTTAAACCTTGACTCAACTCAGTCAGCCCCTGATTCACATAACCAGTCAGATGCTGACTCACTCTGACTCATTGACCTGACTCGGTGATTGACCGAGTCCTGACCGAGCTGACCCGGCCGTTCTGGCCCGTTGACCGGTGGCCGGTTTGACTTTGCCGGCCACCTGAGATATGTTTTCCGGCGAACTTTCCGGCCAAGTTCCGGCCACAATCCCAGTTTTCCGGCGAGCGATTTTGGGACATAATTTCTACACGGGTTTCTCTCCATGGTGGGCCGGGTGAATTTCCAACTAATGGACTTTGAAGACAAAACCTAATTTTGGAAGGAGTGGAGCTATAAAAGAGAGGACTTTTACCTAATTGAGGAGATCTTTTTCTAATTCTTTTTTTTCCTCTACTTGTTTTCTAGGGTTTAGAACATGAAACTTCTTTTTTTTCTTGTTATGAACTCCTTGAATATGAGTACCTAAGTTTATTATTGGTTATGGAATAGTTGGATTTCACATAATATGATTCTTTGATTCAATATATTAGTTTTGTCTCATATTTATCGTTTGCAATTCTCTGGAAATATTGTTTCATGATTGATTGATTGTTTTGTCAAGTTGCAAATTGGTAGAACTTCTAATCACATCTATTGCTAGTTTAGGGTTTATTATACGCAAAAGTGATATTCCTTGAATACAAGTAGCATAATATGATTATGGTTTGTAGTGATATATTCTTATGATCATATGTGAATCGTAACCTTTGTTAAATTGAATTAGTGCGCTTTCCACGTTCAATTGCTTTGATTGGCCTGATTTCATAGAACTTAACGCATCTAGGGAATTAAACTTGATTAGTGCTTTTACACGTTAGGTTGTTCCTTTAGGTAGAATTCATATTCGCATCTTTTAATGTGTTTGTTGATGACATGAGGAGATTTATAGGATATTCTTGCGATCAAGGTATTCTAGGGTCTTTGATAAAAGTTGAGATTAAATATCAATTCTAGTTATTGTGAAAAGCATGTTAGTGAATGAAAACGAAATCCTTAACCAATATCTCTTTTATCTTATTTGTTTGCTTATTTGTTTATTTGCTTTTATTTTATTTTAGTTTATAAAATCACAAAACCCCGGTGTTATTTATAGGGAACCGAAACAATTTGACAACCTAGACCTCTCTGTGGGATCGATCCTTTCTTGCCCTTGCTATATTTATATTTTGAGTAGTAAGAAAGTGTAATTATATTTGTGTCGCTTATTTACGCCGATCAATTTTTGGCGCTGTCTGGGAGGCGCGGTTGTCAATTGTTTTTGGTTTCTTAATTTTTGTATTTAGTTTTTGTTTTAGTTTTATTTTTATTTTTTCTTATTTTCTGGGTTTTAACCGGTTTGAGAATTATTTCAGGTGCTAATTTCTATGGAAGGAGCATATTGGAACGATGGATACGGTTTTCAACAACCTCAACAATATGATAACTACCAATTCCATGGGTATAATCAAAACCAATTTATTGGTTATGACCAATATTCCATGGAACCTTGTGGTTTTCCTCAACAACCTTATGGCGGGTATGTGTGTGAACAACAACAAGGATGGGAGGATTCTTATGCTTGTGAACAAAAAGTCTCTAATTTTATAGATAAAGTTTCTACCTTTTTACAAGAGGAATTTCAAAAAGCTAAAGAGACTACAAACGAGCAACTCCAAGAACTTCGTGAAGGTATGGCTAGCTTGCGAAGAGACATTGATCAATATAAGGAAGATATGGATAATTCTAATGTGCATATGGTTTGTGATGAATATTTGATTGATGCTAATGTTGAAAAAGGCGAATCCTTGGGCACTTTCGTGGATAATTGTGTAGTTAACTCAACTCTTGATCGTAATAATGATCATTCACCTATTCAAAAGGATGAGTTAGAGATAAGTAACACTAAATTCAGCGAGGAACAATCTTATGTTGACTATGATAGTGACGGTGATTCTGATACATTGCTTGAAACAACTCATGGTGACATCTCCGAGGAGTCTTTTTGGGATCAAGATGAAGATGAAGAGGAATATGTTGACACTTGTGTAGATTACTCAAGCATTGATCTTAATAATGATCAAGAGCCTATTCAAAGGGTGGAGCTTGAGGATGATGCATTTTCGAGTGTTCTAAAAAAGTTTCTTATAATAAAATTTGGATCCTCAAAAGAGTATGTGCCTTACAACAAAGAGGAGTATGTTGAGAATGAAACCGTTATAACCAATATTGTGGAAGACCCAATTGAGCTTGCAAATGATTGTAATGATGATGTTTATGTCGAGACTATGGTTAAGGCAGAAACGGACGAAGAATGGTTGCAAGGTTTGATAGAGGACCATGATATAAAAGAGGTGAATAATTCACTTGAGTTTTTCAAGGATGAAGAGGATTCCGTAATACAAGAGATTGTGAAAGGTTTATCTAACCCTTTGCCTATTGTTTCTTCTCCTTTACCTCTTATTGGTTTGAATGTATGTGCTTCGAGAATATTGTTGACTGACTTTGTTTCTCGTTTTCCGCCATTAGAGACACTTGATTCTCATACTATGCAGGTTATGGAACAAGAAACCGTGGATGTACCCGACTTCTATATTCTTTATACACTTCCATGTGTGGACAAGAATAAGTGTGGGGGAAGCTTTTATCGGTTCATAGCTTCACTTTTGCTTTATATTACTAATATTTGTGTGAAGTTAGTGTTTCCAAAACAGGTTCTATGGAAGGATCCTCAACTTTTCAGATTATTGGTATATGGGGAATGAATCTTACAAGAAGCTAAGTCGGGCCGTCGACTATAAAACAAGCGCTTAGTGGGAGGCAACCCACCGGTTTTGTATCTCTTATCCTTTTTCTTTTTATTTTTGTTTCGTTTATTTATTTTTACTGTTTTCATATCATATTTGCATCCCTATGTTTAATTTCATTGAGTCCGTAATCTATCTTAGAAGAGAATTATGACGAATACCTTTTCGTCAGAAAATTTCAGACTGCGCGTAGTTCAGTCCAGAGACCATAACTGTCATACCGTTTATCAAAACACTGTGAAATTTTGACACTGTGTAGAAAACACGTAGGCGAACAACTTTTGTGAAATGGAGTTTTTCCAAATTCCTTACCAATTTGCACAGTTTTTGTGTTTTATCTGCTGTTACGTCAGAATTCAGAACTTTCGGTTTTACACATTGAGGACAATGTGAAGTTTAAGTGTGGGGGGAGCATTTATATGTTTGTTTTTGACACCATTAGTGGATGGAACCATTTTGAATGCAGGAGTTGAGGAACCAATTAACTAAAAGGGAAGAATATAGCTCAGAAATCACAAATTAATATGATAGTTGTTACCATATCTCGGAATATCACCATATCGCATTCTATTTTTATTTTTCCATATTTATCTATTGTTCTCTAAGTGCTTTGGTGGGTCACTAAAAATCGACGTGTTATTACTCTTTAGGATGAAATAGAGTGGTTGAGTTACATGAAAAAAAAAAAAAAAAAAAAAAAAATGAAAAAATTGAAAAAAAAAAAAAAAAAAAAAAAGACCGACCAATTAGACCAAAACGGAATAAAAAGACACTTGGGAATAGCAAAGATGTGTGAAACGTAGTCCCCGTCTCCGTCGCCTAAACAAGCGTGGAATGCAGGATCCAAGGCAACTATCATGTACTTGCTGACAAGAAGCATGCGCTTGGATCCAAAAGATCTAATCATGTCGTCTAAAAAAAAAAAAAGAGAAATTGGATCCAGTTTGATCCAATCATATAAAAAAAAAAAAAATTATTATTGTGTTGAATAAAGTCACTCTTGGTTCCCTTGTATATGCCAATTGATTTGATGTAGCATTCAAAGACGAAGTAGCTCAATCCAATAGGATTAGGTTCATCTTAGCAAATGACCTTCTGGCAGATATGGGAAACATCGAACACTTGTGAATATTCGCCAACATCTATATCTATATCCATTTTCTTAATCTTTTCATTGTGATTGTGGTTGTTAGTTTCCGAGTATTGTGGCTTGTTCAACTATCTAAATAGAGTTTATTTACTAATAATTGAATTGAATTTGCAAGGTATCTCCTCTTGTAGTCAATTTGGATTCATTCATTGATTTGTCACGAATAGACGGAGTTTGAAATATAGGTTTTGTAGGTATATCTCTAGTAAACCTTCACGAGACTATAACTCGTCCACTAGGGACACCTAGGGGTTTAAAGGCTTGTTATTTATGCTAAAATTAACCGTAGCCTCGACGACACGGAGTTGTATGTATCTTTTTGAATTTGTTTTGTTTGATTTGCTCGAGGACTAGCAAAGTCTAAGTGTGGGGGAATCTGATAGGTGTAGAATACACCGTATTTAATATCTAGTATTTATGCTTTCTTTGCGAGTTTTCTTGTAAATTATGTATCTTATGTGTGCTTTTGAGTTTATTAGGTGCAATGGAGTCATTTGGAGCAAAAAGACCAATTGGAACTCATTCAAATGCAAGATTTCTACTTTTCATTGTGTAGAGGAAGAGAAGATGAAGCCAATGGCGAAAGAACGGAGTCATTCCGAGTTCGTATGAAGAAGTTATGAGCAAAACAAGAACTCAGAGGCGAAAAGGGCAAAATGGTCATTGCACAGGCAAACATTATCTGGAGCTGACCCAAGGTTAAGGGGTAACTCCGTTTGGAGGAGGACTAAATAAAGTCAAGCCAAGGTTAAGGGGCTGCCAACAAGGATGGCCCTTATCTGGGATTAGGGGTTGGCTGAATCTTGTCCTATTCCTTACAACCCTAAGTCGATAAGCTGTCTTCTCTGAATCATTTAGAAACAGACAGAGAGGTTGAGAGAAATCGAAATTGGCTCTGTGGTTATTGATGGTTTTCATGGGAAACTCAATTCGAGCTTGAATCATTTTGAAGTATAAGAAAATGGGTTTAATTGATGGACTCTTGTTGTTGTGATTTACATGAAGAAGAGATGAGATCTGTGAATTGAGAATACAAGATCGAAATCAAGCTGGGTTTGCGAATGGAATGGGTTTTGAGTTGATTTTAAAGAAGATTGAGGGGATGAATTCGTTCCTGGTGATGGTCTGGTGATGTTGTTCAAGTTAGGGTTCGTTTCAGGTTTTATATGATGAAAGACTGTTGAGCAGATCGGAGAGATGAGTTGCTGGTGGAAAAGAAGATACATGGAGGAGTTAGGAAATGGGTTTAACCCAGATTTGAAGTTCCAGCAGAAGCTAATGGGTTTGATTGAGTTTTGCAGGGAATGAGTTCATGGAGCTACAACATTTGGAAATGGCATTGCAGGGATGAATTGCAGTGGTGTTATGAGCTGAGGCAGGCAGCAGTTAATGGGAGATGGAGCAAGTGATGAATGGGTTTAGGCAGGACTGTTGTTGAATGGGTCTTTTGCAGAGTGAATGAATGAGCCAGCCAGGAAGTGATGGCCTGATTTTGTTGAGCTGATGCTTAGGTGCTGAGTTGCAGGTGCAAAGGATTGCAGGGGACTGAGTTGGTACAGCTGCTACAAAGCTCACATCAGATAACAAGGAATGGCAAGTGTGGCACTGTTGTCTGGAGCTGGTTTGATTGGGAGAATAACTGGAGTAGGACAGACTCAGCCTTGAGATACTGCTGTGAGACTGGGCTCGAGAACAGATGGAATTGCAGCTGCAATGCACTGGAGCTGAGAATGGGTTCATGAGATTGATGCTGGTGGATTGCAGTGAGGGAGACTGGCAGAGAAGAAGCAGCTGTGAGTGAGATGGTGTTGCCATTGGACTGGAATTGGTGGATGCAGTGCTGTGGTGTTGGAGGCTGTCTTGGCTGAGGAGAGGAGTAGATTTGAATTGAACCAGATGGAGGTGATTGTGGCTGGCTATGGCTGGCAGTTAAGTTGCTTTGCCAAGCAAGTTGCAGTGATGAACTCAGGAAAAGAGAGTGATGGTCTCTGTGATGAACTTGTAGGGGGTTGAACCTGAGTTGCAGGTCATGAGTTGGAATTAAACTCAGAGATGGTGTTATTTGTGATTGCTGCAGGGTTGTTGCTGTGACAAGGCAATTACAGCTGGCTTGGGCCTGTGTGTTAAAGGGCATAGTGCAAAGCAGGTGGAGTTGTGTGGCTCTGTGCAACTTCAGATGGTGCTGTTAGGCTGAAGACAGAAACTAGAGGTGCTGCTATTGAGACAATGGAGCTGACGGTAAACTGAGGGCTGTAATGAATGTGATTATGATCTTGCAAGTATGGGGTGAGTTACAAAGGTGCAGGCCAAAGTGGAGGTGCTGGCGGATGCAGCTCAATTGAAGCTACTGGAATTGAATTGCAGGTCTGGGTTGTATGCTGGTGGTGCTTCACAGCTGAGATGGAATGGCAGGCCTGGATTGCAGGGTTGATTGCAGGTAATGACATGAACTGAAACGGGTTTTGGTGGAGTTGCGGAAACAAGGAATTGCCAGAGTTCTAGACAACAAATGAGTCTGGCGAAGATTGAGATGTTACAGGGAAGATGCAATTGGCAGCCAGGGCCATGATGGCTGGCAGTGAAGTGACAATGATGGTGCATCAGTATGGCTTGTCCTGGCAAATGGCCTGCAAAATGGTTTGGCCAGATCCAGTCAGGCTGAGTTAAACCTTGACTCAACTCAGTCAGCCCCTGATTCACATAACCAGTCAGATGCTGACTCACTCTGACTCATTGACCTGACTCGGTGATTGACCGAGTCCTGACCGAGCTGACCCGGCCGTTCTGGCCCGTTGACCGGTGGCCGGTTTGACTTTGCCGGCCACCTGAGATATGTTTTCCGGCGAACTTTCCGGCCAAGTTCCGGCCACAATCCCAGTTTTCCGGCGAGCGTTTTTGGGACATAATTTCTACACGGGTTTCTCTCCATGGTGGGCCGGGTGAATTTCCAACTAATGGACTTTGAAGACAAAACCTAATTTTGGAAGGAGTGGAGCTATAAAAGAGAGGACTTTTACCTAATTGAGGGATCTTTTTCTAATTCTTTTTTCCTCTACTTGTTTTCTAGGGTTTAGAACATGAAACTTCTCTTTTTTCTTGTTATGAACTCCTTGAATATGAGTACCTAAGTTTATTATTGGTTATGGAATAGTTGGATTTCACATAATATGATTCTTTGATTCAATATATTAGTTTTGTCTCATATTTATCGTTTGCAATTCTCTGGAAATATTGTTTCATGATTGATTGATTGTTTTGTCAAGTTGCAAATTGGTAGAACTTCTAATCACATCTATTGCTAGTTTAGGGTTTATTATACGCAAAAGTGATATTCCTTGAATACAAGTAGCATAATATGATTATGGTTTGTAGTGATATATTCTTATGATCATATGTGAATCGTAACCTTTGTTAAATTGAATTAGTGCGCTTTCCACGTTCAATTGCTTTGATTGGCTTTGATTTCATAGAACTTAACGCATCTAGGGAATTAAACTTGATTAGTGCTTTTACACGTTAGGTTGTTCCTTTAGGTAGAATTCATATTCGCATCTTTTAATGTGTTTGTTGATGACATGAGGAGATTTGCGGGATATTCTTGCGATCAAGGTATTCTAGGGTCTTTGATAAAAGTTGAGATTAAATATCAATTCTAGTTATTGTGAAAAGCATGTTAGTGAATGAAAACGAAATCCTTAACCAATATCTCTTTTATCTTATTTGTTTGCTTATTTGTTTATTTGCTTTTATTTTATTTTAGTTTATAAAATCACAAAACCCCGGTGTTATTTATAGGAAACCGAAACAATTTGACAACCTAGACCTCTCTCAGGATCGATCCTTTCTTGCCCTTGCTATATTTATATTTTGAGTAGTAAGAAAGTGTAATTATATTTGTGTCGCTTACGACAGCGATCAGATTCTTCGGTCAAACGCAGGTGGCCTGATTCTGGCGACAACTCCCCCGTCCGGATCATCCGAGTTAAGAAGATCATACCAATACGTTTTTCATTGACCAATAGATATTTGTTTGTTACCACCAGTGAGTGAGAAAAGAGTTTCTTTTGTGCAGAGATATCCATCTGGAACATGTGTTACCGTTGTCGATGATGATGATCTGACCGCCCCCCTTTCTTCGAATCCGAGCACACCGACCGATGCAGATCTGGAAATACTGATTTGGGTATTTATTGCCATGAATATCCCAATGCAGGTTTGTCATTCGAAATCCGCATGAAGTGTTTATCTTCTAGCTACCGAAGCGTTGGTAAATTCCTAGTGCGAAAGGAATTCGTGACTCTGTATATGAAAATATGGAGAAGATATGGCCATATTGCCACCAGGAACGTGGTGAAGCATTTCTCGTCTGCTTTGGTTACCACAGTGAACTGTCTCCTGCCTATAATTGTTGAAATGAAAGGCACATCCATCCGCGACGTCATGGAATCAACTATTGAAAGATGGGAAAATATGGTGTCTACCTGTGAATCCCTTGAGTTTAACATAAGTTGGCAGCGGCATCGCCTTGACATTGTGAAGGTTGACAGAGCCGGTATTCTTGCCAACGTCGTTCCTGCCACAAAAGCCATTTTGGAAGAGGAGAAGGCTCTGTCCGTGGAAAAGGTGGAAAAGGCTATCCAGGACTTGAAGAGTAGGACTGAAAGATATCAAAACAGGTTGAAGATGATGCTTTCAAGGAATTACAATCTATTGGATGGGCTTTTCTGAGTTATGTAGTTGTGAGACGCCTGGTTTTTTTCTGGTCTCGAACATATGTATATTTTTTTTTTGTACTGGTTTTGGAGAAATAAGATAATTTTCATTCATATGCTTTGACTAAATGAAATTTGATAACTGGGATATGAAGGAAACATAAAAATGCATGGCTAGCCGTGCTATGAGACGGCGAGAGGTGGGGTAAGGGTTAGGCGTAGTATGCCTTGAGCCATTTTCCATTTATGACTGTTTCCAGTTTGCCCCCATCTTCCTTGATGACCTTGTAGTATCCACTGTTATACGCTTTGGTGACCACATAAGTCCCTTCCCATTTTGGGGAGAATTTTGGCGCTGACATGTCTTGTTGGATGTGTTTGGCGGTCTTCAACACCAGATCCCCTACTTGAAAAACTCGAGGTTTCACAGTTTTGTCGTATGCTCGGGAAATTCTATTTCTGTATGATTGCGCGTGATCTTCTGCTTTAGCTCTTCTGGAATCCAAAGTATCTAGCTCCGCTACCCTGGCATTTTCTGTTTCGGCTTCATTCCATTGAACTCCGCTTGCCTTGGAAATCCTAGACAATGGGATTTTAATTTCTGCTGGGAGAATGTCGTCTGCGCCGTAGACGAGAGAATAGGGGGAGGCACCAGTAGAGATCCTTGGTGATGTCTGATATGCCCAAAGCGCCATTGGCAGTTGTTCGTGCCATGTCCGAGGGTTATCGTGTACTGTCCGATTGAGGATTCGAATTAAAGTCTTGTTGGTGCTTTAGGCCTGCCCATTCCCTTGGGGGTAGTAAATAGTGGAGAAGACTTGTTTAATTCCATATTCTTCAAGTAACTCATGTACTTGCTTGTTGGCAAAAGGAGTGTCGTTGTCGGTGATGATGTGTTTGGGCACGCCGAAACGATAAATGATATACTCCTTAATGAACGCTGCAATGGTGGCTCCAGTAGTCCCTCGTAAAGGGATGGCTTCGACCCATTTGGTGAAATACTCCGTTGCGGTTATTATATACTCATGCTATTTTGATGACGACGGGTTGATCTTCCCAATGATGTCGAGTCCCCAGCTATAAAACGGCTACGGATTACTTACCTAATGCAGGGGAGTAGAGGGTGTGTGGATAAGATTTCCATGAATTTGACATTTGTGGCATCTTTGAACAAAAGCAGCCGCATCGTCCTCCATGGTCGGCCAGTAGTATCACTCGTGTATTTGGAGAAAAAACTTCTTTTTCCCTTGGTGCTCGCCTTCGTGCATTTCTTTCAGCATGATTGGGATTTCTGGGTCACCCAGGCATCGTAATAAATATCCTCCAAAACTTTTTCGATACAAGATTCCTTCATGGAGTATGAATCTCTTGGATCTTTGCTTCACCTTGGTTGTGTCTTTCTTGCTTGCAGGGAGTACGCCGTCGCGAAGATAACTGATGTACGGCTTTTGCCAGTCCCAGCGTGGTCAACAGTAAAAACTTCCAATTGATGCGGTGGTGCTTGGCAATTAGAGCAAGATCCTTGGAGCAATCGAGATTGAGCCTCGATTTCTGGCCAGTAGTAGCCAAGGCGTTGCAGGCGATGATAAAGTGTTACCACCAACATTTGTCCGCAAGTTTCGCTATGAATACGGTTAAGCTGTTGTTGTGCCTCTTCATCTCCGAGGCATTTTGACAGGGAACCATCTGGGTTCCGGTGGTATAACATCCCATGAAGCATGAAGAAGTTTTGCAAGGTTTTGAGGCCGACCTTTCCTTGGGAAAGCGAGCTGTTAAGTTCTTGAATAATTGGTGTTGTCCAGTCGCTGGCTTCAGTCCCCTTAGATTGCGAAATCCATGTTGATGCCACGGTTCGCCTCTTCACCGTCAGGGTTTCTTCCGAACCTTCGAACTGCAGCTTTGATGCTAATGTGGCTAGGCAATCAGCATGTCTGTTGTTGCTACGGCCAACATGTGTTATGGTCGCGTCAGCGAAGTAGCAGATTTTGTGCCTCGGATCTATACGGGGCCAGCGTCACCTCTTTCAGTGTGTATACTCCGTTCATTTGGTTAACCAGTAATTTAGAATCACCCCTTATTTCCAGACGTGTGGCTCCAGCTTGCTTGGCTAATGACAACCCTATGAGAAAGGCTTCATATTCTGATGAATTGTTGGTGCAATGAAATTCTAGCTTGAAGGAATGCGAGAAAACTTCACCGGTTGAGAAGAAAATAGAACCACACCTGCTCCTCCGGTATTATTCTTAGGGGTAGCGGAGCCATCGAAAAATAGTAGCCACGCTTCTTCTTTGACAAAAGAGATTTCCAGAAATTCTCCAGGAAGATCTTCGTGCAGTGCTGTGGTACCCTCTCCTGGGAAAGCTGCTAGTAAATCTGCGACCGCTTGTCCTTTGATAGCTTTTGGGGAAGCACGCGTTATATCAAACTCTGACATTTGGAGGAGCCATTTGGATGGCCTTCCTATCAGGACCAGTTTTGAAAGTAAGAACTTCACAGGATCGGACTTGGATATTAGCACCACCTTGTTTAAGAGCAGATAATGCCTAAACTTCTGAATGGAGTGAATTAGAGCTAGGCACGCTTTTTCTGCCTTAGGGTATCTGAGTTCAGCATCCCTCAAAGTCCGACTGAAGTAGTATATAGGGTGCTCAATTCCTTCATCATCTTCTTGGGCGAGAAGAGCTCCAACAGTAGTATCACTAAAAGCAGTGTAGAGACACAACGGTCTTCCTTGTGCGGGAGATTTCATGACTACTGGGGATGACAGATTCGTTGAATCTTCCGAAAAGCCTCTTGTTGTAGTTTCGTCCAAACAAAACTTGCCCCTTTCTTCAGCAAGGGGGTGAATGAAGCAATAAGCTGAGCTAAACCCGGTATAAAATGCCGGATGTAGTTTACCTTACCCATGAAGCTATGGAGTTCTTTCACAGTTTGTGGAGGTGGCATCGTGAGGATGGCTTGGGTTTTGGCTGGGTCGAATTTGATTCCCTCGGCGGTCACCTGGAAACCTAGAAATTTGCCCGAAGAGACGCCAAAGGCACACTTCAAAGGATTCATCTTTAGTTTGTATTCACGACACCTTTCAAACACTTGTCGCAGAATCTCTGTATGGGCCGCCCGGGTTTTTGATTTAACCACTATGTCATCCACGTAGTCTTCAACTTGCTTATGCATCATATCATAGAAAATTGCGGTCATGGCGCGTTGGTAGGTGGCGCCAGCATTTTTCAAACCGAAAGGCATCACGGTATAGTAAAAGTTTCCGAGAGGAGTTCGAAAAGCTGTCTTACTTGCGTCGTGCTCGTACATCTTTATTTGGTTGTAGCCGCTGTACCCGTCCATGAAAGAGAACATATCGTGTCCACTGGTGGCGTCTACCAGCATATCAATGTTAGGGAGAGGAAAATCGTCCTTGGGGCAAAAGCATTTGTTCGAGATCCCTAAAGTCAACACAAAGACTGATTTGGCCGTTCTTCTTCTTTACTGGAACCACATTGGCCAACCAGGTGGGATGGTGAATGGGTTTGATGAAATCAGTGGCTAGTAATTTTTGAACTTCGGTCTTGATCTGTTCTTCCACATCGTGTCTAAACTATCTCGGAGATTGTTTGACTGGTTTGGATCTGGGTATTATATGTAGATGGTGAGTAACCAGTTTCTCATCCAGGCCAGGCATTTCCTCGTACGTCCATGCGAATATATCTTGATATTCCTTAAGAAGGTCCACAAGTTTTTCGCGTTCGTCAGCACATAGAGTTGAGCTGATGGAGACGGGCCGTGGAGATTCCTCACTTCCGATGTTGACAACTTTGAGTTCATCTGCGGTGGAGTTGGTTCCGTCCTGCAGTTTTCGTGGTGCATCCGGCACCTCCTCTTGTGGCTCGCTGCTGTGATTGCATTCCATTGGGCGGAGAGACTGGGTGGTAGTCTCCCATGCTAATTTCTAACAGCGGCTCCGATATACGGTTTTCCCTTTCTCGTCACGACTTGCAATAAAAGCCCGCTCTCGCTTGGTATGAGCATGAGTCATATTTCCGTTTGATGAGTGGAAATTGGCGTTCTTTTCTTTTGGAGGGATGGCGCGAGATCGAGTCTCTTGGTGCAGCGATGTGAGCCTTTCCTCTTCTTCGATTGATGTCCATGTCGGGAGTGGAGTGCAAAAAAATTTGCCTGACGAGTCCCGCGAATTTTCCTTTGGTTCTAACATCTCCATACCACAGATTGGTGCATAAGGAGATAATGACGCGGGAATGCGAATAAGTTCTTCATTCAACATGGTCTTTAGACACTGGTGATATGTTGAAGGAATGATCCTATTATCGTGGAGTCACGGTCTTCCCAATATCATGTGGTAGTTTGGCTCCTTTTCGATTACCTTGAACTTTACCTTCGACTAGATTGGTCCTACCGACAAATTCAGGTTGATGTATCCATACATGCTGGTTAGGTTTCCTTCGAAATCTGTCATCATGGTAGGCTGTCGTACAATTTTACTTGGCCGCACCTTGGCTGTCCTGAGTGTTCCGAGAGTAATAACATTGGAGGACGTCCCCGTGTCGATAAGGGCCCTTTGAACTCTGAATCCTTGATGCGAGCAGTGACGTGCAGGGCTAGGTTATGTCCCTCTTCTGCCATCATGTCGTCTTCAGTAAATGTAACATTATTGACGGACATTTCTGACATTCTTGAAGCCTCCGAGCATAAAGGAACCAAACACGCATCTAGGGCTATTTGATTAATCACAGTAAATGTCTCCGCTCGCTGGTCCTTTGAAAGGTGCAGAAGTTCGCATAAACTTTCCACCAACGCGGATGCTTCCTGGTTCACCGGTCTCTGATTGGTGGTGAAGGTGTTGACTTGAGAATGATCATGCGGGACGTCAGTCCCTAGTGTTGGAATTCCCGGGGCGGGTAAACCGTTAAAATCTGATGTAAATCTGATAAGAAAGTTAAGTATGTTGTTTATCGTCTCCTTCATCAGGTCCATGTTCCTTGTGTGGATTTCCTGAACTCGTGCCAATTCAACCAACCTTGGAATTCCTCCATTGGCTGCGTCATTAGGTGTCGTGCTAGGGAAAGAGACATCGCCATTCGCCAGAGTCGGAGCAGAATTTGGGATCACGGACTCGGTTCTAAGACCGACCATTTTCTGGAAATTGAGTTACAACCGAGAGATTTGACCTCCCACTGTGGTCGCCAATTGTTTGTGGGTGAACACTGTTTCTACTGATTTTGGTAATTTCTGGTATGTGGGTGAGAAACGAATCTAAATCCTAAACAATGCACTGCACGGGAGTACTTTTGATTCGAGAGATCAATCTGTACAATCCAGGCCTAAACCAAGAAATGGCCGTTCCAGGCTTGCTTCGGTCACAAAGTGAAGGAGAAGGGTTGGTCTTAGGGAGGGAAGCGAAGAGAGTATTGAGACCAGAATCGTTGATTCTGAAGGTGTGGTTTGTTTTATGACTTGTATCAGAAGTAGAACTGGTTAGCAGAATGGAAAGCTACCAGGTGATTTCTAGATCTTCGTATTGTTGCCGACCAAAACTTGTTGTTTGGTGAAAATATGTGAAGCCTATTTATACAAGTCATATTGAAACGTACCCTGGTCTCGTAGGAAGTGGAAATGATTAAGTGGTGGAAGAATAGAGTAACGTGTAATCGTCAGACGTTATGCTTCCATGATGAGGGAAGTGAATTCGTGTAACCGTCAGTCATTACGCTTCCATGATGAAGGAAATGAATTGTTTACACCGTTACTTTTCACCACCACCGATTGTCCTACTTCATGACACTTTCTTGTAACGGGCGCATTGCACGCCGCACGCTGTAAACCGTCAGACTAATACCCTGATGAGTATCCCCCAGTTTGTGACATGTTTGATGTCTCGAGTATTTTCGTGGAAAACGTGTAGCAGGTTGCTATGTGTGGCAAGTCAAAGTCAAGAGACTTTTCCATAGGAAAATAGCATGTGATGGTATTAGGCTTTCCTTGGTCGGCCGCCTAAAACTTGCCACAAGTCCGTCAGTTTGGTGGAGAACTTAAATGGCTGAGATTACATCTCATGAGGAAGGGTAGCCATTGATTATGGCCACATCTTTGTTGTGTAACAAAGTGGCATCGTTAGCATAGTGGCGCCTGGCGTAGCGGGTTGCCTGGGACTTGCCGCAAGTCCGTCAGTTCAGTGGCGAACTTGGATGGCTGATATTGCATCTCATAAGGAAGAGTGGCCATTGATTATGGCCGCATCTTGTCGTATAGCGAAGTGGCGCCATTGGCATAGTAGAGCCTGGTGGAGCCATGGCATAGCGGCATGCTAGTAGCCGTGGCATGGCGGCATGCCGGTGGCGTTGTGGCATGGCCACGCCTGTGGCATTGTAGCATGGCCAAAGCTAAGGTTTGGCTCCGTGGCCAAAATTAGGGCTTGGCGTGGCCAAGGCTAGGATTTGGCGTCGTGGTAAGAATTAGGGCTTGGAAGCGTGGCCAAGGCCAGGATTTGGCGCCGTGGTAAGAATTAGGGCTTGGCGGCGTGGCCAAGGCTAGGATTTGGCGCCGTGGTAAGAATTAGGGCTTGGCGGCGTGGCCAAGGCTAAGATTTGGCGTCGTGGTAAGAATTAGGGCTTGGCGGCGTGGCCAAGACTAGGATTTGGCGCCGTGGTAAGAATTAGGGCTTGGCGGCGTGGCCAAGGCTAGGATTTGGCATCGTGGTAAGAATTAGTGCTTAGCGGCGTGGCCAAGGCTAGGATTTGGCGTTGTGGTAAGAATTGGGGCTTGGCGGCGTGGCCAAGGCTAGGATTTTGCGCTGTGGTAAGAATTAGGGCTTGGCGGCGTGTCCAAGGCTAGGATTTGGCGTCGTGGTAAGAATAAGGGCTTGGCGGCGTGGCCAAGGCTAAAGTGGCATGCTACCGCGACAGAATGGCATGTTGGCATGCCAATCAATATGTTGTTGTGGTAAGGCGCGTTTGGCTTGCCAGTTAGTATGGTGGCACGACAGGGTGCGTTTGGCCTTTAATATATGGTGGAAAGTTTGGAGCGACTTGATTGGCCGAGGAAAGGGGGCGGCCAAACATAAAGCGCGTCTACACTTCTAGTGAGAGTGTGGCGGATTTAGAGCGACCTGATTGGTCGATGGCAAGTATGGGCCCATCCACAACTTATGTGCGCGTGGCTAATTTGAGGCGACACGATTGGTCGAGAGAAATAGGGCCGGTTTAGGAAGGGGCGTGGTCAATGGCAAGTGGCGCCAGTTGGCCTAAGGCATGCCACGCCTCCCTTTGCTGCTGCGGCTCCCCGTTTTCTGATTCTGAGCAAGGTTTTGCACCTGCTAACCTATGGCGGATTAATTACCTAGTTTTCCTAGGTTTAATTTCGACAAGCATGGTCTGATATACTGCGCGAGGCGTAAAACCCTAACTTCCGCAAGTTAGTCAGGGCAATTGATTGAATTCTATGTGTTGACACAAAGTTCTTTTAAGTTCATTGCCAGAGAGCAGCATGCTTTTTCTGATTGAATACCTTATGCAAAGACCTTATCCTTGATGTTAAAACATAGCATATAAGGCATTCAAAGGAACTTATATTAAGTGAATATAGGCGAGGCGCCGAAATTTACAGAACATCTGGGATGGTTGCTACATTCGCCACTCTGGATAAATTTCATGTAAGTATATTGAACGGCTCAATAAATATGCCGGTGGAGAGGTTAGCACTCATGGCACCGTTTCCTTACAGAGTGACGTCACATCAGATGTAAGGTTTTACGATTTGAACCCTAAGCTAAAAACCACCATCAGCACCTATATAAAGCAGCCAAGCCAAGAAGAGTTTCATACAACTTTTGGGAGAGAAAAATACAGAAAAGAATAGAGAGAGGAAAGGTTTTATTTCATATCTAGGGTTTACCCCTTTAGGTGGAAACCAAGTTTTCTTCTTCTAATTCTTTTTCGAATTTTTTTTATGGGTTTTAGTAAATCCACGTGTAGCTAATTTTATTGATTATGGATGATTTCAAAGTCCTGGATAATGAGGTTTTAATTATTTCTACGAGTTTATTTTGAGTTGATTTTCTTGTCGATTGTCTCTATTATTTTTATTGTCTAAGATTATTACTGGGTTGTTCAACTGGCCATTTGAATTAACTTAATAATAATTCTTCTACTAGATTGGGGTTGGTGATACGTGTAATTGTCACTCAGTTCCTTACATAAGTAGTAAATGGCAAAAGCTGACAGATGGATTCTGTTTAGCAATTGTGTATAGAGATGACACTAGTAAGCAGGCCGAGCTTATGCGTCTGATGCTAGGATCAACCTAATTCACAAAATGTAATACATTCGACTGGGTTACACCTTGAGAGCTTATTCATGGTGGCTCAGATGGATAGAATCTGGTAGTCGAGCGCTTCTGTATCCAGTGACAACAGGAATTCTGGGGATAGCAGAGCTTATTGCTATTCTACGGTTGGTGACATTAGAAAATTTAACAAGGAATAAACAAGTATTTTAATCAAGTTTCTTTTCAGTGGCGGCTAATGATTCCTTAATCATCTTTGCTTTCTTATTGTCTTTTTATTTTACTTTAATCAAACAACCCCCCTTTGTCTTTTATTATTTTGCTAAACTGAATAACATATCAATTACACAGCTCTCTGTGGGAACGATCTCTTACTACCGCTATATTACTAGTTAATTAGTGGGAAATATCTTGATTAATTTGTTGCACTAACGACACGCATCAATGAACGTAGCCAAAGCAAAAATCTTCCTACACATATTTTGAGAAATAGATAAGCGAGGTAAACTCGGCTCGAAATATCAAATGTGTATAATATAAAAGTCTATATAGATATACGACTTAGTCTCATTAGGAGATAGAATAGAATAGACTTCTGAGTGATAGATAAGTTTTAGTCTCCACATATCTTTTATTGATGAAGTTCCTCCAAGCTCTCTGTTTGTACCATAAGTAAAAAATACCACTTAATGGGCCAAATTGATACTTGAATCATCTTTTGGTCCTCATCCAAGCCCGCTAACCAGTCAACCAAGGCAGCCCACCAGTTTGCACAAACCGGTCAATGGTCAAAGTCGGTCAACTATCAAAGTCAACATCCGGTCAAGGTCAATGGTCAAAGTCAACCGTCGGTCAACAGTCAAAGTCAACCGTCGGTCAACTATCGAAGTCAGTCGCACCCCTAGCCAATTTTCAGCCTTGTATCCAGCAATGCTGCTAACCAATTCCCAGCCAAAAACTCTTCCTAATCGCAACCGGTCTCAACCATCCGCCAACCGACCTCCATCCACATCCTGCCAAAGGCATGCCTGTCAACCATCAAGCCAGTCCCTACCCATGTAGTCAGCTGTTCCGCCAGCAAGTGTCCACCAATACTACCATCCATCATTTATGCAGAATTTATCATGGAAGCATAAATGTGTAGTTTCATGCAGAATTGAATTCCAGCAGTTTCAGCCATGCGAATTGAATTCCAGCAGTTTCAGCCATGCAATATTCATTCCAGCAGTTTCATACATGCAATAATAATTTCAGTAGTTTCATGCGGAATTGAAGAGGGAGGCATAAATGAGCAGTTAGTGCCATTTAAGTTATATTGAAATTATGTATACAATTGTATAAATAGGAGGAGCAGAAATCATAGAAAAGGGGAGCCAATAGGGGAAAAAAGATACAATGTAATTTTACTATCAATACAAAATCACTCCCCAAGGGGATTCGCCCGTGGACGTAGGCAACCTATGCCAAACCACGTTAAACCTCTGTCTTTCATTTTGTTCTTCAAATCGACCCCTAACCCAAAATACTCACCAAAACTATCCATTCATCATGTTTCGTGCCCAAAAGTAATTTTGGGTACAAACATCTCCTCGGTAGATCTTCGTCTTCAATCGATGAACGACGTGAAGTCTAAAACTCAACTACACATTCTATCCTAATCCGATACATAGCTATAAGTAGACTAGAAATCAAGACTTATAGTTTTGATCACCTAAACTTGACAAACAAGCTTGAGATAGCAACGCTTGCAAGTTCGACCGAGCAGTGCTCTAACACTAGCAACTCATGTCGGTGATGAAAAGAGAAGCAAGAGCTCCCGAGACAAATCGTCCCGAATAGACACGATGTGCGCGAACATGTTGTAGTAAACGGGACCAACTCAATTCGAGTATAGAAATACCTCTTTCACGTGGATCGCTTCTCTCCACTTCTGTCTATCCAACGCATCTTCCTCCGTTAAATTTCGCTTATTCAAGTCACCCTTCACTGACTCGTCCCACGTAAGTTTCGGACGACCTCTACGTTTTATCCTACCCTCAGCGCACAAAATGCGTCATACGTGAACCGGTGCATCAGGAGATCTTCGACGTATGTGCCAAAACCAGCGCAACCGATGCTGAGTGAGCATCTCCTTGATTGGTGCTACCTCCAGCTTCATGCGTACGTATTCAATCCTGATACGATCGTGCCTTGTATGTCCGCATACCCATTTCATCATAAGCATCTCAGAGTGTAGTGATACCATCTTATTGCTAAAATTGTGTAAGTGTTATCAGAATTTAAAAGTCAATCGTATATGTATGTTGATGAGGGTTGGAGTAATATTCATAACTAACAGGTATATTCACTGTTTTACTTGGATCTGTGATTTACTTCCGGTCAAGGTAAGTTGTCACTCCCACTTTCTAGCCCGAGGGATTAGAGAGTTCATAATGACAGATAGGCATAGTAAAAAACGCTACTAAAGAAACAAGGGACTAGTCATGATATTGGTCTAATTTCTAAGGTTAAAGAAACAAGGGACTTATCGTGATATTGGTCTAATTTATAAGGTTAAACCCAAAGAACAACTAAAAAATACTAGTATTATTTATGTTTCTAGAAAAAGAGTCAGTATCACTTTTTGGATATGATATATTTTTAAGGTAATATGAACAACTGATGGTAACTCTTTTTCGAGAATAGAAGACATATGGATTTGGATCACTGATATTGATTGACCAAGTTAGCTATGTCAGCGAGAGTACTAGAGGACAACATCGCATTGTAATTATGGCTTACTGGGCACTAAAGATTGGTTTTGTGACAACTAATGCTTAGTACGTATGTAATGCCGATTTCCTTTTCTGCCTAGAGAAAACAAAACCACGGAAATGTATAGGAAACAAGATCGCGGGAGTTGCTATTTCTAAGAAACCACGGAAATGTATAGTTAAATTGGCTATGCGAATCGGGAGAAATGTTGAGTCAACTCAGTAATTTTTAAATCTTAGTTTTTTCGATGTTTGTTTAATTCTTCATCTATTCTATGCATTTGTGTACAGTTGTTTGTTTGCTTAATCACATTTTTACTGTTCTTTTCTAACTTTTCATTAATCTTTATAGTAGTTTGTTCCCTTGTTAATCCTTTATTTTGAATACATGGATTTCTAATTATCTCTTTCCCCTTAATGCTTTAGCTTACTGATTTTTCTCTAATGGCTTTTGCCACTTTTGTTGTTGTGATCATAGCTTTTGCTGAATATATCTCCAAGCTTTTGCTTAAAGGAATATACTGGATTGGATTCAAAGCTTTTGCTCATGGTGATGTTCTGAAGAAGTTTCAAAACCGTTTCAACTCATTCAAACTCAGTAAACCCCTATCCCGCCTCAAAGCCAGTTCAAAAAAATTCAAATTCCACAAAATCAGCAGGTTACAGTTAATTTGTTTCCTAATTTTCCTGCCACCACACATTGACAGCTACAAAAATTTTCAACATAAAATCCTATATGCAATATTCGTTCCTTCAAAATTAGGAAAGAAAATCCTTTGAGTTTATCATATAGCTTTATTCTTACTCAATCTTCTTCTCGCAATCTAAACAGTGAAGACGTAAATATTCCGGGTATTTTTAGTTTCTCCATTCAGGAAAGTGTTCTAGAAAGTTTTATGATGGAGGAAGGAGCCTCAAGTGCTGTTGGAGATCTGGTCAGTAAGTTCGAAAAAGCTACTATGGAACTGGGTGATACTAGTGAAGTGGTGATTATTAAAAGCAACAACCCTGAAAAAGATGTTGATTCTAACTGGGAAGCCAGTGCTATTGGTAAAATCATTATTGAAGGAAGAATGAATTATGATACTGTGGAAAAACATATTCTTTTAACCTGACCATTTTTAACTATGGAGAACTTGCGTATCATTGAAGTTGAACCTAATATCATGATATTCAAGTTTGATAACTGGGATCCGCTAAACAGATTTATTGATGAAAGACCATGGAGCATCAACATGCATCTTCTCGTCGTTCATGATTACATCCCAGGCATGATCTACACTGTAAAACATTGGGGTTTTCAACAATTTTGGATCCAACTCAAATATTTATTGCATGAGCATATGAATGTTTCATCAGTTACTAAAATAGGTCAAGTTATGGGAGAAGTGATTGCAATTGAACCCAACGATGCTATACCTATTGGAAGTGATCCGGTAAAAGTTTGCGTCAATGTCGATCTCTCTATGCCATTAAGAAGAGGTGCTAAATGCTCTACCAATGCTGGAGTAACAAAATGGCAACAATTTTTCTTTGATAGTCAACCAAGATCGATCTGTACTGATTGCTATGTTATTAATCATTCTAAAGGTGCTTGCAAAGCGGCTTCAATCTTTCTCAACAAAGCTTATGAAAAACCTTACTTTGTTGGGAAAATCAATAATATAAGCAAAAGTATTACCGTGTCTTCATCTAGGGATGCTCCTGCTGTGAGAAAAGTTCAAAAGAAAGGCGACAAAAAACCTGCTTTTGTTCCTCCCAAAGATGGTGAAGTTATCAATCTGGACTCTCTTCTTTTTGGTGAAGGCAATAAGGATGATGAAGAGATTAGATTAGGTAAATGTCATAGGGTAGATAGTTCTTCTACAGACATTCATATTGTTTTTGAGACTTCTTCTCATGGCACCATGATGAATCCAAATCCATCCTCGGAGACTGTTCAATTGATCGCAGCTGGAGATAATCAATCTGCATATGCTAACAAGGGGAATCAGGTAACTCATTACTTCTCTAAGATTGTTTTTCTGGTAACGAGAATTTTCATCTTGGTTTTTTGCTTATTTACAATCTGTTACAAATATGTTTTGACTCTCACTGCCACACTTAATTTCAATAGCATCCATAATTTCTTATTTGTATTAGGTGATCACGGCATTAAATTCTCATGCATTATTAAATCTAGATTGCACGTACAAAACATAAAACTTTTGTCAACTCATCTTGATTTCATCGATAGTTTTCCCTCTGCATTAAATATTTTTAACATTAAATTCCCATGCAAAGCTAAACCTTATAGGTACGTCAGTACTTTTAGAATTAGTCTTTTCATCATATTCTTAAATTCTTGTAGCATTACGAAGGTACTATCGTGGAATGTCCAAGGGTTTAACAACCCATCCACTAGAGATAACCTTAGAGATATCATAAGAACCCAAGACCCTGATATCATCTTTCTTTGTGAGACTAAACTTTATGAAGATAGAATGAAGAATCTACTAGCTCCATTTAGGTATCCCAACATCAAATATCTTCAACCCATAGGTATGTCTGGTGGCTTAGTTATAATGTGGAAACAGGGTTTTGTTTGTGATATAGTTAGCTGTGAAAATAACATGATACATGCAGTTGTTCAAAGTGACCCTAGTCAACCAGAATGGTTGTTATCATGTATGTATGGGTACTGTAATTATGCAAAGAAGAAATATCAGTGGGAATTCATTAAAGATATTGGTCTTAATATTTCTCAACCTTGGGTCTTAATGGGTGATCTCAATATTCACCTCCCTGATAATACTTCATCTGGTTCTTCCTCTAGTGATGGTTTGGTTCACTCTATACTTCAAGAGATTGGTTTGGAAGTGTTTGTAGGTGAAAATGGTTTCTGCTGATTTCAGTAATTTTGGGTGTACGGGTGAGAAACAATTTAAACCCTAAACAATGTACTGCAAGGGAGTACTTTAGATTCGAGAGATCAATCTGTACAAGTCCGGCCTAAACCAAGAAATGGCCGTTCCAGACTTGCTTCAGTCACAAAGTGAAGGACGTTGGTTTTGGGGAGGGAAGCAAGGAAAGCGATGAGACCAGAATAGTTGATTCTGGAAGAGTAGTTGTGTTACTACGACTTGTATCAGAAAAGTGGGAAGGCTAACAAATGGTAAGCTAGCAAGTATTTTCTGAGTGTTGTGTATTCCCCGAATGAACTTGTTGTTCGGTGGAAATAGGTAGGACCTATTTATACAAGTCGAAGTGAAACGTACTCTGGTCTCATTAAGGAATGGAAAAATGGGTAAGTAAATGGGAGGAGGTGGTAACGCATGGAATTGATGTTCCATAAAACCGTTAACACATGAAATTGATGTTCCATGAAACCGTTAACGCATGGAATTGATGTAAAAAGCATTTCACCATTAACTCCCTGTATTTACTAACCGCCTCACCCTTATGACACTTTATTATGATGGGCGTAGTGTACGCCGCACGCTGTAAACCGCCAAACCAATACCCAAAGAGGATCCCCCAGTTTGTGATATGTGTTGATGTCTCGAATGTTTTTGTGGAAAACATGTACCATGTTGTTCTTGCCTGGCAAGTCGTACTTGGGGGACTTGCTAGCTTGGTGACCTTCGACGGTCGAGATTTTGCATCTCAAGAGGAAAGATAGTCGTTGATCGTTGTACGCTTTCGTTTTGGTAGTCGTGTAGGGAAGGCCAGCATGGTGGCGCGGCTAGGTTGGCATGCCGTTGGCATGGCATGGTTTGGCGTGGCCAAACTTAGGTTTTCGGGCCAAAGGTTACCATGCGTTGTCTGGTAACCTTGGATGGCTAGGATTTGCTCCTGGGATTGAAGGGCAACCGTTGATTGTTGCACGCCTTCGCTTGGGTAGCCGTATAGGGAAGGCCAGCATGGTGGCGCGGCTATGTTGGCTAGGTCCAAGGCAGGGTGTGGTTTGGCTTGGCATGGAGGGGCCAAGGGTTTGCCATGGGCACATGGTGCGGCTAGCTTGGCTCGGTGCGGTTTGGCTTGGCATGTGGGGCCAAGGGTTTGCCATGGGCGCATGGTGTGTATAGCTTGGCTAGGTGCGGTTTGGCTTGGCATATGGGGCCAAGGGTTTGTCATGGGCGCATGGCGTGGATAGCTTGGCTAGGTGCGGTTTGGCTTGGCATGTGGGGCCAAGGGTTTGCCATGGGCGCATGGCGTGGCTAGCTTTGCTAGGTGCGGTTTGGCTTAGCATGTGGGGCCAAGGTTTGGTGAGACCAAGCTAGGTTCGTGACCAAGCTAGGGTTTTGGGCCAAAGGTCGTTTGGTAACCTCGGATGGCTAGGATTTGCTCCTGGGATTGAAGGGCGATCATTGATTGTCGCACGCCTTCGTTTTGGTAGCCGCGAGGGAAAGCCGCAAGGTGGCGGCTAGGTTGGCATGGGGCCATGGCAAGGTGCGTTTGGCATGGCGCGGAAGGTGTGGCTGGCATGGTTTGCCATTGGCACAGGCTAGCATGGTTGGCATGCCTTAGCGCGGAGAGGTGTGGTCGGCATGGTTTGCCATTGGCACATGGGTGCGGCTAGCATGGTTGGCATGCCTTGGCGCGGTAGGTGTGGCGGCATGGTTTGCCATTGACACCGGGGTGCGGCTAGCATGGTTGGCATGCCTTATCGCGGTAGGTGTGGCTGGCATGTTTGCCATTGGCACAGGGGGTGCGGCTAGCATGGTTGGCATGCCTTGGCGCGATAGGTGTGGGTGGCATGGTTAGCCATTGGCACATGCGGTGTGAGAATTAGGGTTTTGGCCTTGTCAAACCCTAATTAGCATTAAAAAAGGTACCCGGTAATTTTCTGCAGACAAATTAAAGGGTTCAATAAATGTGCTTGGTTTGGACATTATTACTCAAGTTCTGTGACGTCATTGTCTGACTAGGGTTTTACGATTTTACCCCTAAGCTAAAAACCACCATCAACATGAAGATTTGGGTTTTCTTGGTAAGGGCCATACTTGGACTAATAACAAATCTGGAACAGAAGAAAAAAAGGTCCAGAATAGATATGGATTTGGTTAATGCTGAATGGAATACAGTTTATAATGATTCCAAATTGTTACATCTTAATCAACTTGGAAGTGATCATTGTCCAATTCTGCTAGTCACAGATTATTCTCAACCTAAACTCTGGGAGCCTTTCAAAAATTTTCTTTCTTGGCTTCATGATAGAACTTGTGCAATGGAAATGACTAAAGCTTGGGAAAAGTCAGTTCAAGGGTCACGAGGTTTTAAACTGGTTAAAAAGCTTCAGTTCACAAGAAGAGCGCTTTCCAAATGGAACAAAAATCATTTTAATTTGGTGAACCAGAATGTGGATACTTACCAGCAACAATTGGCTACAAATCAAACTCTTCCTTATTCTCAAGAAAATACTTCTAAAGTTGTTGAGATAAGTAAAGAATTAGATAAATGGCACAATATTCAGCATGAGTTTAATAGGAAGAAATCAAGAGATAATTTTGTTAAAGATTTGGACTATAATACAAGTTACTTCCATACTCTAACTAAGAGGAAAAGATCAAGGAATAATATTGATTCATTGAAAGACTCTTCAGGGAATTGGATTCATTCTAGAGAGGATATTTCTTCACTTCTCACAGAGCATTTTAAGAACATAAGCACTTCAGGTAATCCTCATATTGAAGAACATCATTACTTAAGAATTCCAACTATCATAACAGCTGAGGAGAACAGACTACTTCTTTTACCACCTTCTAATGAAGAAATTTTCAAGACTTTAAAGAGTATGGAAAGTTGGTCAGCTCCAGGTCCAGAGGGTTTTCAAGCTGGATTCTACAAGTCTCATTGGAATATAGTAGGCGATGTTTGTGATATGGTGAAGAATTTATTTTCTTATAAGTTTCTACCAAAAGAGATTAACAAGACTTACATCTCTTTAATCCCTAAGAAGAACAAGCCATCCTCTCCTACTGATTTTAGACACATTGGACTTTGCAACACTTCATACAAAATCATCTCAAAAATTCTAGTTTCTAGAATGAAACCTCTTATGGAAAAAATTATCTCTCCTTATCAAGATGCATATGTTTCAGGGAGAATGATCAATGATAATACTATCATAGCTCATGAACTTATACATTCTATGAAGAGAAAACAGGGTGAAGGAGGTTGGTTAGCACTCAAACTAGACATGTCAAAGGCATTTGACATATTAGAGTGGTCTTTTCTTATCAAAGTTCTTCAAAGTTTTGGGTTCAGTGATGATTGGTGTCAATTAATTCATCAATGTATCAGTACTACTTCCCTATCAGTTCTTCTAAATGGTTCTCCCTATAATGAATTCTACCCTACAAGAGGCATAAGACAAGGAGATCATCTATATCCTTATATTTTCATTCTTGCCATGGAATGGTTTTCTAGGACCTTATTGGAGGCTCATGATACTAAAGCAGTTTAAGGTATTACTGCTGCAAGAGGTGCTCCACCTATTAATCATTTGCTATTTGCAGATGATTGTCTCATTTTCACTCAGGCCAATTTAACCAGTGTGAATAATCTTCTCCAAATTTTAGAAGATTTTAGTTCACAATCTGGTCAGGTCATTAATTTTGACAAATCTTCAGTGCACTACAGTAATAATCTTGATCCATCTGTATGCAACACTCTCAGCAGCATATTGGGAGTCAACTCTATGAAGGAAAATGAGAAACACTTAGGGTCTCCACTTCTTATATAGGTAAGTCTAAAGTTAAAACTTTTGATGAAATCAAATTATCCTTTAAGAGAAGACTTGGACATTGGCAAGGTATTAATCTTCATCAAGGAGGAAGAACTACTATGGTGAAGGTTGTTCTTAATGCAGTTCCTATGTATCAAATGAGCACATTTAAGATGCCTAACAAACTTCTTAAAAATCTTGATTCTCTACAAAGGAAGTTCTGGTGGGGATATAAGAGTAATAGAGGCTTGAATCTAATGGCCTGGAATAATATGTGCATATCTAAAGACTTAGGTGGATTGTCATTCAGAGATCTGGAGAAACTTAACCATGCTCTTCTCACTAAAGTATATTGGAGAATATGTCAACAGAGTGACCATCTGCTGACAAGAATCCTCAAAGCTAAGTATTTTAAAAAGGAGGATTTCTTACACTTGACTGAAGAAAGGAAGAACTCTTCATGGACTTGGAAAGGTATTGAGTCTGTCCATTCTGCAAAATAATTACTTCATTGAAGTTAACTGTAGTTGCAGGATTTCCTACAACACACCCCTTATAATATTTTCTAGATCTAAATCTATTTCATAATCAAAATAAAGATTAAAGTGCTAAAATTATAAAATGGACACAAGGATTTTTTACATGGTTCGATCAATGTGATCTACATCCATGGTTCTTCACTATGATTGTTGAGGTTACATTAATATTACATTTAAAATCTCCATTAATGGATATTTGATAGAGCTCTAGATCTAGTTTTGGGGAAGAAGATAATAAAGAAAATAAAGTCTCTCTCTCCTAATTGTGTATCTTCTCTTTCTTACAAAATTGTGTCCCTCCTTTTCTCTCTCCTGCTCTCCTCTTTATATAGGTGTTTACATAGTGGATGACAGCTCATACATAGTGGAGTACAGCTCATATTCCCCTTCATTTTCGGATCCCCCGCTACGTTCTCTCAGACTCTCTTTATAATTTCGCAGGCTCACTTTATAATTTCGCAGGCTCTCTCTCTCAATCATTCTCGCAAGCTCTGCTACATTCTAGCAAGTTAAGGAAATAATTGATTCTCGCACGCTAAGAAAATATGTTGTGCGATATTTTAATCCTACATCTTGCCTCTTTTTTCTTGAATATTGCTTGAAGAGCGATCTTTAAGAAAAAATCCGTTGTTGTAGTAGTCTTTGATCTTTGTTGATGAAGGAACGAGCGAAAGAATACTGGACTTGAAAAGTACGTACTTGCCTCTATTCTTTTGTGAAGTTCCGAAAACTTGAGAAGTAATTAGAAGTATCATCTTTTGAAGTATGCCATCTATGAATTATCCTTGAAGAAGTATAAGAAGTACTCAATCCTCGAAATATAAGAAGTATCCGTCTTTGAATGAGAATAATAAGTATTGCCTCTATTCATGCGAAATTATTACTCCATTTTTGGTGAGGATTCTTGTTGTTCATTAGTGAACGTCCACTTTGGAAATGATTCTTGCCGAGAAGATAAAGAACATAAAATGTTTTCTTGGTAATCCATAGTTGCCTATGTTCTTTATTTGTGAGGGTAGAATCCTTGAGAAAGTGTTGAATGAGCGAGTTGTTTCTTCATTCTTATCTTGCCTCTGTCTCATGTTTTATGCTCATGCGATAGTATAATATCTTCAAGTTGCTTGTAATTTTTCTTATAATCGAGCGTAATAATTACATCCTGCGAAATAATCACATTCTGCGAAATTCTGACACATTTTGCGAAATCCTGAATAATCCTGCGAAATTCTGAATACTTGTGATAATATAATGCTTATGTGATGATTATGTTATGAAATGTGTATGCGATGTGTATGCCATGAAATGCTTATGCGATGCTTTCATGATGTAAGTGTGATGCTTATATGATGAGAATGCTTATCTATTGCAATGTATAGCTAATTTTTGTGTTACTTAGCTCATTTTGTCGCGTTAAAATTGATGTAGATTTAAATCGTTTCCATTCTTCATTTCTCTGACTTTGTCTATATGCATTCCTCTTCGCGTATTTATTGTTCCTCGCGAGTTCTTACTTGTGCTTCATCTTTCCTTATTCCTGCACTATTAGTATCTCAGAATAATATGATCATAATATCAAGTGTGCGGCATTTTCATTGCCTCAGTCTCATTATCATGTACATGTTCGCAAGTTTATCATGTAATCATTTTCTCAAGCTCGCAAGCTTATCACGTAATCTCTTTCACAATCTTATCATATAATCTTTTTCACAAGCTTATTTGCTTACTCATTTTTGCAAGCTTATTTGCTTACTTTCTTATGTGGTCTTATTTTGCCTTCCTAGTTAAAGGTCTTATTTTGCCACCTCTTGTCATTGCGACAAAATCGCAGGCCGTCTTTACACTTTCATGTAATGACCCATTGATCTTGTCTTATCATTTCTCTAGTATTATTGCCTCTGCAGGATGTTTTTCATGCGACAATATGACAGGCCTAAATATTCTTTCGAACATAAAGCCCCATGACATTACGGGCGAGGGTTAAGAAGTCTTGCGACGAAATCGCAGGACGTCTTTACACTTTCATGTGTTGACCCATTGATGTTTCGTCTTATCTTTCTCTTTGTATTATTGCCTCTTGAGATTGTCGCACAAATATGACAAGCCTAAATTTTCTTGCGAAAATAAAGCCTCATGACATTTTCTTTTTTTTGACAATATCGGCTCCCTAATGGAGGGTGCCGCCCTTATCTCCCCAGTTGCCCCTTCAAGGAGGCGTACTTCGCCATACAAGGCTAGCTCCTCCCATCCGGTCTTAAAACAACCGGTTGTTTTCGCAGCCTCTTATCCCTTTTTTGCCTATAGGGCTTATGGTTACGAGACTGCACCCTAAGTGGGGTTTTCTTCTAGCGTTGAAAAGGGTCGAGTGCGGATAAGCCAAGACTTTCCAAGAATGGCCGAGGTAATAAGTTAGGTAGCAATAGAGCGACCGATTAAATAAAAAATAGTAAAAGGAGGTAAAATTTTATACCATAAAGTTCTTGATTAGCGTTTTGAAGAGTGGACACCTTATCCCTTTGGGAGTCAAGTTCGGTATTTAACTTTTTGAATCGCCTCGTCTTTATCGCGAGATAACGACCGTCTGGGTCCGAATCTTCTTGCTCAATTGCGAATTCTTCTTCTCAAGATTGTTGCGTCTTCTCTCAAGGTCTCGAGGCAACTACAAAGGAAGTTCTTCCAACCTATAAAGAAGATAGAAAAATCATTAAAACATATATATATACTTAAACAATTTAAAGTTAGAGAAGTATCGTACATACTGAGAGACCCAAGTGCATTCAAAGGTGGAGACACAACTCTAGAGACTCCATTGAATGAATTATTGCCTTCGATGTGACATTACACACAGAGCAAAAGAGAAGCTAGGGGAGCATCTCCCATTCCTTGGAAACTTGACGAGAAGATGTTGGATAACCGATCCATGGAAGAACCGGTCAATGGAATCTTCTTGGAGAGAGGAATTCGATTCATGGTTATCCTCGTCAGAAGATTGAGCTTGAGTTAAGGCGAGAAGAGGATTGGACCTTTCCCTTCTTAGTTAAGAGAGGATTTACCACAGCGACAGCAGTTTTACCCTTACTTTTAATCTTCGCAGCAATAGTTTCTTCAACTCCAACCTTCGCATACGCGTAAAGAAGAAACAGAGGCAACAATATTGTTTTAAATAAGAAGAAAGGAAGTGATTCTTACTTCAGCGATCGGAGCATTGTCGTGAAAGTATCCTCCAGCGGATCCTTTTTGTAGCTTCTTCTCAATGCTTCCGAGAGATTTCACAAACTTAGCAATTATAGAAAGAAAGTTACGAAAGCCAAATTTGAAGTTGAAACATACCTCTTTCTTCTTACCGAGGCCATTTGAATTCCCAAGGATGATACCTCGAGATTCGCGGGAAGAACGTGTGGGCCGCGATATAAGGACCATTAAAAATCAAGGGTACAACCCACCATTTCTCATCTTTGAGTGGCATTACCCGGTGCCAATCAATATCTGCATGACCAATTTATCCTCGGAGACATTATCCCTTTTCTTGTAACGCCCCAAATGAGATTTCCCGCATTCACCATAGATTATCATCGAGTAATTTTCAAAAAGTTTTCCACGGTGTATCTTTCAACAGCTATTTCCAAGTCTCGAATTTGGGATTTAGAGTTAGAGTATAAAGATCCTTTTCATGAACTCAAGCATTGATCGCCCTTAATTGATAAATCGAGAGAATTTTTCATGGGCCAAAATTTCATAAAATCTTCGGGGATTGTACAAAGGGAATAGGAAGTTTGACGAGCGAGACTATAATCTTTTGATCATCACATTGATGATCGGAGAAAATGCAGAAAGAATAGATGAAGGTTCTTGATCGGGAATGGTCGATAGAGTGAAACCTTTTGTCGTTGAACTTCATCAAAAGAAACTTTGTATGCACGATTAATGCCATTATCGGTATGGGAATGGATGGGAGGTTAAAGATTAAGATCGATGCTAGAAAAGACTAAGATTTTCTTGGGCAAGAGAGAAACTAAAGAATGAAAAGGAGGAAAAGAAAACTATATATAGGAAAAAAGATCCTGAGGTCATTTAATGCGAGAAGAGACATGAACGGTCAAGAATAAGCGGTTGGAAGAGACGTGTTGAAAAAGGGCTTTAATGGTTTTTTGACGAAACAGATAAAGATAAGCGAGTGCGCCGAATAAAAGCATCGCTCTCCTGATATTCCTCCCTTGGAAAAGTATGAGGAGGAGGAGACGCAAAACTTCGGAACATCGCGCCGTACTTTTTATCTCCCTCGTTCCTCGAAGACCAAAGTTGCCCCTTCAAGCAATATTCAAGGGAGGCAAGATGTAGGATCATAATATACGGGGCTCGCGGGGTTAATAAACAACGATGTCGCGAGGTAGTCGCGAGCCAGCCAAAATAAACGACGCGATAGCATCCTCCGAGAATAAATGTTTGTACATCTCTTCGCGGAACATTTCGAAATAAAAGGATAGATTTTTGTCAAAACAACCGTTGTAAGGATCTTTTTTTGGGAATTGTTTGGCAAGTCATTAGGAGAGAGAAAGTTTAAGAGTGCTTTACTTGTTAAGTGTAATCCTACTTTTCTGTGTAAACAACTCATGAGATTAATCAATAAACATTCTCAATTATACAACTTTTGGACCAAAATATAGTGAGGGGTGTAGTTATGGCGTCTTTTGACATGTCGGCTCCCCTAATGGAGGGTGCCGCCTTATCTCCACCCCGGTTGCCCCTTCAAGGAGGAGGGATTATGCACCCTAAGTGGGGTTTCTTGGGTCGAGTGCGGATAAGCCAAGACTTTCCAAGAATGGCCGAGATAGCTTCAAACGCCCTGTGCACTCTTGGCTCAACCGTGTACCTCGCGCCTTGATCGATGTCGACTCCTTAGAAGAGACCCTCGGTCGTTCAACCTAAGTCATAAGCTTAGATTGAAAATCCAAGGTACCTCTCCTGGATGGGCTTTATTGACCCCAAATCTCCATGACTCGGTTCCGGGCGGTGTAACCTTTTCGCCGAGCCATGCAAAGATACCCCCTTCTATGACGTACTTTAGGTCTTACATTTGCCTCTTGCGAAATTTTATTCGCGAACTAGGGTGTACGCCATAAAGGTTCGTCCCATTCTGATCTTAGGATTTTTATGGATCTAAGATCGTCTCTCGCGAAATTATCGCTTGTCTCTATTATCTCTGCAAAATTATCGCATATCTTCATTATTTCATTTCTGTCATTTCTTTCATTCATTCTTTCATTCTCATATCTTCATGTTAAATATCATATCATTTGAAGCAAAGTAAATATTCAAGTTCGTCCCATTCTGATCTTAGGATTTTTATGGATCTAAGATCGTCTCTCGCGAAATTATCGCTTGTCTCTATTATCTCTGCAAAATTATCGCATATCTTCATTATTTCATTTCTGTCATTTCTTTCATTCATTCTTTCATTCTCATATCTTCATGTTAAATATCATATCATTTGAAGCAAAGTAAATATTCAAGAGAAATATATAAATTGATCTGCGAGATTTTTCTTGAATCTTTGAAATCTTTGAGATCTTTGAAATCTTGAAATCTTTGTCATTTTGAAATCTTTGAAATCTTTGAGATCTTTGAAATCTTGAAATCCTTGTAATTTTGAAATCTTTGAAATCTTTATAATCATGCGATTGAATCGCTTTTTGTAAATCAAATCAAAAAAATCTTTTATTTGTTGTAAGTAAAATAAAATGTTCAAGGAAGTGGTACTTAGCTTGTGTGGTTTGCTGTTGATGTCAAAGAAGTGAATAAATGCCTTGTAATGAATGAATTTCTCGCAGCAAAAAGAAGTATGAGAAGTGAAACTTGAACCCTTGATCTGCCTCTTGCATATTCTCACACCATGCCAAATATATTAACTCTCTCTTGTGAAATTAATGCATACTTGGTGAAACTTGACTTCCTCTGTGCGAAATGAACCCTCCTTTGTGAAATTATAGCATACTTTTTGAAATTTGGTTTCCTCTTGTGCGAAATTAATCCAAAACAAAAAATAGTGAATTTAGGGAGAATCGATCCTGCAGCATCAAACTCTTCCTTCTCGCTTGTGACCAGCTGAGCTAACTTCAACTTGCGAACTAGAAGACAAAATCCGTTCTGTTACCCTTATCTTCGCTCTGGCAATTATACATAATTTGTGTTAAAATTTGAGTGAGGTTAGAATTGATCTCGCAACATTAAGTTCCTTTTATTCTAGCCAACTGTGCCAATTCTCTTTTGCGAAGTAACCGCAGAATATTGAAGTTTGGCATAACAGTCCTTCTGTGCGGAAGAATCGCATGATGTAAAAATAATATGCTTCTGGTGAAATTCGAACATGCGTCCTAACACTTGCTCGGTACATCCTCAACCAACTACTTCAGCTAGTCCTTGCGAAAGAAACGCATATTGCCACTCTATTATTCTTCCTTTCTTTTTAGCAGCAGTTCCAAAAAGTGTGAAAAATTATGAGCTTAGCGAGATTTGATCACGCGAACTCTAACTCATACTCCTAATCCCTGACCATTTGTGCCAGTTTCTGTTTGTGTTAGTGGGGTGAGCTTCGCACAGGTTATTCATTTGTCCTCGTCCCTGGTATAGTTATTATCTTCGTCATTTCTTCCTTTTCTCCTGTTTCTTTAGTTAGTAAAGTCTGATCATTGTCTTTTATTTGTTCAGCTCCTGAGTCCATAATTTCTTCAGCTCCGAGTGTGCTATTCTTATTCCTGTTCATTGTCTTTTATTTGCTCTTCGATGGAATCATTGATGAAGCAACTTTTAAATCTTTTGGGATATCTGTTGATGTATTTTTGTCGTACTCTTCTATGCCATTTTCTGCAACTTTCTTTCATTTTTGGATTTTGATGCGGCTTGAACATCTTCACCTCTGTGTCCCGGCTGCTGAATGATGTAGACTTTTCTTCGCAAATGTAGATTTTCTGCGAAAACGAAAACTGGTAATTTCACGAAAATGTAGACTTTCCTTCGCTGTCCCAATATTGGCTTGGCTTCGTTGGTTTTCTGATGAAGTAAATTTCGCTTATGTCTGTTCTTCAAAGTTTACTTCATTTAACTTTTCCTACTATCGTATACCGTTTAATCATCTTTCTTTCTTCTTGTATACCGTCGCCGTTTTCCATGTTTGATGTGATCTCCTTCCTCATTCTCTCCTTGGAAGTTGAAGTTGTTATCACCCTGCGAAGGTTTAAATATATAAATTCGTTTAAGAGTGTTCATAGGAAGAATTCAAGGTTTCAAAATTTAAGATTTTTCAAATTGGCCAAATGGGTTTACTAATCAAGTTCTGGTGGTTTTAAATTTCTAATCAAAACTCGTTTTACATCATGTTTTTAAGGAATCATCAATTTTTTGATGAAGAACGAGCTGTGTTTTGTTTTCAAAACCCTCTTTGTAAACACCAGATCTAGATATCTCAAAACACTTGCAAAAGTTAAACAAATCAAATCAATTTTTTTTTATTTTATTTTTTTTAGTAAAAATAAATACTCAAGAAAGAGTTTACTTAGTTTTTCAATTTCTGATACTTGAGTGGTCACGAAGTGATGATGCTATACGAACTTAAGCAGCGAAGGTAAGTTTCAGTAAAATGTTTGTGAAGAAAATGCTTGCGAAGAAAATACTTGTGACAAAATAATATTGTTATCCGCGATATTCACTTGCTCTCTGACGAAATGACTTCTTCAATATACTTCGCCGAAGCTTTTGACGAACTATGCATTGTTAGCATCTCGTCTTTTACTATCTTTTCTTCTGACGATGTTAATTTGACTACTGCATCTCTTTTCTTCGCTGCTGCTCTTCTAATTCAGGATGAATTGTTGGTTTCTTCACAAATTATTGGCCTTTGTTGGGACCTCTGTCAAAGTAGACTTCGTCTATATCCCTTCTTCCCTAACAGATCTTCGCCAGAACCGAAGTGAGCCATTTCTTCCTTCTTTTCTTCTGCTATTCTCTTCAGAACTAACTTGCTTGTCGATCTATCATCTTCTTCCTTTACTCCTCTGGATCTGGACCAATCATTAACAGCATCCGTTGCTTGAAGATTTAAATATTTCTTGGAAACTTCTGTTTTTCCCCTTGAAGTTTATATCCAATGAGATTTGTTAATGACTTCGACCAAACTTTATTGAATTTCTTCTTGAATCAACTTGAGGTAAGATAAATCCTTTACTCTCCATGTTTCTAGCGTCAATATGTAGTTGCAAGATTTCCTACAACACACCCCTTATAATATTTTATTTTTCATAATCAAAATAAAGATTAAAGTGCTAAAATTATAAAATGGACACAAGGATTTTTTACATGGTTCGATCAATGTGATCTACATCCATGGTTCTTCACTATGATTGTTGAGGTTACATTAATATTACATTTAGAATCTCCATTAATGGATATTTGATAAAGCTCTAGATCTAGTTTTGGGGAAGAAGATAATAAAGAAAATAAAGTCTCTCTCTCCTAATTGTGTATCTTCTCTTTCTTACAAAATTGTGTCCCTCCTTTTCTCTCTCATGCTCTCCTCTTTATATAGGTGTTTACATAGTGGATGACAGCTCATACATAGTGGAGTACAACTCATATTCCCCTTCATTTTCGGATCCCCCGCTACATTCTCTTAGACTCTCTTTATAATTTCGCAGGCTCACTTTATAATTTCGCAGGCTCTCTCTCTCAATCATTCTCGCAAGCTCTGCTACATTCTCGCAAGTTAAGGAAATAATTGAATCTCGCACGCTAAGAAAATATGTTGTGCGATATTTGAATCCTACATTAACAATGGGAAAGGTACTAAAATCTGGGTGGATAAATGGATTATTGGTTTAGACTTCAAAGTAGAACCTCTTCATCCTTCTCATTTACAATATGTCTTTGTTAGTGAGCTGATCTTCACAGAAACTAATTCTTGGAATGTTTTTCTCCTCAACATGTTATTCACTCCAGAAATTGTTGAGAAAATTAAGAAAATGCAACTATCTGTACATGAAGATGATAGCATCAAATGGGTTCCTTCTAAATATGGAAACTTTACTGTTAAGTCAGCATACAACAAGCTCATGGAGACTAAAGTTCAACAACAAATTGCTTTAAATGTGGTTCCTACAACAGTTTGGAAGTCTCTCTGGAATATGAAGTTACCTCATCGAGTTAAACTGTTCATATGGAAGTGTCTAAAAGGCATAGTTCCAACTAGAATGCATACCATGGAAACTGACTGTGAGATCTGTAAACATGATTAAGAAACGTTATATCATCTTCTGATCAACTGCTCTCATGCCAAAGCCGTTTGGAGAACTCTCAATATCAATATTGATCAAGTCTCAGTTAATTGTCATTCAGTTCAGGAATGGATAATTTCATGGTTTCAAGATGTACAAAACACAGGTGTGGATGATCTGCAAAAATGGCGTGAATTACTAATGGTTGGTTTCTGGATTATTTGGAAAGAGAGATGCGATTGTGTTTTCCAGGATAAATCTCTAAACCCCATCAATACTTCTAATAAATTCAGTATCAACTCACTTGTTTTAGTAATGCTGCGCATAATAGTTTAGCTGATATTGCTACTGGTGAACTTAGGTCTGCATATCATGACATGATAGTTCATAACCATGTGCATAATGATCACGCAGATGGCACTGATGTCTTTAAAGTCTTTACAGATGCATCGTTTGATTATAATACTAATGAATGTGGCACTGGTATTGTTCTTTACAATTTAGCAGGAGAATGCACATGTATTAAAGGAACCTATGCAGCTGGAGTAGTTGATGCAGAAGCTGGAGAGTGCATGGCAATCCTTGAAGGACTACATTGGACTCAAGCTATGGAGTTGGACAACATTCATATCATTGCTGATGCAGAAGTGGTGGTTAATGCTACCAATAATAATTCACTGTCTATTAGATTGGAAAATAGGAAACTTTTGAGAGATATTAAAACTCTTTTAGGCTCTTTTAAATTTGTTAAAGTAAGTTATGTAAGGAGAAATGATAATCACTTGGCTGATTCCATTTCCAAGTTTGTCAGGAAGGATAAGTTTATCCTTGATGAGTTTTAATGCAATGCATTGCAGATGGATTCATTGTTAGACAGGTTTTTTGATCCTGATGATGTTTAATCAATAAAACTTCAGTTATCCAAAAAAAAAAAAAATCGCGGGAGTTATAAATCCCGTTGATCTTGCTAGGGGATGCACTTTAAGCATAAATGGGCTCGGAGGCCCAATTTCTATAACCAATAAGGCTTAGGAGCCAATTGGACATCAACCTGGATCCACAAATGATAGGCCATGAACCGAAATGAATGTGTACGTACAAAAATGAAAAAAAAAACAAAAAAAGACGTTGTCGCCCCTATAGTGTGATCCCCTGAAGTTCTTAAGAGCATCTCCAATAGTGGTATGAGGAGGCGACCCTGCAGTTCCTCTTTTTCTCTCCCCTTTTGTATCCGTTTTTTCTTCTGGTTTCCCAAATCTTCTTCCCTGATTCCCCAATTTTGTTGAGTTTGGTCTGAAATTTCCAGATATTCTCAACAAATTTGGTTGTAAATAGTATTAGTATAAATAAAATTCGCTATTTTGAGCGATCCAGGGTTTTTATAAGTTTTTTTTTTTTCTCATATGCTTCCTTCTCTAGTGGCTTCAGTATGCTTTTTAGATGTTTGTGAAGTAGTTTCTAATAGCCTTGAAGGTGTTTCATTCGATTGCTACAATCGTTTCAATTACATCAACAACGAAGATTCACATCGGCATGAAGGGATACTACATTTCCATGAAGATCCATGGCTACCCGAAGTGATCGTGATTTTGATGTTGTGTGCGTATTACTCCCTTTTGGGACAGTTTTATCTTATTGAAGAAGACAATGAAGAAGAAAAATTCTTCAATTCAAAATGGCAGAATCTTAATTCACTGGTCATCCCTCAAATATCATCAAATTAGTTGGTGAAATTCATGTTTTTTAGTATGTATGATGTATTACAATTTACTTGTAATTGTGATATAAACCATTTGTATTCTATCATGTTTTTCACCTTTGATGTATCATTACTTGATGTAAGCAATCTTAATTATTAATGAAATTTAGAGGTTCGCTTCTTCCTTCAAAAAAATAAAATAAACAGTGGGTGTTAAAAATCCTACGTGGAATTTTTATTATGACCCTTATTTTGGAGGATTTGCACGTACAGAAAATATAGGACCCCGTAACTAATAACTATCTCCATTAGTATAGAGTTTTAATCCTTAAAAAATCTTATGTGATGAAATCTAAACCGTTTAATTGTATTTTAATTAATTATTAAAAATGAAAAATATGACATGGAGATTATTGTGAAGGTGTAAATAGGATTATTTATTTTTTTTGGGAAATAATCATTTGGTCCTTTTTTAGGTGGTCCCAAGTCTGTTTGGTCCTTTGGGAAAACGTGTTTTCTGTTTGGTCCATAATTATTTGAAAATATCAAATAGACCAAAATACCCTTCTGTGTTAATTTTTGTAGTTGTTTCATTCCCGTAATTATTTGAGTTCATCCTCTCTGATGAACTTTGAACTTCCTACTAATTTTTTTTGTAGAAGTTCATTCTGTTTGATGAACTATTAGGTGTTTGGTAATGCTTTTTGTAGATTCAAGTTCATTCCTAAAAATGAACACACGACAAAAAAATGTATTATTATCAACAAAATGAACACCCAATCAAAGTTCATTATTATCAACAAAAAAACAGAGTTCATTCGTCAAAATGCACACCCAATAAAAGTTCATTATTATGAACAAAAATCTGAGTTCATTCGTCAACTGGCCAAACTCACTCTGTTATATGATTTCTAGGACTAAATGGTAGTTTCTACTTTTTTTAAAACCTTCAAAATTGATATTTCATCCTCCAATTTTGTAGGACCTACCGTTGGAGTTATTTTAAATGAAGGTCTAAAATTTTACATGTCATTAAAAAATAAATCTTCTCCCTTTTATTGGAGATGCTCTGAGATTAACTACTATGGAGAGAATTACAAGTCTTTTTTTTTCTTGATCAAAAGATTAAATCATATAAAAGAGAAAAGAGAGTACAGTCCATCACATGTGCTACAAGACTATAACACCACCGCCTCATAATTATATAGGATGTTGTTCAAAAACACTAGGTAAAATACATCGTCATTCGAAGAACCACAAGACCAACAGTAACTAAATTCACTGGGGTAAGCATTTTACCCGTAATCCGCGGATTTAATTGGGACCAATCGTATTTTTGTATTTTTACGGATGGATGCCCGAACCGTTCACTAATGGGCTGGATGCGGATGAGATTTTGGAATCCAACGAATTACGGATTGGGTCCGGATGCAACCTTCAAAATCCGTTGGACATCCATACCCATTAGATTAAGGGTATTTATATAGTTTCTAGAAAATATATAGATAGTTTTGAAAATTTTAAGGTATGTGCTTGTGGTGTTGCCCATGACACTTCTATATTTATATAAATATATAAAATTTGTAGGTTCTATAAGAAATCATCTATATTGCCTTTCTTTTTTTTTATTATAAATTTTAACTAATACAAATCCATTGGATTATCCGCACGCAATCCATTCATCCGTGCATCCATTGGGTGCAAATTCGTTGGATGTTGAATTGGATGCGGATGCCAAATTTGATTTGAAATCCGTAGTGAGTTGGATTGGATGCGGATGAGCTAAAAACCGGTCCATACCGGTCCATGCTAACCCCTTTTCTTAAGATGGGAATCCACGGTCATAAATTCAAAAGAGGACCCAAGTACTACATGGGCTTTACGTAAAGTAAAATTCAATCTAGCGATCTTTCCAAACTTTTCATACGAACCATCATTTTTGGGGCATACAAGAAAATTTTGGGGCATACTGACTTATTATGCCATCCAATGATAGATTATAAGGGGTGTCCTAATGATGCTTAAGTTACTATAATACCCCTGCATAGTTTAAATTATATTAATGCCCTTCCACTAAATTAAATTCTAATCCTAAAACTCTCCCACTAATTAACCCATCCCCTAATTAACTACCCCCACTAATCAACGGGTTACCCATTAATTAACCGTTACTTAATTAATTTTTTTTTTAAAACTGAAAATTTTCAAAATCAAAAAACTCATTCTCCTCCCCCCTTCTTCTCCAAAAAACAGAACCGAACTCCCTCTCAAAGTCTGATTTTTTGATTCATTTCTTGATTAAACCCATATATGGCACCTCGTGTTAGGCGATGCCCTAGAAATACATTAGCTCGCGAGAGAAAGGCTAAGAGAAGAAATGGAAAATCAAGAGATGGAGGAGGCAATCCGGGCAAAATAACCATGAATCTGTGTTTTCCTTAAAAAGACCAGAGAATCAAATTCGAGGCAAAAAGCATCTCAATCTAGGTTTTTTGGAAAAGATGGAGATGATTAGGATAGTGGATTGATTGGTGTTGGAGAACGATAAATAGACCTTGATTCTATAAAATTGCACATAGAAAAGTATTTCCCATAAACCCATTGCTTGCTTTTTGTATTTCGTTGATTTCATGACATGTAATTGACGATTCCTCTAGGTTTTGGTAGTTCCAGGCGACTGTCGCAGCAAAAAGAGATAGCATTCTCAATTCATAAAGATATCGACACGTCGTCAAATACATTTCCAACAACATTAAAATCATTATCCAACAAAATACATGAGGATAATTCACTACTTCCATCAAGATAATCGAGAGGCAAGTATGGGAATGGAAAAGATGGAATATTGTTATTCATCTTCTGACGAAAGAGTTATACATTAATAATGTTAGCCAATTATATTACAAGGAAGAACTACCAAAAAAGGGGAGTGAAGATTACATGAAAAAAGAGTTCACTATAACAAAGATGCTTTCATTATTCTCATCGCTTAGAATTTTCTTCTTCGCCGGCTTCTTTATCGTAAACATCGCAGAAGATTCTCGGGAACCTTTTCAAGAAGCTTGTGGATATGTATGCAAAGGAATGTCTGTGTTTACAAACATACTCCATGGCTCCATTGCGAAAAACCCGCATCATTATTAAAGTTCTCCTTGTCGTTTTCAAATTGTTTCTTCAACTTGGAATACTTGTTATTACGGAGGGAGAGACGAGTTGTTCTTTCTTGCTCTAATTCTAACTCAAGCCTCTTCTCGATTTCGCAAATAAGTAACAATAAGTTAGTAATTTACAAGCAATACTATAGAAGTAAGAAGTAGTAAGGTGGCAGTATGCTCGGCATGAAGACTAACATCAACATCTAGGTTATTCCTGGCATTATCTAAAACTTTCGCAGCCTGAATAATTCATCGTCACTATTTATAACGAGGAGGGAACGAATTTGATCTTCTCGCTCACTAAGCAAGGGGTTCCCATGAAGCAATTCATCCTGCTCAATTTGTAATTCAAGGAGAGATTTTTGAAATGTTGCTAATGCCTCGTGCACCATTGTTAGTAATGCGATCTTTATCATCTATAAGGTCACTAATTTTCTCTCAAAATTTTGATTTCTTTATTGGACTCGAGAGTACAAAGGAAGATCTTCCAACCTATTAAATTCTAATCCTAAAACTCTCCCACTAATTAACCCATCCCCTAATTAACTACCCCCACTAATCAATCGATTCATGGTTACCCATTAATTGCGATTTTACCCTTACTTTTAGTCTTCGCAGCAATAGTTTCTTCAACTCCAACCTTTACTTAATTAATTTTTTTTTAAAAGACGGGATCCCTTTTGTAGAAAATTTTCAAAATCATTTGAAAAAAACTCATTCTCCTACTGACCCACCACCCCCTTCTTCTCCAAAAAGACATTATCATTTTTCTTCGAGAACCAGAACTCCCTCTCAAAGTCTGATTTTTTTTGATTCATTTCTTGATTAAACCCTTAGTTGATAAATATATGGCACCTCGTGTTAGGCGCGAGAAGCTGACTGGCGAGACTATAATCTTTTTGCATCACTAGAAATACGGTGATCGGGAATGGTTGATGAGTAAAAATCTCAAAAGAAGTGTTGAAGCCATTTATCTGCGCTAGAAAGGATGAAGAAAAGCATCTCAATCTAGGGGAAAACTTTTTGGAAAGATGGAGATGATTAGGATAGTGGATTGATTGGTGTTGGAGAACGATAAATAGACCCTGATTCTATAAAATTGCACATAGAAAAGTATTTCCCATAAACCCATTGCTTGCTTTTTGTATTTCGTTGATTTCATGACATGTAATTGACGATTCCTCTAGGTTTTGGTAGCTCCAGAGTAGTGTTCGGCTCAAATTTAGCAGCCGAACTTATTTTTTTTTCTACAAACGAAGAACAGTTCGGCTGAAAACATGTAATATTTTGAATATCGAATGAGCCGAACCTGAGTGTTCGGCTTATAATTGTTTTTTATGCTAATCATCCGAACTTGGATACGATTACTTAATAATCCATCTTACACTGTTCGGCACATTGTTCGGCTCTCTCGATAAATATCGAATGTGCCGAACTTGACTCGGCGTATGGCTAATATCTTCCTATAAACTTGTCCATTTATAGGTGACTTATCACATTGTTTAGTAGAGTCATATTTATTTATATTGGAAAATTAATTAAGGTGTATCATTTTTTTTAGCACCCATTCGGGAAAATTCAAAGAGAAGATTAAAAGGAAAACAATGGAAGTGACTACTTCTAATTCAAAAACTCCCAAACCTCGAGGTGGTGGCACCAAAAACTTGCATGCAGGGCAGATGTTTGCTTGTAGAACAAGAGGATGATAATGATGAAAATAAGGGTGTAGTATGAGGTTATGATGAAGATTGTGGTGGAGGGGGAGGAGGGGATGATGAATATGGTGGTGATCGCGAACCTCTAACTTGATTTTTCTTCTCAAAATTGATGCATGTCGTTTTAGAGCTTTGGATGTATCTTTTATGATGTGGAAGATAATATGAATGATAAAATGTGGTGTAAAGAGATGATAAAGATTGAAAGATCTCTTCTTAAGGATTTTCTTATATGGAGCTCTCAAAGTTAGGCTTTAGAATCCTTCTGGAACCGTTTCTCCTTGTGATAAAAGTCAATTTTGCGTCCAAACATGTCCCAGAACAGTGTCAGGTTCGGCTAATACCTTGCCAACCTTTCCCGGCCGAACCTGACAAGTGAAATTCACCCCAAGTGGTTGTCAGGTTCGGCTGACTCGATTAGATTACTTTTAAGCCGAACTTATCTCTGTAAACACTTCGAAAATCTTGATTTTTAGGCTCCAGGTTCGGCTAACTCGTGATGATGAGTTATCAGCCGAACTTATCTTTGTACACTCAAGTTTTTAGATTTTATTTTGGCCATAACTTCTTCGTCCGATGTCGGAATGGCCTCATTCTTTTTGCGTTGTTTTCGTATTTTCATTCTCTTAAAGATGACGATAATATCTCATTGATTTGAATGAGTTTAATTTGGACCTTAATGTTCTCCATTAGTAGACTTCACTATCGTTTGGGGTTAGGTTCGGCTCATTCGCAATACTATTTGAAAGCCGATCTTTAAAGTTCGGCTCATTCGTGTTTGACTTGAAAAGCCGAACTACTTGTCATATATGCGTTCGGCTTATTGGGGACTAAAATTATAAGCCGAACTGTTCTTATTTACCAAGGTTCGGCATACAAATTATCTGCCGAACCTAACTCTGTTGCGCCGAACTACATAAAAAAATCAAAACTTTTGGTGAATTCAAGCTACAAAATGGACATTAAACAACGTCTAAAACCATACCTATGTATTATTAGCATTGGGTTCCTCATCCATGTACTCATCTTCGGGATTTGGCTCCAAAAAGTCATCATCTTGAGCTTGAGAAAAAAGTTGAGTTTGAGATTGAGTTTGGGTAAAATCATTTTCATAATCCAACAAATAAGCCATCTCCGGATCTCCATCGTAATTGATATGTATTTTCTTAGGTTTATGTGATGAAGATTCACCTTCCTCACTCGAATTTGGATCGCACATCTATCAACAATCACAAAAATCTCAAAGAAAAAAAAAAGTTTTCTTTTTTCTACTTCCTCCTTTTCTTCTTCTTCTTTTTTCTACTCACTCACTCACTCTATTTAAAAATAAAATTATTATCCTAAATTAAACTCTAATCCTAACTCCAATCATTAACAACTAATCATTTAAGTTAACACTAATTAACCACTAATCATTCAGGGGTATTTTTGTAATTATGAAAATGGGTTGGATAAGGGATACCCTAGAAACACTATTTCCAACCTGATTTTTGTCTTATTATGTATGCCCCAAAATTTTATTGTATGCCTCAAATGATGGTTCTTTCATACTTCAAACTATGGAACTTGTCAAAGAAATAAAACAACTGACCTAAGTTAATTAACGTGGGAATGTTATTTATGCCCCTACTATCCATGGGTCTATCACAAATACCCTTATGAGTCTTTACAAATACCCCTAATGGCATAATTGAAATTATGAATAGATAAATAATTCACATAATCCCATTTTTAACCTTTACTTCTTATACTTCATCTTCTTCTTTATTCTCACTCGAGAAAAACCAATGAAACTCTCTCCATCTCCATCTCCGTCGCCACTACAGCCACCACCACCATCTTCATCGTCGCCATCGTCGCAACACCACCTCCACTACATCACCATCTCTACTTCCGCCAAAATTCCAGAATCATCTTTACTCGAATATCTCCATAATCAGATCTCATAAAGTAAGGTTTTTAGATTCAGAGATTTAAAGTTCCAGATTTCGGTTTCAGGTGATTTTTGAATTCAAAGATTTGTGTGTTTGAACCATTGAAACTTATTTATGATTTAGTTATTCTTCCTCTTCTAATTTCAAACAGATTCAAAGATTAATTTGATTTTGGTTTTCAATTTGATAATTTCGAATCGAGATTCAGATTTCGTGTGGATTTGAGTTGAAGATTCGATTCAGTGAATTTTATTATTGAATTCATAGGGTCAATAACAGTGGTGGGTTAATGTTTTGGTCGTGTATTGGTGTTGGATGGTGATGTTGGTGTTGTTGCAGCGTTAGTGGTGGAAGTTTCAACAATGGTGTTTTGGTGAATGTTAAACAGAGAAGATGAAATTGAAGAACTGAATCTAGGGTTTATGGGTTGAAGTTTGTTTGGCGGTTGAAATGGTTTATGTAGTGGTTGTATGTGAGATTGCAGGTGGTATGAAGAGATGCTTGTGTTTTTTAGGTGGTTGTTGGTGGTGTTATAATTGGAGTCTGGTGGCAGCGGCTGTAGCGGTGGTTAGTGAAGATGCAGGTGATGTTGATGTTAATGCGTTGTCTTGAATCTGCTTTTGATTACATACAGAGTTCAAGGGCATTGATCGATTCCAGAGATGAGAAGCATATTTGGGACTGATGATTCAGAGAGATATGGTGGATTTTGTGGGTTGTGTTGATTGCAAAACTAGAGATTTTCAAGTTTGAATTGCAGGCATAACTCAGCAAGAACAAGGAATGAATGTATGCCTCGGTTTGGTGGTTATAGTAATGAACTGAATATGAGGTTTGCAGAAATGATGATGGTACTGTGAGACAGATATGAAGCTGCAATGAAATGAAACTGGTTTCGGTGATGGGTTAATTATGTTGTTGTTGATATTCATTGAAGTAGGAATCTGAGATAGTTATGAAGCTAAGGAGAAATGAAGAAAGAATGGATGATGTGTTGGCTCGATAATGGTTATATGAATGCCTAAGTTTCAAATACAAATTGCAGGTGTTAGCAGGTTGATGGTTATGAGCTACTGAATGCAATGAGATAGATGTATGCAAGGAAATGATATTGCAGGTGCAGTGAAAAGTCTGTAGGTTTGTGTGTGCCGCAATGATCGGCTTTGAAAGCGAAATGGAGTAGATGAATGCTAGGCAAATGAAATGGGACATGTTGGTTTGATGCTGAGAGGCTGAAGCTATTGGTAGATGCAGGGATATTCAGAAGAGATGTTGTTAATCGAAGTGAAGGGATTGTGGTTGTCTTTTTGCTTTTTGCTTTTTGCTTGTGTGTGTGCAATTTGGTATATGTCTGTTGGTGTTGTTGGAATTGGTGGTTAGCTGCTTGACTGATCACAACTGTTCCGTCGGGAAGGTAAAGTAATTTCAACCCTGGACAACCTCATAAAGTTGCTTCCAACTTTGGAAACAACTTGACCAAGTTGCTTCCACTATTGGAGACAACTTGAGCTAGTTGCTTCCTTTTTCTGGAGACAACTTGAGAAAGTTGCTTTCACTTTTGGAGGCAACTTCAGCTAGTTGATTCCAGATCCAATTTTAGTGGATCAACAATGGAAGTTGATCCATGTAAAATTTGATCAACAATGAAAGTTGATCCATGTAAAATGGAGTGAACTTGGCGTGAGTCGAACACGCATCATCTGACATGGAGTCAGTCATGCTACCATTGCACCACAAGTTCAACATTGGAAGAAATTTACATGATTTAAACTACAAAGCATGATTTAAACTACAAGCATAATATACTTATCTAATGAAATATCGTCAACAATAGGAGTTCAAAGGATCAACAACAGTAGTTGATCCCATATAGATGGATCAACAACCATAGTTGATCCAATAAAAAATTGGGTCAACAACAGGAGTTTATCCCACAAAATGGATCAACAACAACAATTGATCCCATAAAAACATATAAACTACAAAAAATTGATCATTGCCTGTAGCTTCATAAACACCAACAGCTCCAAGACCAGATTCAAAACCAATCTTGACAACTACAACAACCAGAACCGCCATTCTACTACTATTTCCATGACTAATTTCTCATTCGTACCTCTCCACCATTACCTCCACCAACAAATCACAAATCACACATCTCCAACACCACCACCACCACCAAAACAACCACAACCAAAATCCAACACCAACTTCATCATTCCAACCAAAACTGTAGGATCAGAATATCGCAACAATAATATCTCGCGAGATCAATAAACGACAACATTGCGAAAGTGTCGCAAACGAGTAATATAAATGACGCAATGAATGACGGCAGCCAAAATATGAGAAAGATGTGAAGACTTAGCGAGATTTAGGAAACTTGCGAGATTATATATTTGAACGCCTTCGATATTTCGCAAGTCATTCCCGAAAATAAAGGACAGCTTAGCTGTCATCCAATGTGTAATACCCTATATAAGGAGTCGAGCAGGACTGTTGAAGAGAGATCTTTTTCCGAGTGTTAGGCAAGTCATTAAGAGAGAGAAAGTTTGTAGTGATTGTAATTTCTTTAGCTCTTTTCCATTTTATCTTGTAAACATTCAAGGAATTAATCAATAAAAATCATAATTGTTCATCTTCAATGGTTTAGTTGTGTGGATTCTTGTGAGGGGTGTAGTGTAGGATTTCCTGCAACTACATATTGGCACTAGAAACAGGGAGAGAGTAAGGATTGACATCGTGATTTGAAAGAATTTGGAGTAGTAGGGAAGGAATTTCATATAATTTTCAACAGTTTACCAAAATTAAGAAATAGCTAGAAGAAGAAATGCATCTGAGCAACCAACAACTGTTAGAAGGAGTAGGAGACTTGCTGGTGAAGGGAAAAATGAAATGGGAGAATCCTCAAGAGTGAACATAAGGAATAATGAAGAAAATCAAATTCAATCACCAATTCAACCATTAGCGAATAGAACTGTGGATTATGATAGAGTAAGCGTGCATACTTGGAGATCGGATTCTGTGGACGAAAGGGGAGAAGAACAACAATTGGTAAACAATGGACAAGAGGAGAGAGACCGAGAAGGGGTTGGAGAAATAATTCATGGAAATGAAGAAATCGCAGCGTTAGAGGCGTTAAGACAAACAATACATGAAGAAAGACGATTAGAGGCAGAGGAACGTGCAAATTTGACAAGACAAAATCATGAGTTGAGGATGGAAAACATGATATTGCAAAACAGAAGGTCGAGAAACACTACAAGGTCAAGCTCAAGATCAGTTAGGGAGGAAAGAATGAGAAATTTACCAATAGAAAATACTGATGAAGAAAATCGAGAAGAAACGCAAAATCCAGGCGTAGAACACTACGAGAGAAGAGAAATGATGGAAGATCGTTATATCCCACGTCCCGAGGGTCTTCAAAATGGGCTAGATAATGGAAATCAAGGGAATAGACAGCGTCAGGAGCGGAATAACCCAGTTGACGAAGAAAATCAGGAAGAAGGAAGGAGGATATTGCATGGGAGAGAAGCGCGGAGGAAGCAAAAAGAGATCGAAGATGAAATTGAAAGACACTATGCTGAACAAGCACGTCTAGCTTGCGAGAGAGAAAGATTGAGAGCAGAAATGGAAGAACATGAGTTGGAAGAGGCAATTCGCCAGAATAATCATGATAATCGAGAAAGAAGGAGAGAACAAAATCGCAACAATGATAATATTAATGAAGAATATGAAAGAGTACAAAGGAGAGTTGATAGGCAACAAAGAAGAGAAATTGATAGATATAACGGTGTGCGAATTCGTGAAAGAAATGAAGGAGAAGATCGCAGAGAAAGACGAGAAGAGAATGATGAACAAGAAAGACAAAGTAGACATGAACGCAGGAGAAGAGAAGCGAAACTAAAAAGACCAATAGATTCAAATTCTGATGTAAATGAACAAATTTTGAGAGAATTGGCAGAAATGAGAGGAATGATGAACGAGTAAAAGGGGAGGAGGAAAGAGACAGGTTGGATGAAGCCATAGAAGAAGTGCGAAAACTCCGTTCACACAAGAGATACAATTAGGAGGAATACCACCGAAGTGCAACTTACCTACATTAACCAGCAATTTCGATGGAACAACTTATGCGATACAACATATCAAAGTTTATATGAGATGTATGTTACAATGGGAGAATCATGATGCTATATTGTGCAAATATTTTGCATCAAGTTTGACAGAGAAGCTTTGAAATGGTTTGAAGGATTTCTTAGAAGAATACAATAACATCTTTCAATCACTTGCAAGCTATATTTTTAGGGGCATATATAAGTAATAATTCCTCGCGACCTGGTATTGAAGATGTATTTGGGTTAAAACAAAGGGTTGGTGAAAGTTTGAAGCATCTAACTGTGAGATGGAAGACAATGTGTAGCGAAATGGCTGGTCGTGTGGAGGAGAGATATCTCATCTTATCATTCATTAATGCTATGTTCGCAACAAATCTGTTATATATTCAAATTTTTAGAGTCAAGAATACAATCACAATGACTGAGTTGCGAGAGCTTCAGGAGGAGTATATTGATTTAGAGGAAAAGCAAAATGAGATGGAATCATACCCTGTCGCGACTACAAGTTCAGGAGCTGCGAATGCAAGTTTGTTACCCAAATTGATAAACACTGTGGCGAGTACCTCGCAAGGTCAACAAGGAATGATGATACCGGATGATGGTCAGCATAAGTTGGTAGCCATGGGAAGTCGCGATCAGGAAGAATTTGAAAGAGAAATAAATTTCTACAACCGTGGCGGAAATAATAAAATTCAAAGGCTTGATCAGCCGCAAGAAACCTATGGAGGTCAGAGGCATAATTATCATAGAGGTCAGCGAGGTCATAGGGTAGTATGGGAAGAAATCAAGATGCCTCCATTAAACGCTAGTGTGGAGAAAATATGGGAAGCCATAATCCTGATGGAAAACATACCTGCACCCTGGAACATGGGGAATGAACCGCCTCCTGGTGACAGAAGTCATGAATTCTGTTCCTATCACCATTTTCATGGACACTTAACGAATGATTGCAGGAATATAAAAAGAATCATCCTCAGAATGATAGACCAAGGGAAGCTAAATCATTTCTTAAAATGTGAAGAGAAGACTCAACCATTACCAACACCTCCAGAAATTCACAGAGTAAATACAACAAAAGGGAAAGAAACGTTCGTAGTAGAAGTTGGAGCGAAGGCCAAAAACTTGTTTACGCAACTCTATCGTACATTAAATACAGGACAATTGAAGATTTTCATGATAGTGTTCTCGGTAGGGTTTTCGCAAGAGATGCGACAATAGAGAGGTAATGAACATCGCGAAGACATCGCCACTAAAAGAATGGCAAACGCAGATTATTTCTTTTACTGCGAGAAGAGGTACTCGAGGGTGGCGAGATGCATGACAGTCCATTAGTGGTAAGATTGGAAATTAACCCAAAACCTGTTGATGATGAAGATGAAGGGGCAGAAAATTCATGGGCAATAAATAGAATCTTAATTGATACTAGAAGCTCTGTAAACATCCTTTTTTACCACACTTACAAGACTATGGGAGGGAAAGACGAAGATTTGATACCTTCAACCTATAAGATTTATGGTTTTAATGGTACTGCCAATAAACCTAAAGGAGAAACTCGTATGCGAATACCATTGAAAGGATTATCAACTGAAATCTTGTTTTGCGTAGTCGATGTGGAATCCCCCTATAATGCATTAATTGGGCGACCTTGGTTACATGAGATCTTGGGTGTAGCATCGACTTACCACCAGTGCATCAAATTTCCTCATCCCAGTGGTGTTGGAGTTATAAAAGGAGATTGGGCTGAGGGACAAAAGTGCTATGAAGTTGATGTGGAGTCTTGCGAGGAAATGGCTGCTCAAAAGAAGAACTGGAAGCGGAATATCAAAGAAGAGAAAAGAAGAGAAGACTGATGGTGGACACAATAGAAGTGAGAGATGAAGATATATTGCGAAATCAATGCTTGAAGACAATTGGAAATTGCGATGGTCTCGCAAAAGGGAAGGAAATATCAAGAAATTTGAGTGAAAAAACAGAGAGCAACAGGAATAAGAAGTGTAAGAAATAAATAATTGATTTCAGAGTTAAAAAAAAAAAAGTTTGGAGTGACAAAGACATGTCAAAAATACAAAGAATATGACGATCGAAGAAGGAGTACGCGAAAGTCTCGCGATACATGAATATGACGAAAGTTTGGTTAAATAATTACAGCGAGATCACAGCAAATGAGGCAAGATTATGCGATAATTTCGCAAAAATAATGAGAAGAAATAATCAAAAATCAATGATATATACGAATGGGACGAACCTTTATGGCGTACACCCTAGTTCGCGAATGATATTTCGCAAGAGGCAAATGGAAGACCTAAAGTGCGTCATATAAGGGGGTATCTCTTGACATGGATCAGGGAAAAGGTTACACCGCCCCTGGAACCTGAGTCATGGAAATTTGGGGTCAATAAATCCCATCCGGGAAGATACCTTGGATTTCCAACTATATATATAAGGTTATACCCTGGTTGGACGACCGAGGGTCTCTTCCAAGGAGTCAGTGTATGACCAAGGCGCCGAGGTACACGGTTGAGCCAAGAGTGCACAGGGCATTTGAAGTGTCTCGGCCATTCTTGGCAAGTCTTGGCACATGCCGCACTCGGCCCGAAGAAAACTCCACTTAGGGTGCAGTCTCGTAACCATAAGCCCTATAGGTATAAGGGATAAGAGGCTGCGAAAACAACTGGTTGTTGTTAAGACCGGATGGGAGGAGCTAGTCTTGTATGGCCGATGTAAGCCTCCTTGAAGGGGCAACCAGGGAGATGATAAGGGAGGCACCCTCCATTAGGGAGCTGATAAGTGTCTTAAGACGCAAATGTCATGAGGCTCTATTTTCGCAAGAAAATTTAGGCTTGTCATATTTGTGCGATGATCCTGAAGAGGCAATAATACTAACGCGAGGTTAAGACGAGATCAATGGGTCTTTACATGAAAATGTAAAGACGTCCTGCGATTTCGTCGCAAAGACGGCAATGTCATGGGGCTTTACGTTCGCAAGAATATTTAGGCCTGTCATATTGTCGCAAGAAAAATATCCTGCAGAGGCAAAAATACTAAAGAAATGATAAGACTAGATCAATGGGTCGTTACATGAAAGTGTAAAGACGTCCTGCGATTTTGTCGCAATGAGGGGTGGCAAAATAAGACCTTTAACTAGGAAGGCAAAATAAGACCACACAAGAGCAATGATAAGGCAAGATCAATGGGTCATTACATGAAAATGTAAAGACGTCTTGCGATCTTGTCGCAATGATGAATTTCAACATAAATGAAGATAAGACCACACAAGAAATTGAGTAAGCAAATAAACTTGCGAAAATGGCTATATTTCTTCATTTATTTGTGAAGAGTTAGCAACAGCAGTTGTGAAACTAAGAAGTATTATTACTTAAAGATTATCGATTTAATCTCTCATGTGAAAATAAATAACAGAGGCAAGTATGGGAATGATTAGAGTAAAAACTTGTTATTTATTTTCATATGGTAGATTTACAGTAAGAGATTACAAAAATGGAAGGCTAGAAGGATAAATGTACAAATATCACAAGAAGAGAAAAAGGAAAATGGAGCTATCTCTCAGTTCATTCTTCTTTTTCATCAGACTCTTTATCGGACTCCTCTTCTTCGCTAGCATCACTATCAGAGACATCCAAGGAAGGCATATTTTCAGGAACCTCATCAAGAAGACAAGGATATGAAGAAAGAGGAATACTATGGTCATCGCAAACGGTCTTAATAGTTTGATTGCGAAAACTGACAGCATCATTATTGAAATTCGCTACAGTAGTTTGTAGTTGCTTCTTCAGCTTAGAATATTTGTCATTGCGAAGAGAGAAGTCTTTTGCAAGTTGTGCTTTCTCAGATTCAAGTTCCTTAATTCTAGTTTGAAACCTCTTCTCAGATTCTGCGAACAAATGACAATGAGTCAGTAACTTAATAGCAGTTTCACAAAAAAGAAGTGGTAAAGTAATGAAGAACAGTTAACAACCTTCTCTGTCAGAAATCATATCTTTAACCAAGGCAGTATGCTCAGCATGAAGGCTGACGTTAACACCTAAGTTATTTCTGGAATTATCTAGAACTTTCGCAGCCCAAGCAAATTCATCATCACTATTTATGACAAGAAGTGAACGAATTTGATTTTCTCGCTCATTAAGTATGGAATTTTGGCGAAGAAATTCATCTCGTTCAATTTGGACTTCAAGAAGAGTTTTTTGGAATTTCGCTAATGCATGTGCACCTTGATTAGCAATGCGATCCTTGTCATCTATAAGGCTATTAATTTTCTTCCTTAGAATATTATTTTTCTCGTGGGAACTAAGGTATAGACGTTTAAATCGGTTGGCTAAACCTAAACTAGATCTATGCTCAATTTCTAAGAGATGAAATTTGGTTTGAAGTTCATTTAATGAAAGAGAGTTAATTTTGTTTGACGAACTACTTAAAGATTCGTTAAGATGAGCGAGAAGAGCATCATTATCCATAGGCTCAGGAAATGAATGGAGAAGGATGGCTTCGTCAGAAAGATTATAAATGTCTGCGAAAATTATAAGTCAGGCAAAGAAAAATAAATGATAAAGTAAAAACGAAGAAAAAAAGAAGAGTTTTATACCATAAAGTTGCTGATTAGCACTTTGAAGGGTAGATATTTTATTCTTCTAGGTAGAAGATTCAGCTTCCAATTGTTGAATTCTTTCGCGAAGAGCGGAAGTCTCATTTTCATTCTTCTTGCGAGATGTCGCAACTTCAATTTCTAGTTCTTCGGTCTTTTTGTGAAGCTGAAGATTTTTCTTTTCAAAGTTGTTGCGCCTCTTCTCAAGATCTGAGGCAACAACAAAGGAAGCTCTTCCAGACTATAAAGAAAGATAAAGAAACTATTAATATATGATTTAAAATTAAAATTATGAAGGAATAAAGAAATAAAAACATACCAAGGCACTGAGTGCATTCAAGAAGCTGGGAGTCAATGATCTGGAGATCCCCTGAAGAGACTCATTACCCTCCTGTAAAAAAGCATCACATATACTTGCGAGAGCTTCGCATATACCAGAGAGGTGGTCATCTCCAAGCCCCTGCATGGAGTCTGAAAAGATATTAGACAATAACGTCATAGGAGATTCAGTTGGATGATCCTCCTTCGCGGTAGAAATTTCTACATCATCGTCTTCTTCATCGGAACTCTCACTAGATTGAGGACTTGAGCGAGAAGAAGAATGGGTCTTTTGTTTTTTAGAAGGCGGTGCAGCAGATTTTTTCTTGCGAAGAGGGTCTTTACCCTTTCTTTTGACCCTCGCAGCTTTTGAAGCTTCTTCCTCGCCGGCAACTTCAATACCAACCTACATACACGAATGAAGATAAGAAACAGAGGCAACAATATTGTGGATAACAAGAGAAAATATTTCTTACTTCATCCGTGATTGAGCGAAGTATCGCCAAAGTACTTCGCTTTGGATTTCTTTCATAACTTTTTCTCAATTTAGTGATCTGAAAATTTCGCAAGTTTAGTAGATATAAAAGGAAGGAAACATCGCAAAGCGAATGAAAATTAGAAAATATACCTCTTTTGCTTTCTCGGGCCAATTAAATACCCAAGGATGATAATTTGCGAGATTCGCAGGGAGTATATTGGAACCTGAAATGTAAGGTCCGTTCAAAAATAGCGGAAAGACACACCACTTGTCGTCTTTAGAGTAGCGAGGAACATTTTTCTTGCCAGAGTGCCAATCAATATCTAGCATGAGTATCTTGTCGCTGGGAATATTCTCTTTTCTTTTCAGACGAGCACCCCAGCGAGATTTATCGTTCTTCATATTTATCACTTCATAATTTTCAAAAAAAGTTTTCTACTGAATATTTTTCAGCAATTATCTCTAAGTTGGCGAATTTAGGATCTTTGACGTTATCGGGATACAGAGAACCCTTACCAGCGCCACGATTGGCGAACTCAAGCATTAAACGGATGCAATCCCCACTTAATTGCTAAATAGCTCGCGAGAATTTCTCATGAGCAAGAATTTCATAGAACAAGGGCAGTTCGGGATTGTAGAGAGGAATGGGAAGACCTGCGAGGAGTTGACCTAGCGAGATTATGATTTTCTGATCATCACAATGATGATCAGTAAACAATTTTGCAGAAAGAATAGATGAAGATTCTTGATTGGGAATGGTGGACAAGGTGAAACCCTTCTCTTGCAAATTCTTTTGAATCTCACCCAAAAGAGTTTCATATTTACGGCCGGATGGAGCCATTCTCAGAATATGGGAATGATTAGAAAGTTAAAGATCAAAAGAAAGAAGAAAAGGAAGATTTACAGTAGCAGGAACGTGAATTGCGGAGGAAAAGAATTGAAGAAGATTTGCAGAGAGAAAGTAAAAAAGAAGAAGAGGAAAGTGAGAAAACTATATATAGAGAAAAATTCTCGAGAAGATAAATGCATTTAATGCGAGAAGAGACGTGAATGGTCAAGAAAAAACGGTTGAAAGAGACGTGTCAAAAAAAGAGCGGAAGAAGAAACATGTGTAATAAATTCTGTGTAAAAGTACGGAATCATAACAGATAAAGACGAACCTTTGAGGCATTTCAAAAATACTAATTCTCATGACATTCTCTTCTTCGCAGAGAAGACATGAGAAGAGGCAAGATGTAGGATCAGAATATCGCAACAACAATATCTCGCGATATCAATAAACGACAGCATTGCGAAAGTGTCGCAAACGAGTAATATAAATGATGCAATGAATGACGACAGCCAAAATATGAGAAAGATGTGAAGACTTAGCGAGATTTAGGAAACTTGCGAGATTATATATTTGAACGCCTTCGATATTTCGCAAGTCATTCCCGAAAATAAAGGACAGCTTAGCTGTCATCCAATGTGTAATACCCTATATAAGGAGTCGAGCAGGACTGTTGAAGAGAGATCTTTTTCCGAGTGTTAGGCAAGTCATTAAGCGAGAGAAAGTTTGTAGTGATTGTAATTTCTTTAGCTCTTTTCCATTTTATCTTGTAAACATTCAAGGAATTAATCAATAAAAATCATAATTGTTCATCTTCAATGGTTTAGTTGTGTGGATTCTTGTGAGGGGTGTAGTGTAGGATTTCCTGCAACTACAAAAACCACCATAGTTGATACAATAAAAAATTGGGTCAACAATAGGAGTTGATCCAAAATATATGGATCAACAACCATAGTTGATCCAATATCACTGCCTGCTTCAACCCAGATAACCACCATATTTCATTCAGCAACAGGCTTCAATCTCTGTAACGATAACTCATACCAACACTTCCACCAACAAAATCACACATCTCCAGCACCACCACCACCACCAAACAACCAAAACCAAAATCCAACACCAATTTTATCATTCCAACCAAAACCACCTCCATCTACATCACCAATACCGAAACAAAAATACCTCATCCGTCAGTCATTGCTACACCACCACCATAAATCGTAACCTGAAACAGATCTCAATCTATAATTTCAACATAAAAATAGATCTCGATCTATTTGAATCCGATTCCAAACTCAGTTTTTAGAAGAAGAAGAAGAAGGTGTCATCTGTTGATGATAGTTCGATTAAATCCTGAATCAATTAGCGACAGAGAAGGTGGTCGTAGTTGTAGAGGTGGTGGTGGAGCGATCTGATTTTAGGTTACGAATTAGCGGCGGAGAAGATGGTTAAGGTGGTGTAACGACGGGCTAGAAATGAAGATGGTGGCGATGGAGATACTGCTGGTGTTGGTTGCATTCGTTATGGTGGCGACGGAGATGAAGATGATGGTGGCGACGGAGATGAAAATGGTGGTGAGCTTGGTAGGCTTAGAAATGGGATTGCCTACAGGTATAACTGCAAGTGCACAGCGCCTGTTGTAGGCAGGGCAAATACAGGTCGAACCACAGGGATTTGGGGTGTGAAAAATTGATTCCAAAGGTTTCACTAACTGATTTCTAAGAGAAGTGACACAATAATGGTTTGTTTTGGGTGTCGATACGACTAGATGGAGTTGCAATGGATATCTAATGAAGTGGAATGTAAAGTAAATTCGTAAAACAGTTTGTAACAATTGCTATAGAGTTACTAGGGTGGTTGAATCCACCTTCTAATCCTATGCTAAGGCAAAACAAGCTCTCATTGTGTTCTTGTACCTTCCCTTGAAGGTCTCAGGTGGATGCTTTGCTAACTAATTCCCCTCACTCACCCCTAATATCAATTGTCTTCTTACAGTACAATTGATCACAGGTGAGTTTAGTTAAACAGCTAACTATAATCCTAAGCAATACAAACAGCAAGAACAAAATGAGAAATTGATCAACTTGACATTAAATCAGGGGTTTCATCTACACCCTAGTTAAGTAAATTAGAACATGATTAAAGTTGTTAAAACACAATTAAATTTAAGCTAACAAAATAAAACCCTAAAAATTCCCCCGGTCTCTCTCAGATGAGGAACAATTTGATTTTATACTTCCCCCCCTTCTCTAATGCTCCAAAATGAAATTAAATGCAAACCCAGACCTGTTCCCTCTTCCAATTCGGCTCTGGTAGCCATTAATGAGCTTTTGGTGGAACCCTAGCTCCAACTATCTCAAACCTAGCTTCTAGGGTATGGGAGAAGCTATGAGGGAGATGGCTTGAGCTAGAGTGGTGGAGAAGGCGGCTGCGCTGCTGCTGTTGTTGGTGTGGTTGTCGGGAGAAGGAGATGGTGATGGTGGTTCTGCAACCGTCGGGGGAAGAAGAGAGATGGGGGTTCTCTGGTTTTGTCGGGAGAAAAAAAATTGGAAAATATGAGAGGAGTGTTTGGTTTGGCTGGGTCGATGGGAAGAAGGGGTAGGTGGTTTGGGTGTTGGGCGGATGCAGCGAGTGATGATGTGCGGGATGAAGCAACCGTTGGATGCAGATGGATCAAATCTCACGGCTCAGGATAGGACGGGCTTTGGATTCGGGTTATGGGTCGGGCCTTGGATTGCTCAAGCCCATATCTTTGTAAATGGGTTGCTTCTTGTTGGGTTGCAACTGATGCGCACGTGGGTTGTAGCTTTCTGCTCCATAGACGCTCGTCTCCAATTTTCTGCTCTTTTGGATCCTTAATTTCTCCGAACTTTATTTACTACCTAAAAACACAAAATTAATTAGTACAAGTATTTATTCTTGAAAACAGAGAAAATACAGAATTTGGGATAATATCTGATTTCTAAGCACAAAAGATGAATTAAATGCCAATAAAAAGGTGTTGAAATATGCAATATTTGGCACTCATCAGAGCTCGATAGTTTTTCTCTGGATGAGAAATAAAGAAGATAAGAAAAAGTCCCTACTTTCAATAAGGTATAAAGGTTGGGGTATATTTGGAAGTCCATAAATTTTTGATGGGCCCCTGATGGGCTTATAGATAAAGAGGGACAAAATTATTATGTGATAAGGATATTTGTATAGACCATCAAAAGTAGGGACAAAAATGCAATTACCACTTTTTTTTTTGATAACTAAATATGTGATTAGTAGTATAGCAGCACTAGGGGTGGGACTTGGGTTGGGTCAACCCACCCAACCTATGCCCAACCCGAACGTTGGGCGGGTATGAGCAATGTATTTTAAAAGTTTGGGCAAGCTCTGACACAATTTTAATAAACCCGAGTTAAACTTGGGCAAGCATGGACACAAATATTTCTAACCCGAACAACCCACCCAACCCGAGGAACTATAATATAATTATATAAACTATTTTTATAATTGGTAGTATTATCTATTAAGAGCAATTTTAGCCATTATCTTCAAACTTAATAATGAAAATATAAATCATATCTATCTCATTATTAATTCACTATGAATTTTTTTATATTATTGTCAATAATCATAAGTTATTTGGAAATTTAAGCTAAATACAATAATTAAATCTTATAATTACTAAAATTTGTTATTATCATATTGATAAAATATAAATTAGGCGGGACTTGGGCAACCCGAGGAACCCGGGAAACCCGAGGAATATAACTTGGGAGGGACTTGGGCAGCACCTCCACGGGTTCCACAGGTTTCATGGGCAATCTGGGCAAAGGATTTCTACCTCAGGTCTGCCTCGGCCAAGCCTTCTAACCCGACCAACCAACCCAAGTCCCACCCCTAAGCAGCACCAATAAAAGAAGTAGATTTCCATAATATTGCATAGATAAACAATTTAATAAAGAAGAGTGCAACACTGAACCTAGAGGCAGTAAAGGATTTTGTCAATAAGCATTACATGATTAATGTTTGCACAAAATCTGAAGAACACACGACTGAAAAAAACCTAAAACCACCAGCACATATCATTAAAGGGGTCAATTTTAGAATAGTTGTCTATGCTTTTACTGCGGACAACTCTCTATGCTTTTTTTCCAAGCGCTGAGTGATAACTTCCATCTTTGCTTTGCATCTTTCAAAGGGAAACTCGGCAGATAACTTGTAAGGTCCAGATAAGATACCCATTTCGGATATTAAGGACGCAATGTCCACCTCCAACTTCGCATACTCATCCATTTTTCTTTGGATTAATACATGCTTTGCTTCATTGGATGCCTCTCTTTCAGGATCAATCTTCATATCAACCTTACTCCCCATCTTTTCCAATTCATTAGTAATTTGTTTTTCCATGCGTTCAGAGCGGTAACAAAACTTAGCAATTGTATCTCTATCCTGAAGATCAAATTTCTTCCTCATCCAATCTTTATGGTTTTTTGAGATACATTGCGCAGAATTGAAGATATCCCACATGAATAATTATATCTGTGATAGTCTTTGTATTCCTCCGTGGTATTCAAGTTGGAGTCTTTTATATTTTTCCTGGTAACTTCTATATTGATCACAGAATTCTAACAAAAGCCTATTAGCGATCTTCAAATCACTCTCCACATCAACCGCATGAAGATAAAGATTATTATCTATTTTTGTTCCCAGGTACTGAAGAACTTGTTCTAATACTTCTCGCTTTAATCTTGCCGGGCAAGTTACCCACTCAGACAAAACAACATACAATTCCCGCTAGAATTCTTGGTCGAACAAACCCATCGTCAGATTAGATAACTCTATTAGGTCCCGAAAACTTCACCAAAGGAGTTAACTCTTCCAGTTTCTGATTCAACACAACAAATCGTGGAACACACCTAAGCCGATTCCACCAAACTGACTTTCAAACCTCTCAATCAACAAACCCTAATATCTCCGTCTCTCTGTCTCCCTCTGGACGAGAGGAAAAACGAAAATAAAGTCCGATGAACAACATGGAAAACATTATTTATATACCCCTACTATGAGACCCATTGTAAATATACCCTTTTGAACTTTACAAATACCCCTAAGCATAATACATTACTAAAATACCCTCTTTTGTGTAATGTATATACAAAACCATTACCACTAACCACTATTCAAAAAAAAAAAAATGTATATAGGGTATGTATGTCTTTTAAACCATTACCACTATGGGTTATCCACTAACCACTATTCAAAAAAATAAAAAAAATAAGATAACCTCTACTGTCCGCCATCACCACTGTCCACCACCGCCAACAACCACCACCAACAACCACCACCAATGACCACCACAACCGACGACGACCACCACCACCACCGCCAACCACCACCACTGTCCACCACCACCAACAGACACCACCACCGACAAACCACCACCACCGCCGCCAACCGCCACCACTGTCCACCACTACCGCCGCCAACCAGCACCACTGTCCACCACCTCCGCCAACCACCACCACTGTCCACCACCGCCACCACCAACCAGCACCGCCATTTTCCTCCACCACCGCCGCCAACCACCACCGCCAACTACCACCACCAATAACCAGCGCCATTGTACACCACCGACAACCACCACCACTGCCCACCACTGCCACCAACCACCACCACTTTCATCCACCGCCACCAATCACCACCAGCAACCACCAATTCCACCACCATCATCTAGAGGCAACTTGCTGAAAGTTGTCTCCAAATCTGGAGGCAACTTGCTGAAGTTGTCTTCAATAATAGAGGCAACTAGCTCAAGTTTTCTCCACATATGGAAGCAACTAGCACAAGTTGTCTCCAAAAAAATAAAAATTATACACAAATAAGTGAACCTAGTGTGAGTCGAACACACATCTTCTGACATATAGTCAATTGTGCTACCATTGCACCACAGGTTCGCCACACCATCAGTATTCAACCAACCATTCAAACCACCACCATACAACACCACATCCTCCATCTCTGCTACTGCAACTCTACCTGCAACAACTTCATGACCACAGCAGTCTATGCACACTTGCAACATGAGCCGATAGCTGCAGTCACTTCAATGCCCCTACTCAAACACCATCAGCAACACACAAGCAGTAACAACTTCTTGTTCTGCTTTCAATGCCTGGACACATATTGAGTTCCTTCTCAACTTCCTAAGCATTCATCTACCCTCTTGACTTTAAAGCATGAGCATTAGCAGCACAACCATCATCAGCAACTCAACACAACCCTATGTTACCATTGCACCACAAATTCGTCACAACTACTCTAAGAGGGTGATTCAGTCAGTACCAACAGAGAAGGACTTTCAAGAGGATTTGCATGTAACTTCTAAGGAGGTGCATAAGGATAGTCATAAAGTTCAGATCAGGCGCGAGGGGTGAGTAAGATGGTTCAAAATAATCCGGGAGATGAAGAAGTTGATGGATTTGAGGTGTTTTATTGAACTAGAGATTATCAATCCAAGGTTAGCATTCTTCAGAGTCTTAGATGTAATGTGGATGGACTTATGGAAACCAAAAAACTTGTTCATTGAGGGAGTTAAGGTGTAGGTCTCTCGGTATTTTCATGATAACTTGGAGAAGGAGGAACATCGTCATTTAGCTAGTCTGGAAAAGGAGGAGGGGGTCATTATTATGATCCAAAAGATGTCCAGATTTTATAAATGGCTAATAGTTAAAGGCATTCCAAGTAAATTATGGAGTTATAAGTTATTCAGATCCATTGGTGTTCATTGGGTGGACTGGCCGATATATCAGAAAGTACTCTGAGACTTGATCGTCAAAAAAATTTCAAGATTGCGGTGAAGAGAGATTTTGCTTCAATTCCGGCGGTTTTACTAGTTGAAGAAGATAGTCATCAATGGGTTGTTTCGATCGAGTGGGATTTCAATTTCGATCCGAAGAATAAGGTATCTATGGAGGAATATCTTCGACTCGTTCAAAATTTTGAACGCATGCAGAACTTTTGGTGTTGTTTCAAATTTGGAAACTCCCGCGAATTATGGAGTCAAATAATTCCAGGTCACGGGGTCTAGTTCAGCCGATTCATCTTGTGCAAATAACGGGCATTGTACGAGTAAGGGTTTACCTTTGGCTGGAAAATTTGTTGCGTCAAGCAGTATTGGCAATAAATTTTGGACCCTGATGCTGGTTCGCCTTAAAACCATATCAACATCGACAAGTTCGGGAGTCCCGAAATAAAACTTGGAACCAAACCTCATAACCATTAATGTATAGATAAAAGTTCGGCTATTGTTTGAAGAACAAAAATTTCATCCGAACTTCATAACTTGTGTAATTTTTGAATAATGCCTGTAGGATCAGAATATCGCAACATCAATGCTTCTCGAGATCAATAAATAATGACATTGCGAGGGCGTTGTAGAAGAATAACATTAATGACGCAATGAATGACGACATCCAAAACATGAGAAAAGTGTGAAGATCTAGCGAAGTTTAGGAGAGTTGCGAGATTGTATACTTGTACACTTGCGATATTTCGCAAGTCGTTCCGAAAATAAAGGATGACTTTAGTTTGTCATCCATTGTATACTACCCTATATAAAGAGTCGAATAAGTCTGTTGTAGAGAGGATTCTTTTGAGAGTGTTAGACAAGTCATTAGGAGAGAAAAAGTTGGTGGTGATTGTAATTTCTTTAACTCTTTTCTATTTTATCTTGTGAATCTTCTAGGAAATAATCAATAAAATCATTGTTATTCATCCAAAAAATGTCTTAGTTGTGTGGAATATTGTGAGGGGTATAGTGTAGGATTTCCTGCAACTACATATTGGCGCTAGAAACAGGGATGTTTGAGTAAGGATACATATCGTGATTTGAAAGAATTTGGAGTAGTAGAGAAGAAATTTGATACAATTTTTCAACAGTTTACCAAAATTCAGAAATGGTTAGAAGGAGAAATGCATATGATCAACCAACAACTGTTAGGAGAAGTAGGAGACTTACCGGAGAAGAGAGAAATGAAATGGGAGAATCCTCAAGAAGGAACATAAGAAATGATGAGGAAAATCAAATTCGAGTCACCAATTCAACTTGAGTGGCGGATAGAAGTGTGGATTATGATAGAGTAAGCGTGCATACTTGGAGATCAGATTCTGTGGACGAAAGGGAAGAAGAACAACAATTGGTAAACAATGGACAAGAAGGGAGAGATCGAGAGGGGAATGGAGAAATAATTCATGGGAATGAAGAGATCGCAACATTAGAGGCGTTGAGGCAAACAATACATGAAGAGAGAAGATTAGAGGCAGAGGAACGTGCAAACTTGACAAGACAGAATCATGAGCTGAGGATGGAAAATATGAGATTACAAAACAGAAGGTCGAGAAGCACTACAAGGTCAAGCTCAAGATCAATTAGAGAGGAAAGAAGGAGAAATTTACCTACAGAAGCTGTTGATGAAGAAAACCAAAGAGAAGCGCAAAATCCAGGCAGGGAACATTGCAAGAGAGGAGAAATGATGGAAGATCGTTATATTCCACGTCCCGAGACTATTCAAAATGGGTAGAATGATGAAAATCAAGGAAATAGGCAGCGTTAGAGGCAAAATGATCCAGTTGCTGAAGAAAATCAAGAAGAAGGAAGAAGAATATTGCATGGGAGAGAAGCACGAGAGGAGGAAAAAAAGAGATTGAGGATGACATTGAAAGACATTATGTTGAACAAGTACGTCTAGCTCGCGAGAGAGAGAAAGATTGAGAGCGCAGAAATGGAAGAACAGAGTTAGAAGAGGCAATTCGCGAGAATAATCATGATAATCGAGAAAGAAGGCGACAACAAAATCGCAACAATGATAATATTAATGAAGAATATGAAAGAGTACAAAGGAGAGCTGATAGGCACCAAAGAAGAGAAATTGATAGATATAACGGTGTGCGTATTCGCGAAAGAAATGAGGAGAAGATCGCGAGAGAAATACGGGAAGAGAATGATGAACAAGAAAGTCAAAGTAGACATGAACGCAGGGCGAAGAGAAGCGGAACTAAAACGACCGGTAGATTCAAATTCGATGTAAATGAGCAAATTTTGAGAGAACTGGCAGAAATGAGAGGAATGATGAACAATAAAATGGGAGGAGGAAAGAGACAGTTGGACGAAGCAATAGAAGAAGCTGCGAAAACTCCGTTCACACAAGAGATACAATTAGGAGGAATACCACCGAAGTGCAATTTACCGACATTAACCAGTATTTTCGATGGTACATCTTGTGCGATACAGCATATCAAAGCTTATATGAGATGTATGCTACAATGGGAGAATCATGATGCTATATTGTGCAAATATTTTGCATCAAGTCTAACAGGAGAAGCTTTGAAATGGTTTGAAGGGCTACCGAAGAAAAATACAATAACATCTTTCAATCACTTACAGGCTATATTTTTAGGGGCATATATAAGTAATAATTCCTCGCGACCAGGTATTGAAGATGTATTTGGGTTAAAACAAAGGGTTGGTGAAAGTTTGAAACATCTAACTGTGAGATGGAAGACAATGTGTAGCGAAATGGCTGGCCGAGTGGAGGAGAGATATCTCATCTTATCATTCATTAATGCTATGTTCGCGACAAATCTATTGTATATTCAAATTTTTAGAGTCAAGAATACAATGACCATGACCGAGTTGCGAGAGCTTCAGGAGGAGTATATTGCTTTAGAGGAAAAGCAAAATGAGATGGAATCATACCCTATTGCGAATACAAGTTCAGGAGCTGCGAATGCAAGTTTATTACCCAAATTAATAAACATTGTGGCGAGTACCTCGCAAGATCAACAAGGAGTGAGGATAACAAATGATAGTCAGCAAAAATTGGTAGTTATGGGGAGTCGCGATCAGGAAGAATTTGAAAGAGAAAGAAATTTCTACAACCGTGGAGGAAATAATAAAATTCAAAGGCTTGATCAACCGCAAGAAACCTATGGAGGCCAGAGGCATAATCCACAAGAGACCTATGGAGGACATAGGCAGAATTATCATAGAGGACAACGAGGTCATAGAGTCGTATGGGAAGAAATCAAAATGCCACCACTAAACGCTAGTGTGGAAAAGATATGGGAAGCTATAATCCTGATGGAAAACATACATGCACCATGGAACATGGGGAATGAACCACCTCCAGGTGACAGAAGTCATGAATTCTGTTCCTATCACCATTTTCATGGACATTTAACGAATGATTGTAGGAATATAAAAAGAATCATCCTCAGAATGATAGATCAAGGGAAGCTAAACCAATTCTTAAAATGTGAAGAGAAGGCTCAACCATTACCAACACCTCCAGAAAATCGCAGGGTAAATACGACAAAAGGGAAAGAGACATTTGTAGTAGAAGTTGGAACGAAGGCCAAAAACTTGTTCTGCAACTCTATCGTACATTCGTACAAGACAATTGAAGATTTTCATGATAGTGTTCTCAGTAGAGTTTTCGCAAGAGATGTTGACAATAGAGAAGTAATGAATATCGCGAAGTCATCGCCCTTTGAAAGAATGGAAACGCAGATTATTTCTTTTACTGCAGAAGAAGTACACGAAGGTGGCGAGTTGCATGACGAGTCCATTAGTGGTGAGACTAGAAATTAACCCAAAACACGTTGATGATGAAAGCGATGGTACGAGAAAATTCATGGGCAATAAATAGAATCTTAATTGATACCGGAAGCTCTGTAAACATCCTTTTTTACCACACCTACAAGACTATGGGGGGAAAGATGAAGATTTGATACCTTCAACATATAAGATATATGGTTTTAATGGTACGGCTAATAAACCTAAAGGAGAAGCTCGCATGCGAATACCATTGAATGGATTATCAACTGAAATCTTGTTTTGCATAGTCGATGTGGAATCCCCTTATAATGCATTAATTGGGCGACCCTGGTTACATGAGATCTTGGGTGTAGCATCAACTTATCACCAGTGCATCAAATTTCCTCATCCCAGTGGTGTTGGAGTTATAAAAGGAGATTGGGCTGAGGGACAAAAATGCTATGAGGTTGAAGTGGAGTCTTGCGAGGAAAGGGCTGCTCAAAAGAAGAATTGGAAGAAAAATATCAAAGAAGACCAAAGAAGAGAAAGACCGATGGTGGACACAATAGAAGTGAGAAATGAAGATATCTTGCGAAATCAATGCTTGAAGACAATTGGAAATGGCGATAGTCTCGCAAAAGGGAAAGAAATATCTAGAAATTTGAATGAAGAAACAGAGAACAACAGGAGTAAGAAGTGCAAGAAGTAAGTAATTGATTTTAGAGTTTAAAAAAAAAAAAAAAAAAAAAAAAAAAAATGATGATGATAAAAACATGTCAAAAATACAAAGAATGTGATGATCGAAGAAGGAGTATGCGAGAATCTCGCTATTCATGAATGTAACGAAAGTTTAGTTAAATAATTACAGCGAGATTGCAGCAAATGAAGCAAGATTATATGAAAATTTCACAAAGAAGACGAGAAGAAATAATCAAAAAGCAATGAATGATTACAAAAATTGACAGAAATGAATGAGTGAGTGAATGGGACGAACCTTTATGGCGTACACCCTAGTTCGCGAATGATATTTCGTAAGAGGCAAATGTAAGACCTAAAGTGCGTCATATAAGGGGGTATCTCTTGACATGGCTCAGGGAAAAGGTTACACCGCCCCTGGAACCTGAGTCATGAAAATTTGGGGCCCATGAAAGCCTATCGGGGAGATACCTTGGATTTCCAACTATATATATAAGGTTATACCCTGGTTGGACGACCGAGGGTCTCTTCCAAGGAGTCGAGTGTATGACCAAGGCGCCGAGGTACACGGTTGAGCCAAGAGTGCACGGGGCATTTGAAGTGTCTCGGCCATTCTTGGCAAGTCTTGGCACATGCTTTGCACTCGCCCGAAGAAAACTCCACTTAGGGTGCGTCTCGTAACCATAAACCCTATAGGTATAAGGGATAAGAGGCTGCGAAAACAACTGGTTGTTGTTAAGACCAGGATAGGAGGAGCTAGTCTTGTAAGGCCGATGTACGCCTCCTTGAAGGGGCAACCAGGGGAGATGATAGGGCGGCACCCTCCATTAGGGAGCTGATAAGTGTCAAAAGACGCAAATGTCATGAGGCTCTATTTTTGCAAGAAAATTTAGGCTTTTCATATTTGTGCGATGATCCTGAAGAGGCAATAATACTAACGCGATGGTAAGACGAGATCAATGGGTCTTTACATGCAAGTGTAAAGACGTCGTGCGATTTCGTCGCAAGACGGCAATGTCATGGGGCTTCAAGTTCGCGAGAATTTTTAGACATGTCATATTGTCGCAACAAAAGCATCCTGCAGAGGCAATAATACTAAAGAAATGATAAGACAAGATCAATGGGTTGTTACATGAAAGTGTAATGACGTCCTGCGATTTTGTCGCAAGACGTCAATGTCATGGGGCTTTTTGTTCGCAAGAATATTTAGGCCTGTCATATTGACGCAATATGAGGGGTGGAAAAATAAGACCTTTAACTAGGAAGGCAAAATAAGACCACACAAAAACAATGATAAGACAAGATCAATGGGTCATTACATGAAAATGTAAAGACGTCCTGCGATCTTGTCGCAATGATGAATTTCAACATAAATGAAGATGAGATAACACAAGAAATTGAGTAAGCAAATAAGCTTGCGAATACGACTATATTTCTTCATTTATTTGTGGAGAATTGGCAATAGCAGTTGCGAAAATAAGAAGTATCATTACTTAAAGATTATCGACTTAATTTCTCTCATGTGAAAATAAATAACAGAGGCAAGTATGGGAATGATTAGAGTAAAAACTTGTTATTTATTTTCATATGATAGATTTCTGATAAGAGATTACAAAAATGGAAGGTTAGAAGGATAAATGTACAAGTATCACAAGAAGGGAAAAAGGAAAATGGAACAATCTTTCAACTTATTCTTCTTCTTCATCAGATTCTTTATCAGATTCCTCTTCTTCGCTTGCATCACTATCAGAGACATCTGAGGAAGGCATATTTTCAGGAATTTCATCGAGAAGACAAGGATATGAAGAAAGAGGAATGTTGTTGTCATTGCAAACTGTTTCAATAGTTTGATTGCGAAAACGGACATCATCATTATTGAAATTTGCCACAGTAGTTTGTAGTTGCTTCTTCAGCTTAGAATATTTTTCATTGCGAAGAGAGAAGTCTTTTGCAAGTTGTGCTTTCTCAGATTCAAGTTCCTTGATTCTAGTTTGAAACCTCTTCTCAGATTCTGCGAACAAATGACAATGAGTTAGCAACTTAATAACAATTTCATAAAAAAGGAACGGAAAAGTAATGAAGAACAGTAAACAACCTTCTTTGTCAGAAATCATATCTTTAACCAAGGCATTATGCTCAGCATGGAGACTGACGTTAACACCTAAGTTATTTCTGGCATTATCTAGAACCTTCGCAGCCCAAGCAAATTCATCATCATTATTTATGACAAGAAGTGAACGAATTTGATTTTCTCGCTCATTAAGTATGGCATTTTGGCGAAGAGATTCATCTCGTTCAATTTGGACTTCAAGAAGAGTTTTTTGGAATTTTGCTAATGCTTGTGCACCTTGATTAGCAATGCGATCCTTTTCATCTATGAGGCTGCTAATTTTCTTCCTTAGAATATTATTATTCTCCGGGAGTTAAGATATAAACTTTTAAATCGGTTGGCTAAACCTAAACTAGATCTATGTTCAATTTCTAAAAGATGAAATTTGGTTGAAGTTCATTTAATGAGAGAGAATTAATCTTGTTTGAAGAACTACTTAAAGATTCATTGAGATGAGCGAGAAGAGCATCATCATCCATAGGTTCAGGGAATGAATGGAGAAGGATGGCTTCGTCAGAAAGATTATAAATGTCTGCGAAAATGATAAGTCGGGCAAAGAAAAACAAATGACAAAGTAGAAATGAAGAAAAGAGGAGGGTATTATACCATAAAGTTGTTGATTAGCACTTTGAAGAGTAGATATTTTGTCCTTCTGTGAAGAAGACTCAACTTCCAACTGTTGAATTTTTTCATCCTTTTTGCGAGATGTCGCAACTTCAATTTCTAGTTCTTTGTTCTTCTCTTTAAGTTGAAGATTTTTCTTTTCAAGATTGTTGCGTCTTTTCTCGAGGTCTGAGGCAACGACAAAGGAAGCTCTCCCAGACTGTAAAGGAAAGTAAAGAAATTGTTAAGATAAGGTTTATAATCGAAATCACAAAGAAATAAAGAAATATGAACATACCAAGGCGAGTGCATTTAAGAAGCCGGGAGTCATTGTTCGAGAAACTCCACGAAAAGAATCATTATCCACTAGCAGGGGGCATCGCAAATATTTGCGAGAGCTTCGCAAGTAGCAGATAAATGATCATCTCCCAATCCTTGCATAGAATCAGAGAAGACACTAGATAATTGCGCCATAGCAGATTCAACCGAGTGATTCTCCTTAGCAAAAGAAGTATCAACCTCATTTTCATCTTCATCAGAATTCTCGTTGGTTTGGGAATAAGAATGAGAAGAGGGATGGATTTTCCGTTTTTTAGAAAATGGAGCAGAAGATTTATCCTTGCGAAGAGTGATTTTATTCTTGCCTTTAACCTTCGCGACTTCGGGAATGTCAATTTCTTCAACGCCAACCTTCGCACACGAATGAAGATAAGAAACGAGAGGCAACAATATTGTTAAAAATAATAAGGAAAATATTTCTTACTTCATCCGTGATTGAACGAAGTATCGCAGAGTACTCGCTTTTGGATTTTTTTGTAGCTCTTTCTTAATTTGATGATCTGAAAAAATCGCAAGATTAGATATAAAAGGGAGTGAAGATTGTAAAATAAGTAAAAATTAGGAAGTATACCTCTTTTGCCTTTTCGGGCCAATTAAATACCCAAAGGGTGATAATTTGCGAGATTCGCGGGGAGTACATTGGAACCGAGAAATGTAAGGTCCGCTCAAAAATAGTGGAAAGACAGACCACCTCTCATCCTTAGAGTATCGAGGAACGTTGTTCTTGCTAGAATGCCAGTCGATATCTAGCATGAGTATCTTATCGTCGGAAACGTTCTCTTTTCTTTTCAATCGGGCACCCCAGCGAGACTTATCATTTTTCATGTTTATTACTTCATAGTTTTCAAAGAAGTTTTCTACAGTGTATTTCGCGGCAACTATCTCTAAACTTGCGAAGTTAGGATCTTTAACGTTATCAGGATATAGAGATCCCTTACCAGCACCGCGATTGGCGAATTCAATCATTAGACGGATGCAATCACCACTTAATTGGTAAATAGCTCGCGAGAATTTCTCATGAGCAAGAATTTCATAGAACAAGGGCAGTTCGGGATCGTACAGAGGAATAGGAAGACTGCGAGGATTTGACCTAGCGAGATTATGATTTTCTCGATCATTACACGATGATCGAGTAAACAATTTTGCAGAAAGGATAGATGAAGATTCTTGATTGGGAATAGTATACAAGGTGAAACCCTTATCTTGTAATTTCTTTTGAGTTTCATCAAAAAGGTTTTCATATTACGGCCAGAGGGAGCCTTTCTTCGAGTATGGGAATGATTAGAAAATTGAAGATCAAGAGAAAGCGAGAAAAGGAAGATTTCTGATGAGCGAAGCGCAGATTACGGAGGAAGAGAGTTGAAGAAAAGTTGCGAGAGGAAAATAAAAGAGAAGAAGAGAAGGGTGAGAAAACTATATATAGAGAGAAGAATTCTCGAGAAAACAAATGCATTTAATGCGAGATGGGACATGAATGGTCAAGAATAAACGGTTGAAAGACACGTGTCAAGAAAAGAATGGAAGAAGAAACATCTGTAATAAATTCCGTATAAAAAGTACGGGATTGAACAGATAAAGATGAAACGATTGCGGCATTTCAAAATATTGGTTCTCATGACATTCTCTCCTTCGCAGAGAAGACATGAGAATAGGCAAGATGTAGGATCAGAATATCGCGACATCAATGCTTCGCGAGATCAATAAATAATGACATTGCGAGGGCGTCGCAGAAGAATAACATTAATGACGCAATAAATGACGACAGCCAAAACATGAGAAAAGTGTGAAGATCTAGCGAAGTTTAGGAGAGTTGCGAGATTGTATACTTGTACACTTGCGATATTTCGCAAGTCGTTCCCTAAAATAAAGGACAGCTTAGCTGTCATCCATTGTATACTACCCTATATAAAGAGTCTAATAAGTCTGTTGTAGAGAGGATTCTTTTGAGAGTGTTAGACAAGTCATTAGGAGAGAGAAAGTTGGTGGTGATTGTAATTTCTTTAACTCTTTTCTATTTTATCTTGTGAATCTTCAAGGAAATAATCAATAAAATCATTGTTATTCATCCAAAAAATGTCTTAGTTGTGTGGAATATTGTGAGGGGTGTAGTGTAGGATTTCCTGCAACTACAATGCCATCAGGTTCAGCTATCGTTCTGATGTTTAATTATTAGCCGAACTGTTCATCAATACCTTCTGAATGAATAACAATGAGTAGTTCGCCTACTTCATTTTAATTATCAGTCGAAGTTCAGTCTGTAATTGCCTTAAACCTTTAGTTTTTTCAATGTATCAATAAAAAAAAAAAAAAAAAAAAAAAAAAACAAGAGATGTGTTTGTGGGAAATACCTTCTAACTTTTTTTTTTTTTTTTTTGCAACGAGGATTTAGTTCTCTCTTTCCAACTTCACTCAACTCGATTTCTGCTTCAACTATTCTTTTTCTTCTTGTTTTCAATTCGCGGCTTAGAAGAATGATTAGAACGCCTACCTATAGCGGGGCTCTTCGTACAGGTCATTTTATAATTGTGTTTAATCGACTATCAAAATTTTACGCATCGACGGTGATGGAAATTTGAAAACAGTTTTAAAGAAAATATTGGGCTAATAGAAGAGCAGAAGAATAAAATGGAAACTGTTTTTTTATTATTATTAAAATAGATTTAGGTTTTTAAATAGAATGACATTTTTATAAAGCAAGAGCATCTCAATAGTCTAACTATCTGTTTGAGCACTGCTCGGTCGAACTCGCAAGCGTTGCTATCTCAAGCTTGTTTGTCAAGTTTAGTTGCCAAAACTATAAGTCTTGGTTTCTAGTCTACTTATAGCTAAGTCTCGGATTAGGATAGTAAATGTAGTTGAGCTTTAGACTCCGCGGCATTCATCGATTGAAGACGAAGAACTAATCAAGGGAACTTGCGGAACTTCATCAACAAAAGGTATGTGGAGACTTGAACTAATCTATCACTCAAAAGTCTATCTACTCTATCTCTTATTTGAGATAAAAAAGTCGTATTGCTATATAGACTTCAATTATACACATTTGCTATTTTGAGCCGAGTTTATCTCGCATATCTATTTCTCGAAATATGTGTTGGTAAGCTTTCGCTTTAACCAAGTTCATCTTTTATTCTTGACGAAAGTCAAAATATGATCATGTGAAAATCGCCTTGTAACATCTTACATGATTTGTGTGAGACAGTCATTTGATGTAGACTCGGAATGTTTCGTATTGATCATATGATCACTTGAAAATCGCTTTGAAGCTAATAGTTAGTGTGAGACAGCTATTGTCGTCTTTGAAGAATGTTTCAATGATTGAAATGAGGGTTTAGAACATATAACCATGTTTGAATATAAACATAGTGTGTATTCACGTATGTGTAAAGTCCAAAACCAAGAACCAAAGTATATGCGTACCGTACGCGCACTGGCTGGTTGTTGGAAGTCCGGAAACTAAGTATGCACACCCGTACGCATACTGGCGGAAGTTCATGTTCTGTGAAAATCTGCTGGAGTTTGGAAACGCAAAACAAACTCTATCCGGCTACCTAAGTATGCGTACCCATTTGCATACTTAAGTAGGTTATATTCTAAAATCGGTTGTTCATGAACTAATACATATATATAGGGATGTTTATGGTCGGTTTCAGCTCGGTTTCCAGCCAAAACAAACCAATACCAATACTATCGGTTTCTAAAAAATATTACCATCGCCGAACCATTAACTATTGGTTCGGTTTCTTAATGATTTTAGCCGGTTTCGGTTTGTTCCATTGGGTTAATGGAAAACCGACTGTATGTCCGTTTTCTGAAACTGACAATTCAAATCTTTAAAAAAAAAAAAAAATCACAGTAGAATTTTAACCTACCTGGAGAATGTAATTAACAAAAGCATAGTTCATATATCAAGTTTAGAAGCACAGTTCTAAACATAAACATTACAAATTCAAAAAACATAAACAATAGAGGGATTGAAGTTAAGAAATTGGTCGATGATATCTAGTACTAGACACTAGGGTTAAGAAAAACGAAGGGTGTAGATTAAATCTTAGGTTTCAATCTAACGGCTGAACATAACCAGTTTTCCTTTGGTTTTTGGTTCGGTTTTAGGGTCAAACCAAAACTGAACCAGTACTGTCGGTTTTCAATTTTTTTTTACCATAACCAAACCGTTAGTAAATGTTTCGGTTTGGTTTCTTCCTAATTGGACTGGTTCGGTCCGGTTCCAGCTGAAAACCGAAACCATGTTCAGCCCTACATATATATATTAAGGAATGCAATCTTTTGCAGACTGTGGCTATAATGTTCATGAAATGATTCGAGTGAATCCAAATCGTTTTTTCTTCAATTGTATCTTATATACTTCTATGAGAACATAAACAATTTAACAACTCTCTAACTAGTTTCATTTGAGTCATTTGAACTAGTTATGCTAAAGATGAATAAGGTTGATATGCAAGTGCTCATATGGCTAACCATTGGTTAACTATTGTTGAACCAACTAGGTGAACACGTTTAGGTACGGTTACCTTTATCTAAATGATGGTCCATTTCATTTGTGTATAACAAGCTAAGTTCGATCTAACGGTTGAAAGATATTAGTTTGTATCTAATCAGGTTTTCATCTAACGGTGAATATTTAATGCTTTGTTACCAAGGTAACATTGGTTGCAAACCCTGATTTGGAGATTATATAAAGGAGAAATCTAGCATCTTGGAAACCTAATCCCCACACCTCATGTGTGATACTAGTTGCGACTAGAGTCGATTCTCCTTTAACCTTAGGTTTTTCTAAAACCCAGTAGGTTAACGACTTAAAGACTTCATTGGGATTGTGAAGCGGAACCAACTATTTCTCGTAGTTGCGTGTTACGATCTCTTTGTTTTCTATTATGATTGAGTACTATCTTCTTTATGATTTTCTCGAGATTTATCTCCGATAGGCAAGATTGAAAAGTAGTCATAAACATCTTCGGCTCATCGTTTGTGATTCCACAATATCTTACTTCGTTAATCGATTAAGATTATTGTGAGGTGATTGATATTTCTAGGCTGTTCTTCGGGAATATAAGTCCGTTATATCAATTGGTTCCTGTTCACCTTGATTTATCAAAAGACGGAGCAAAACTCATAGGTATATCTGTGGGAGACAGATTTATCTATTCAATAGACTTTTTTGTGTGATACAGATTTGTTTATTAAGTCTTCGATTTTGGGTCATACCAACTCCTAGTTGTGGGTGAGATCAGCTAAGGGAATCAAGTACGCGGAATACGGCGTGGTTCAAGAAGCGTAAGGAACGCGACTGCACCTTGATCAGTGTGAGATTGATTAGGGCTCAACTACATTCTAGACCGAAGTTAGCTTGGTAGTAGGCTAGTGTCTGTAGTGGCTTAATACAGTGTGATGTCCAAATATGGACTAGGTCCCGGGGGTTTTCTGCATTTTTGGTTTCCTCGTTAACAACATTTCTGGTGTATGTATTATTTCTTTTCCGCATTATATTTTGTTATATAATTGAAATATCACATGTTGTGCGTTGAATCGATCAATTGGTAAATCCAACCTTTGGTTGTTGATTGAAATTGATTGATCCTTGAACATTGGTCTTTGGTACCGTTCAAGTTGTTTCTCTTATATTCAATCGGGCTCGCAAATTCCTATTTGTATGATTACAGATTGAATGAATGAGATAAACTCTTGGATATAATTGATTGATATTGTCTATTTGAACTCTTGGATATATTTCCATTGATTGCTAAGACTAAGTCTTATGGGCTAGATTGGAGGTGCTGATTAGCACTTAATTTGATTCTCTTGGGATTATATTGGAGTTTGTCCATGAAAAACTAGAATGGTTGCTAGGGTTTAGTGAAATATTGGGTGAGGTTGTTAGACCCCGCTTTTTCAATTGGTATCTAGATTAGCACTCCCATAAGACTTAGGAGGCAAACTAATCGTTTAAGACCTCATAAGACTTAGTCTAAGTGAAATATTGTTTGTTAGAGCTTTTTCGATCGTTTAAGACCTCATAAGTCGTGTTTGTGGACGACTGTGGACAGAGAAGTTATCTCAATAAACGTACCACCAGTCTTCGATGGCTCGAATTACTTATGGTGGAAAATTTCTATGCGTGCCTTTCTTCAAGCGCGTGATTTTCAATCATGGGTATATGTTGTTAATGGTTATAATCCTCCGGTTATTGCAGTAGGAGATATAACTGTTCCAAAGGATATTAGTGATTATGATGCTATCGAGATTCTTGCTGCAAAGCAAAATTCTGACGGATTGAATGCAATCATCCATGCCATTACCCCAGATCTTCAGCACCATGTGACTACGTGCACTCGGTCTAAACATGCTTGGGATATCTTAAAAACCGTATTTGAAAGGAATACCTGTGAAAAAAAAAGCTAGGCTTCAAAACCTAAATTCTGATTGGGAAAACCTTCGTATGGCTGATGAAGATTCATTTGATGAGTTTATTCACAAAGTGTCTGAAATTGTTAATGCATCTTTTGCATTGGGTAAGACTATTCCTGAAAAGGATATTGTGATGAAAATTCTCAGATCATTTCCATCTAGATACGATTCTAAGAAGCATGCCATTGTTGAGGGAAATAACCTTGATACTCTTTCCAGAAATACTCTTGTTGGAAAGCTAAAGATTTTCGATCTAAAACTATGTCAAAGAGAAAAACGTCACTTGCTAGTCAACTCTGTTGCTGCATCTGATAAAAAGTCACAACGCCCTGAATTAATTGATATAAGAGATGAGAATTGCTTTAAATCTACTATTTCACTATTTATACAACAGTTAAAGAAGACTCTCAGATAGAGTAAAAGAAAGTCTCGAAAGAAAGATCATCCAATCAAAAAAAAAAAGGATAGAATAGTTCCGAAAAACTATGTTAATGAAACTTGTTCTAAGTGTTATAGAAGTGTCCATGATACTTCCAAATGTTCTGATGAGAAGTTTAATGAGTTAACTAAAGCATGGATGGCTACTCTTGACTACTGTCCTGAGGAAAATATCTGTGAAGGTTCTCATAACTTCCTTGCTGATAATCATACTTGTCCTCCTAACAGTCCTGATTATTCCATGATGTACAATCTTACCTCCCTAGAAGAATTTCGTCTGGAAAAGGAAGCATTAATTAAAAGGATTGATAATCTGGAATGTCAACTTCTTATCCTTAGACAAGAAATTATTGTCTCTTGCAATTATAATCCTACTAAGATACATCGAACCTTTTCGATTAACTCTTCTAGGCATTATCAGCAAGCTACTCCTGAATCTATATCACTCTCATATCACTCTGATGATATAGAAAAGTACAAAAACATACCAAATGGTTTGGTTCTCTTATGTAGAAATCGGTATCATCTAGATACAGTGTGCACAAAGTATCAAGAAAATTTCTCCTCTGTTAAACCTTGTTTTCAAAAGATGAAAAGGAAATCTCCTAAGAAATCTTCATCTCTTTCAAAAGAGATTTCCAAAGTCATTCATAGTTTACGAAAATCAACAAACAAGGTGTTTGTACCGTGTTTAAAATACACCAGAAGCCCGTGAATCAAGACCAAAAAGCCCGTTAAAGAAGATTCCAGAAGCCCAGACTGGACTTATTGAGGAAGTCCGGAGGTTTATTGAGGAAACCAACGCGTGGGTTTATTGAGGAAATCCACAGGCTTAATATAGAAGCCAAGTCTAGCTTATTATAGAGCCCTAATGACTTATTGTTGAAGTCATTTTGAGATAGACACAAATCTTGGAAGATATACAAGGAAACCCTAATTTCGCAACATTATCATCAATCATCGTGTTTTGTGCCTAGAATTTATTTTGGGTACAAACATTGGCGCCGACTAAGGGGACACGAGAAAAAAATCGTGTTCTCCAAGTAACAGGAGTTGTTTCCAATCGATTTTCGAGACTAGGGTTTCGAAGTCATCGTGAACAGAAAAGTCGCAGAAAGATCACAACCTTTCCCTAAGTTGCAAAACATATCGCAACTTTTCAGGAAGTTGCAGAAGATTCACGACGTACCAGAAAGTTGCAGAAAAGCATTACAAAAGTTTCTATCATGTACAGCTACAGAGATCCAGCCTCACGTACGCCTCATCTTCCAGAAGATCCAATCCTTCGGATCTGTCGAATCTGGACCATTAGATATGTCCAGCCTCCGTACACCAACGATCCAGTGCTTCTCAGAGCCACGTGGGTCCACCTCAGCAGCTTCTGTCTAATCAGGTGTCGCCACTTCAGCACAGTATTCCAATCAGCGACGCCACGTCATCAATGACTCAGCCGTCACGTCATCAATGACTCAGCCTCCACGTCATCAATGACTCAGTTGCCACGTCATCGAATTTTAGTGACTTGATCTGCCACGTCATCACTTTCCTGGTGCCACGTCAGCAACTCATCCTTGTCAGCTGTGTCAGTCAGCCATTTGGTCCAACAAGATTGCCACGTATGCAACAAAGACGCGCTTCGTTCAAATCTTGTTTCGTCAATAACTTCTTCGTTTTAAGTCCGAATTGAGTGATTTTTGGCTCGTTGGATTCATCTTTCAATCCCCTACAACATGGATGCAAAAACTCCAGTGTTCGAGAAACTTTTATATGCACTTGGGACAGCAACATGATCGAGTTCGAGGTTCGTGGATAACGACATGATCGAGTTCGAGGTTCGTGGATAGCGACATGATCAAGCTCAAGATGAGCATTGCTTAGACCCTTCAATATTTAGCCTTGCATCACATCGCAAGCACCTAAAGCCTCACCTTGCACGTGAGCACATAAGTCTTGCTCTTATCGCAAGCATAAAACCTCGTCTTGCACACGAGTATGAAAGACTTGCACCTTGGAAAGCATAAAGTCTCGTCTCAACCACGAGCCCAATGCCCGATATTGGTCCAAAGACTCGTACTCAACACAAACAACAGCCAGCCTGCCCGAGCAGCAAGCGCTACAGCCTTGTTACGTTGCGAGCAAAAAGCCTTGCCCCAGCCGCAAGCACATTACATTTCACTCAAGGCTCGATCAGCTCTCGAGCATCACAAGTCCACCAAGTGGCAAAAAGTCTCACCTAGCACGTGAGCATTTTTTATTTTTTGCAGGTAATTACAGTTGGGGGCGTCTTTGTAATGTCTCTACTCACGCTTGGGGGCGAGTTACGTCATCAACGGTCGACTCTTGAGGATAAAGGAATTTCTTAACCCCCAACAAGTTGGAGCTTAAGATGGGGCGATGTTTGTACCGTGTTTAAAATACATGGAAAGCCCGTTATTCAAGCCCGTTTAGCCCGTCTACCCGTGAAGATTCCAGAAGACTTGCTGCCCAAGTTGCTTGCACATTAAGTTTACACCATAATTAGGGTTACATAAACACTATAAATACATGTATCCTAAACCCAAATGGGATATGGAATTTTAGGTTAGCTAACCCGGAGAAATCTCTTGTATCATACAATCAATAAAATATTTTTCTGTTCCTCCGTGGATGTAGGCATCACTTGCCGAACCACGTTAAATTCCTGTCTATTTATTTTTCTTCAATTTGTTTCCTAACCCTAATTTCGCAACATTATCATCAATAATCGTGTTTTGTGCCTAGAATATTTTGGGTACAAACACAAGGTATTCAAAAATGTGCTAAAAAGGGGGAATGATGCTCATAAATCTTCCTTCATGAAGGCACAACAGAAACAAGGAATAACAAATACTTCTTCTCCTCATAAGAAACCACCCAATCCAACCGTGGATTGGAGATATTACAATCGGTAATAAGGTTTGTAATAGTTCTTGTTATTTTTTCTCTAGGGCAAGAACCATATTCTTTAAGAGGGTTGTGATGAATTAATTTTGTTGTTTCTCCAAGTTTGTTTCGGTTTCCTTTTGTTGTAGCACTTTTTGACTTTTAGAACCGTTTCTCTACCTAAACGGCTTTTCTCTGTAAGACCTTTTCTTGGGGATAACCAAATTATGTTAGGGTTTTGGTCAAAGGTCTTTTTGGAAATTTATCCCATATCTTCCTTCTTTTTAAGATGAAGATTTCTCCTATGTGAGAGCATTTCATTTATTTCTTCTATCATGTCCTCATCAAGTCTTTCAAGCAAAGAAAGTGATGCTTGGACTGTTCTTTTCCCTCTAAGAAGATTCATTTTGATTCTTCTGATAGTGAGATGTACTCTGACAAACGTGATTCCTCTCTTGATGGGAATCCCTCTGTCTCTCCTTTTGATAAGCTTTCTTTAACCATGAATCTCGTCTTGGAACAAGTAAGTGCCCTGAAGAGTGAACTTGAATCTTGTTCCATAATACTTGAAGAAAAGATGGATAACCTTGAATCCAGGATCGATCTAATTGAAGATGAGCTTGAAGAATATATGGAATATGAGAAGTGTATTCAAAGTAAGTGAAATGTTCATAGGAGTTGGTTCTTTCAATAAATGTCTAGGAAACTTCTTATAAGAATTTATTCTTATGTTTGAAGGATAACTAGGGTTGGAATAGCCATTATTGTGAGTACACATAGCTATTTCCAAATATTTTCATCTTGCAATGTTTTTAGATTTATTTATTTAAATTCTAAAGTTGATTTGGAAGATGATTTTGCAGTATTAATCTTTATGGTTTTATATATTGCAACTTATTATGGGATATGTGTGTTTGCGTCCGTGAACTATGATTGTCCCATATATGTCAAAAGTTAAGTCTTTCATATGTCATTATGCAAATATTGATAAAGGATTGAATGAACTTTTGACAAACAAAAGTTAAGCCTATTATGTCATTATGCAAATATTGATGGAAGATAGGATGAACTTTTGTTTACAAAGATTAAGTCTATTATATGTCTCTATGCAAATAGTAATGAAACATAGAATGAATCTTTGAATATTCCGCAGTATTGGTTTTCATGATCCACATATTTGTGTAAATACTGTGTGGCTCCGTAAGTCTTCTTATGCTGAGCACTTCCGATTAAATTAATCATGGGTTCACTTGTGGTTAATTTAATTGAGTATTTTGGATACAAATTCATGTTTCATGTAATTTGTTAATGTCCAAAGAAATCCTTCTTTTCTTGTGAAAGTAAGGTCGCTCTTGTTGTTCTTTCGGGAATGACATTTTATGGGGAGAGTTCTTAATTGAACTTGTGCTTAATTGCCAAATCTTTATGGGGAGTGTGGCTGTGGAATATTATAGGGGTTATCTTGTATCTTTATAAACTCCTTGATGAATGCATTTGGTTTCGGCTATATGATTGCATCTAAACAAGTTTATATGTTGTTCTCTTTTGGTCATGAAGTATCTCTATGGAAATTTCATTAGGATCCCACTAGTTTTCGTACCTTTGCCAATTTTTATTGACAAAAAGGAGGAAAACTAATGTATAATTCACACTACAAATATATATGGTTTACGGATCATTATGTAAGGGGGAGTGGTTTTCATGTGAGATGAAGTATTGACTAAGAGGGAGTGATACATATCAGCATAGTATTGTTGTCAAAGTTTTGATACAATTGAACTTTGATGTTGTGTAATAATACCATGACACTGTATAACAATGATTAAGAGCTATTTTTTTCTCATTGTTATAGCTACGGATCTTTAACAACGATGATGCTAAGTTGAACACATTTGGAATCATTGGAGTACTTGGAAGTGACGAAGATTTTGAGTAATGTTGAAGAACCAAGGAGATCAAGCATTTGGATGAGAAGCTATAAAGTTTATTTATTTTGTAATCCATATATATTGATAGTTTTGCCACTAAAATTGACAAAAGGGGAGATTGTTAGAGCACTGCTCGGTCGAACTCGTAAGCATTGATATCTCAAGCTTGTTTGTCAAGTTTAGTTTCCAAAACTATAAGTCTTGGCTTCTAGTCTACTTATAGCTAAGTCTCGAATTAGGATAGTAAGTGTAGTTGAGCTTTAGACTCCACGGAGTTCATCGATTGAAGACGAAGAACTAATCAAGGGAACTTGCAGAACTTCATCAACAAAAGGTATGTGGAGACTTGAACTCATCTATCACTCAAAAGTCTATCTACTATATCTCCTATTTGAGACAAAAAAATCGTATTGCTATATAGACTTCAATTATACACATTTGCTATTTCGAGTCGAGTTTATCTCGCGTATCTATTTCTCGAAATATGTGTTGGTAAGCTTTCGCTTTAACCAAGTTCATCTTTTATTCTTGACGAAAGTCAAAAGATGATCATGTGATAATCGCCTTGTAACATCTTACATGATTTGTGTGAGACCGTCATTTGATGTAGACTCAGAATGTTTCGTATTGATCATTCGATCACTTGAAAATCACTTTGAAGCTAATAGTTAGTGTGAGACAGCTATTGTCGTCTTTGAAGAATGTTTCAATGATTGAAATGAGGGTTTAGAACATATATCCATGTTTGGATATAAACATAGTGTATATTCACGTCTGTGTAAAGTCCAAAACCAAGAACCAAAGTATGCGTACCCGTACGCGCACTGGCTGGTTGTTGGAAGTCTGGAAACTAAGTATGCGCACCCGTATGCGTACTGGCGGAATTTCATGTTCCGTGAAAATCTGCTGGAGTTTGGAAACACAAAACAAACTCTATCTGGCTACCTAAGTATGCGTACACATTTGCATACTTATGTAGGTTATATTCTAAAATCGGTTGTTCATGAACTAATACATATATATTTATTAAGGAATGTAATCTTTTGCAAACCGTGGCTATAATGTTCATGAAATGATTCGAGTGAATCAAAATCGATTTTGCTTCAATTGTATCTTATATACTTCTATGATAACATAAACAATTGAACAACTCTCTAACTAGTTTCGTTTGAGTCATTTGAACTAGTTATGAAAAAGATGAATAAGGTTGATATGAAAGTGCTCATATGGCTAACCATTGGTTAACTATTGTTGAACCAACTAGGTGAAAACGTTTAGGTACGGTTACCTTTATCTAAATGATGGTTCATTTCATTTATGTATAACAAGCTAAGTTCGATCTAACGGTTGAAAGATATTAGCTTGTATCTAATCAGGTTTTCATCTAACGGTGAATATTGAATGCATTGTTACCAAGGTAACATTGATTGCAAACCCTGATTTGGAGACTATATAAAGGAGAACTCTAGCAACTGGGGAACCTAACCCCCACACCTCCTGTGTGATACTAGTTGCGACTAGAGTCGATTCTTCTTTAACCTTAGGTTTTTCTAAAACCTAGTAGGTTAACGACTTAAAGACTTCATTGGGATTGTGAAGCCAGACCCAACTATTTCTCTATAGTTGCGTGTTTTGTTCTTGTTGTTTTCTATTGTGATTGAGTACTATCTTCTTTAAGATTTACTCGAGATTTATCTCTGATAGGAAAGATTGAATAGTAGTCACAAACATCTTCGTCTCATCGTTTGTGATTCCACAATATCTTGTTTCGTTAATCGATTAAGAGTATTGTGAGGTGATTGATATTTCTAGGCTGTTCTTCGGGAATATAAGTCTGGTATATCAATTGGTTCCTATTCACCTTGATTTATCAAAAGACGGAACAAAACTCATAGGTATATATGTGGGAGACAGATTTATCTATTCAATAAACTTTTTGTATGATACAAATTTGTTTATCAAGTCTTCGACTTTGGGTCGTATCAACTCTTAGTTGTGGGTGAGATCAGCTAAGGGAATCAAGTGCGCAGAATACGACGTGGTTCAAGAGGCGTAAGGAACGCGACTGTACCTTGATCAGTGTGAGATTGATTAGGGATCAACTACATTCCAGATCGAAGTTAGCTTGGTAGTAGGCTAGTGTCTGTAGCGGCTTAATACAGTGTGGTGTTCAAATATGGACTAGGTCCCGGGATTTTTCTGCATTTGCGGTTTCCTTGTTAACAAAATTTTTGGTGTCTGTGTTATTTCTTTTCCGCATTATATTTTGTTATATAATTGAAATATCACAGGTTGTATGTTGAATCGATCAATTGATAAATCCAACCTTTGGTTGCTGATTGAAATTGATTGATCCTTGAACATTGGTCTTTGGTACCGTTCAAGTTATTTCTCTTATATTCAATCGGGCTTGCAAATTATTATTTGTTTGATTGCAGATTGAATAGAGAAATTGAGATACGAACTCTTGGATATATTTCTATTGATTGAGTCTGACTGTCTATTTGATTCTCTTGGAATTATATTGGAGTTTTTCCGTACAGATTGCTAAGCGAAATATTGGGTGAGGTTGTTAGATCCCCCGCTTTTTCAATACCTATTTGGCACTACCTATTCTGTTCAAAAAAAAAACTACCTATTTGGCACTCCTTATCACTGCACATTAGTCAGTGCCATTACTCAGTACGCCACATGATTTCTTGTATGTAGGGGTGAGCAACGGATGGGTGGATGCAAATTTGGTATCACCTGCGTCCAATCCGTCTAAATGGCGGATTTGAAATTTTCTCATACGTCCAAACAATTACCCGTAGAATTTGACACCCGCGGGTGAGCGGGTGAGCGAATTGGATGCAGATGGATTTGCGGATTCAAAAATAAAATAGAAACGAAAAAAAGTAAATGTCGAAGATGAGTAATATAACTTAGTTTTAAAACTTAGATTACTGAAATATTAGTAATTAACATAACCAAAGTAACATAATGTCTTTCCAACATGTCAAGGAAAGTTTACCAAACAGTTCTGAAGAATCTCAACAACCTATACTAGATAAGCAGAAGACTCTCTACAACCAAGTCCAGTCTTCCTAGAATATCTCATGCTATGTTTACGCAGTTGTTATTGAACTTTTGAATTGTATTTTTAATCTGAAACCGTATCTGTAACAAAACTGTCTATAAATAAAGTTCATCAACCACACGGTAAAGTTTGGAAGATATTCACCAGAACCCATTTTCTAAGTTGGTATCAGCCTAAATATCCAAACCTGTAGCGCCCCCTAAGCTAGCAGCTGACTAATCCAAGAGATTAACTAAATAAAGAGACACTAAAAATCTAAATCATTTACTTAACATTCAATTAAGAAATCTTCTACAAAACTTAATCCAAAAACTAGCCCCGCTCTGAAATATATATACAAAAACTCCTCTCAAATGATACATATTCAATAGTGAGTAGATTTACAAACAGAATACAAGCACAGAATAAATATAGTGAAAGCTAACTAACTAACGTAAATAATTCTTCGAAGCTTTCATTGTCACATGCACATCTTGATCTGTCTCTGAAAATGAAAGTGGGAATGGGTGAGCACATCATCCCTAAAAGGGGTGCCCCGTAGGAATAACAACTAACTTTCAAGTAAATTAACATGATTTGAAGATAATGCAAGTTTTACCGAAAGTCGATAATACACGGAAAGACAATAAAACATAATGTAGAAACTTCTTCAAAGCAATTTAAAAGAACAATAATCATCCATAAATAATAGTAAACATCCATGTATGAGATGTGTGTTGCCGCACATGGGAAGAGTAATATTGATGCCAATTCCACGCCGATTAGGTAATACTGCGGTGTATCGCCCTAGCCATAGAATAAGATATAAAGGAAGATAATTTTGGCCATGTAATATTGCGGTGTATCGCCCTAGCCATAGAATACTGGATATTGTGTCGGCACATATCTCATACCACACAGAGCACACAAACATATGCATGAATTTCACAACACAAAGATTGATTTGTAAAACAATAATGAATACAAGAGAGTTCGTTATCGATTCCCACCTCTTTTGATGACAGGCCACGCCTACCTCGAGATCCACGATCCACTGGTTCATCCTTTGATTCGATCGTTGTTAATAATTAATTGTTAATCACACGAGAACTCTAAGAATCTAGCCACAATGGCTCACACAAGAATCATACAAGTTTATCTAACGGTTCTAAGCCCATTTATGATTTTACACCTTTTCATTCTCTATCTTTAGCATATTCAAGGTTTACTAATTCAATTAGGTTGATTCTATAGTCCATTAGCTAAGTCTTATATATCTACAACCTTGTAGAAGGAACCAAATGTTAATTCGGACCATAAAGGTCTTATACATGCTCATTAGGGAAACTGGATATAAGCCCAAGTCCACTAGACAAGCCCATAAACTAAAGTCCAGTCCATTTGAGTCAACTAACGGTCACTAACAGTCCACTGAGTCAACTGACGGTCAACGTCTAAAGTCAGGTCAACGGTCAAGATCAAGGTCAAATGGTCAAGTCTGAGTCAAACCGATTCAACTCGGGTTACAAGGTTAACTCGACTCAGTCAGATGGTGAAGTCGGCCTAGAGTCAGATCCTAACTAGGTTGAATGACCCTGGGCCAAAACTCTTGCACAGGCCAGAGCCATTGCTCAGGCCAAAGAACACTAATGTACAATCATGGTGCTACACATAACCTGATAAGACTAAAATGATGCAATCAATACAATTATCAAATCAATTACTAAACAAACTTTGAATTCCAGTTACAATCAAAACTATGCCTACCTGCAATTGCAGTAGTTGCAAGCTTCCAAGCTTTCACAGGAATGCAATCTACAATTCTATAATCTCTAATAAACAAAGCTCAACCTCAGCTTCATCACTCTCTCTTTATTTCGTAACCAACCCATGAACTGAAACAAACATCATCACCACTGTTAATTCATCTTAGCTCAATCACTAAAACAAAATGCAATTCCACCAGCCAAGCCATACTCATCTACAATTGTAACCTCAGTTCAACTAACAATTGCAGTCACCCAAAACATGTTTGTAACCTCCCAACATCACAATTAAATTGATATCCACAAATACTAATCAATTATTCATTTCAACTCCACCGAACTTCAGAGCTACATCAATACAACTCCATATTATCTTTTTTTCCAAACTCAGTCACACAATATCCTTTATTAACATACTTGCAACTCCTTCCCATCATTCCACAACACCACAGCATCAATAATAACAACATCACTACCTGTAACCCCCATTCATACATCATCTACTCAAACACCCAAACCATAACAACTATAATGATAGCATACTGAACTTCAATTCTACATGCAACAATTCTCTGTAATTCAAAACAACAACCAAACTCCACTTCATACCCAACTCAGGTCTCGGTTCAATTCTATCATTCTCGACATTCAAAATGAACTGCTTTGATTCATCTTCCTATCTCGCAATTGGTTCAACACAATTACAACCTTCTCCATTAATTTCATTACATCTGCATCAGTTCTATTACTTCCCATTCAACATACTCTATAATATAAACTTCATATAACTTCAGCTTCATTACATATTCATAAATATCCATAAACTCATCAATTAAAGCAATTCAATTCAAAATACCAGAATTCAGATAATTTAGGGACTTACCCAACACCGAGCACTCTCTGAATTGCTATTTGGCCAACCACTTTAATTGAAACCTTAGAATCAATCACCAGCACTAATTTCATCATCTGAGATTAAGATTTCACCTGTAACTCCACTATGACCCTGTCAATCATCCAATCGATCAACACCCATCTCAAATCCCTTTCTTAAAACATCAATTTCATTTTCTAATTCATCTTTGAATCCTTGCAAAAACCCTAACTTTTCAATTCATCATTGAATCAGCTTCAGAACTTCACAAGAACACCAAACCTCTTTGTTCTTCATCACCAACTACCCAAATCCTTCTTCATTTAACCAATTCCTCCATATCTTGAACCTAAATCGAAACCCTAACTTCGATTTACAACAGCAATTAATCTTCTTCTTCTTCAGAGTTAATCAACATTAACACTATCCTCATCTCTTCATCAACATCTTCTAATTCATCGACCGTCTCTCTCTCAACCCAACTCTCAATCACACGTAGAGAAAAGAAGAACATGAGAAGAAGGAAAGAGAAGAATAAAGAAGAAGAAAGAAAAGATAAGAAGAAATTATCTTCTTCGATCGGTTTTGTTGATAGGACCAACGAAAGATGATAAAGGCACCCATCACTTGGATATGGGAATCCAGGTCAGTCCACTGCGTAAAACTCTTTTACCCTTCTCACTAATCAGATAAAATCTTCTTCGTTCGGTATCCGAATGACACGTGCGAGTAGTCCATCTCGCATAACTTTTTGAGATCTATTCGGAGGTACTAATTTCGTATCTAGATCGTTGTTAGATTAATTCCTAATAGTTAACGTTCGTGTTAAACTAATCGAGTTATTTTCGACTAATACGTCTCTTGACTAGTCTAATAGCGTTGACGAGCTTGAGGGTCCTTACATTCTCCCCACCTTATTCATTTTCGTCCTCGAAAATCAACCATCCTTCTAGTCTTCGAAAACTCCCCACCTTATAGAGAAACACCATCTCTTGTCTAAGCGCAAACAACATAAAACAAAGCACAAACCTATATGGCTTTCTACAACTAAAATTTGTAGCTCTAGGTTCAACTACGCTGATTTAATTACTATCAAACAAGGAAGTCTAATCATTTTCTTACACTAATTTCTATTTTATAATAAAATACTTGTCTCTAATTACAAGGGAGATTCCTATGAATATTTCTAAGTGAACTTACATCTATTGGTTTTTCTAAATTATATTACAACATATTTCTATGATCGGTCATCTCTGAATGAAGTTGCCATGTCAAGGTTGGCCAATCCCAACAATGCCTTCCTACGAACAGAGAAAAACACAACCTTCACTATTCTCTAGTGCTAGATTAATTAAGTATTAATTTATTAAGATTAAATAGTTTCTAAACTTTTATCGTAACTGGTGTAAGTCTGGTAAATTTAATTCGTAAAATATATAAATAGTTTACATCCTTTTAAACAATTTATTTTATTTTATTTTATTTTATTTTATTATTTTATTTATTGATTTTGTCAATATAAATATTTCACGTCAAATTATAACATCTAATATTTTTAACTTTACTTTGATACCATATATAAATTTTCTAAACATCATCTATTATAAATTTACTACCAGTTTAATCACTCAAATATTAGTATCAACTGGGTTATTATCCTCATTATTCTTAAGTTGATAGTCTGGTTGGTACACTAAGCCTTAATCTTGTAAATATAATACATTCACATAAATATTGATATGATATATTTTATTTATTGAATCCGTATTTTATATCCTGTTAAATAATTGGTGTTGGTAAATTAATATGATTTAAATTTAAGTCCGCATAAAATTATAACATATCTTAATAGTCTTTTGATTTTGCTATTAGTGTGAAATATCTTACTAATATACAAATTTATTTTCTTTAATTTCAATATTACACTAAGCATCAGAATACTATTATTACTATTTCATGTATATTTGTTTCATTTTAGAGATCCACTAAATCATTTGTTAGATTAAAGATAATTTTTAATTAGTTTAATTTACAAAACTTAATTGTAGATAAATGTAAATAATTTACGTAGTTATTCAATCATAATTATTATTTATTTATTTTAATGAAATCGAATTTAAAAAATGAAACTATATTATTATAACTGAATAGATTTTAAATTCATGTACTAATTAAGAATAACTTAATGTTATATTGATTATCCAAATGTTACTATTATTTTCATTTATTATTACTATCATAATATTTTTATTATTAACATCGATGGTTGGACTATTGTTCTGACTATTCTTACAAAAGTATTGAATCCCAAAAATATCATTAACATTTATTTAATTATAAACTATTGATTCAACATATGAGTCAAGGTACTCAGTAAGTTTCTATGTGACTTTCAAGATTTATTAATAATACTAATTTCACTATTTTTATAGTATTAGATTATCTACACGTTCATGTTTTATAGATTAATTATTCTTAAATCCTTATTAGCTAAAGTTACTGGTGTATCCTACAATTTTTACTTCATTACATATACAAACAACCAAACAAACAAATCAATCAATCAAATAATTATTTTAATTATTGATGGTTTTTAGTGTATTAAGATTTATCTCACAAACCCAACACAGTTCTAAACTAATCTATTTCACTAACTAGCACTAGCTAATTCATATCGTTTCCCATATAAGATCTAATAGTGAGCTCTGATACCAACTTTGTAGCGCCCCCTAAGCTAGCAGCTGACTAATCCAAGAGATTAACTAAATAAAGAGACACTAAAAATCTAAATCATTTACTTAACATTCAATTAAGAAATCTTCTGCAAAACTTAATCCAAAAACTATCCCCGCTCTGAAATATATATACAAAAACTCCTCTCAAATGATACATATTCAATAGTGAGTAGATTTACAAATAGAATACAAACACAAAATAAATATAGCGAAAGCTAACTAACTAACGTAAATAATTCTTCGAAGCTTTCATCGTCACATGCACATCTTGATATGTCTCTGAAACTGAAAGTGGGAATGGGTGAGCACATCATCCCTAAATGGGTGCCCCGTATGAATAACAACTAGCTTTCAAGTAAACATTAACATGATTTGAAGATAATGCAAGTTTTACCGAAAGTCGATAATACACGGAAAGACAATAAAACATAATGTAGAAACTTCTTCAAAGCAATTTAAAAGGACAGTAATCATCCATAAATAACAGTAAACATCCATGTATGAGATGTGTGTTGCCGCACATGGGAAGAGTAATATTGATGCCAATTCCACACCGATTAGGTAATACTGCGGTGTATCGCCCTAGCCATAGAATACTGGATATTGTGTCGGCACACATCTCATACCACACAGAGCACACAAACATATGCATAAATTTCACAACACAGAGATTGATTTGTAAAACAATAATGAATACAAGAGAGTTCGTTATCGATTCCCACCTCTTTTGATGACAGGCCACACCTACCTCGAGATCCACGATCCACTGGTTCATCCTTTGATTCGATCGTTGTTAATAACTAACTGTTAATCACACGAGAACTCTAAGAATCTAGCCACAATGGCTCACACAAGAATCATACAAGTCTATCTAACGGTTCTAAGCCCATTTATGATTTTACACCTTTTCATTCTCTATCTTTAGCATATTCAAGGTTTACTAATTCAATTAGGTTGATTCTATAGTCCATTAGCTAAGTCTTATATATCTACAACCTTGTAGAAGGAACCAAATGTTAATTCGGACCATAAAGGTCTTATACATGCTCATTAGGAAGCGGATATAAGCCCAAGTCCACTAGACAAGCCCATAAACTAAAGTCCAGTCCATTTGAGTCAACTAACGGTCACTAACAGTCCACTGAGTCAACTGGTCAACGTCTAAAGTCAGGTCAACGGTCAAGATCAAGGTCAAATGGTCAAGTCCGAGTCAAACCGATTCAACTCGGTTTACAAGGTTAACTCGACTCGGTCGGATGGTGCGAGTCGGCTAGAGTCGATCGACTAGGTTTGAATGACCCAGGGCAAAACTCTTGCACGAGGCGAGCCATTGCTCGGGCCAAAGAACACTAATGCACAATCATGGTGCTACACATAACCTGATAAGACTAAAATGATGCAATCAATACAATTATCAAATCAATTACTAAACAAACTTTGAATTCCAATTACAATCAAAACTATGCCTACCTGTAATTGCAGTAGTTGCAAGCTTCCAAGCTTTCACAGGAATGCAATCTACAATTCTATAATCTCTAATAAACAAAGCTCAACCTCAGCTTCATCACTCTCTCTTTATTTCGTAACCAACCCATGAACTGAAACAAACATCATCACCATTGTTAATTCAGCTTAGCTCAATCACTAAAACAAAATGCAGTTCCACCAGCCAAGCCATACTCATCTACAATTGTAACCTCAGTTCAACTAACAATTGCAGTCACCCAAAACATGTTTGTAACCTCCCAACATCACAATTAAATTGATATCCACAAATACTAATCAATTATTCATTTCAACTCCACCGAACTTCAGTGCTACATCAATACAACTCCATATTATCTTTTTTTCCAAACTCAGTCACACAATATCCTCTATTAACATACTTGCAACTCCTTCCCATCATTCCACAACACCACAGCATCAATAATAACAACATCACTACCTGTAACCCCCATTCATACATCATCTACTCAAACACCCAAACCATAACAACTATAATGCTAGCATATTGAACTTCAATTCTACATGCAACAATTCTCTGTAATTCAAAACAACAACCAAACTCCACTTCATACCCAACTCAGGTCTCGGTTCAATTCTATCATTCTCGACATTCAAAATGAACTGTTTCAGATTCATCTTCCTATCTGCAATTCAGTTCAACACAATTACAACCTTCTCCATTAATTTCATTACATCTGCATCAGTTCTATTACTTCCCATTCAACATACTCTATAATATAAACTTCATATAACTTCAGCTTCATTACATATTCATCAATATCCATAAACTCATCAATTAAAGCAATTCAATTCAAAATACCAGAATTCTGATAATTTAGGGACTTACCCAACACCGAGCACTCTCTGAATTGCTACTTGGCCAACCACTTTAATTGAAGCCTTAGAATCAATCACCAGCACTAATTTCATCATCTGAGATTAAGATTTCACCAGTAACTCCACTCTGACCCTCTCAATCATTCAATCGATCAACACCCATCTCAAATCCCTTTCTTAAAACATCAATTTCATTTTCTAATTCATCTTTGAATCCTTGCAGAAACCCTAACTTTTCAATTCATCATTGAATCAGCTTCATAACTTCACAAGAACACCAAACCCCTTTGTTCTTCATCACCAACTTCCCAAATCCTTCTTCAGTTAACCAATTCCTTCATATCTTGAACCTAAATCGAAACCCTAACTTCGATTTACAACTGCAACTTAATCTTCTTATTCTTCAGAGTTAATCAACATTAACACTATCCTCATCTCTTCATCAACATCTTCTAATTCATCGACCGTCTCTCTCTCAAGCCAACTCTCAATCACACGCAGAGAAAAGAAGAACATGAGAAGAAGGAAAGAGAAGAAGAAAGAAAAGATAAGAAGAAATTATCTTCTTCGATCGGTTTTGTTGATAGGAGCAACGAAAGATGATAAAGGCACCCATCACTTGGATATGGGAAGCCAGGTCAGTCCACTGCATAAAACTCTTTCACCCTTCTCACTAATCTGATAAAATCTTCTTCGTTCGGTATCCGAATGACACGTGCGAGTAGTCCATCTCACATAACTTTTCGAGATCTATTCGGACGTACTAATTTCGTATCTAGATCGTTGTTAGATTAATTCCTAATAGTTAACGTTCGTGTTAAACTAATCGAGTTATTTTCGACTAATACGTCTCTTGACTAGTCTAATAGCGTTGACGAGCTTGAGGGTCCTTACAAAACCACGCTCAAAAACAAAAACAAACCAAAAACACAAAATCTTCTTCAATGGTATCAAACACAAACAACTTAAGACAGATCCAAATCCACCACCTGGTTACCTTAAAACTAACAGAATTAAATTATCTTCTTTGGAAAACTCATTTCAAACCTATTTTTAAAGGATATAGACTCACAGGGTTCGTTGATGGCACAAAACAAAAACCGCTACGAACATTACCTGACACAGAAGAAATCAATCCAGAATTCACAGCTTATGAAGAACAAGATTCTCTTCTTGTAGGCTGGTTAAATTCTACACTCACATAAGCTGTACTTGGCAAAGTCAGTGGATTGGAAACATCCAAACAAGTCTGGGATACATTGGAAAGGCACTTTGCACCAAAAATAAAGGCACATCAGATGAATTAGAAGAAACAGTTGCATAACCTATCAAAAGGTAACTTGTCTTTACAAGATTTTTTCAATAAGGCTAAAGGTTTATTTGATATTCTTGCAGCCTCTGGATATGTGGTCTCTGCTGATGAGATGAAACAATCTATTTGCAATGGACTGAATCAACCTTATGATCCCATTGCCACTGCTCTCGGCTCAATTGAGGAGATGGATATAGAAATATTTTATGTGCATCTATTGACGTTTGATATGCGATTAGAGCAACAACTGGCCTTACTGCAACAACCAATTTCCAATGTCGCCATGTCCAATACAGCGTCTTCCAGCAATAGGCCTGATCATCGCAGATTCAACAGTCAAGGTAGAACTGGGTACCAACTAAATAACAATCAAAGTTTTCGGACAAACAACAACCAGTCCCATCAGCGTAACAACATTCAGCACGACCAAGGGCCATGTCAAATGTGCAAAAATAGAAATTACACAGCTGACCGGTATTGGTTTCGATATGAGAAAGGAAACACATCTCAGCCCAAAGTACCAGCAGCCTACATAGCCTTACCTGGAGGACAATCTGAAAATCAATGGGTTACTGATATTGGGGCTACTCATCATTTGATTGTTGAGATCCAAATCATGAGCATCCCTCATTAATATCATGGAACAGAACAAGTTCAAATCGGTAATGGTAATACCCTTCAAATCGTAAATGTTGGTAATGCATCCTTTACGTATAAAACAAGGTCTTTCATGTTAAATAACATTTATCATGTTCCGTAAATAAAAACCAATTTGCTCCCGGTTTATCAATTTTGCAAAGATAATAGTGTTTATTTTGAGTTTCACACCGATTATTTTGTTGTGAAGGACAACTGCACGGGGATAAAACTGTTGCAAGGGCGGAATAGAAATGGACTTTACATCTTTGATGGCGTTGGAGATATAGATACCCCCATTCTACCACAGTCGTATGTCTCAGCTAGTCTTCCTATTTGGCATCAACGTCTCGGTCATCCTATGTTTTGTACCGTCTCCAAAATAATTCAGATTTTTTCCCTTTCTGTTTCAAATAAAAGCTTTGATTATTGTCATTCTTCTCATATCAGTAAGAGCAAGAAACTCCTCGTTTCTGTTAGTACTACCATTTATGATAAACCATTGAGCTTACTTGTTTCCGACATTTGGGTGTTGCCAAATATTTTTATAACTAGGTATAGATATTACATGGTTGTCTTGGATGTTTATACTCGTTACACTTGGATTTTTCCTCTTGTTCAAAGATCTGATGCATTGCTTGTGTTTATCCAGTTTCATAAGCAAAATCGAAAATCTAGCAGATCATAGAATAAAAGTTTTTCAAAGTGATAATGCCTTAGAATATAAGAAATTTACATCATATCTTAAAAATTCTGGCATTCAACATCGATTTTCCTGTCCTCATACGTCTCCACAAAATGGCATAGCGGAAAGACGTATTTGACATGTTACTGTCGGTTCTTGCTCTTTTATTTCATGCTCATATGTCAAACTCTTTTTGGTCTGAAGCCTTTCAACAACTTGTTATTTAATCAACATAATTCCTAAATCAAGTTCTGAATGTAAAACTCCCCTTGAACTACTATTTAACAAGCAACCAAATTACACCTTCCTAAGAGTCTTTGGTTTCCTAGATTACCCGTGTCTAAGACCATATAATTCTAATAAACTAGAACCAAGGTCTTTAACAACCAAAATTATAATTTTTATTGACATGAGGGCCTTCGATCAATCTAAAATTGATACTTTTTGAATATCTTTGATGAACTTCAATGCATCTCAGTAGGAAACTATATATGTTATCTACCAATTTTGTATAATAATCTTCGTATAAGTATAATACATCCATCGGCTTTTACGGATGGGTGATGTTCCACCCGCGTCCAACCCATCGGTTTCAAAAATTCACCCACGTCCAATCCTCCAAGAAACGGTTCGAATGTCCACCCGCCAAAATGCGAATTGGGCTGGATAAAATCCACGGGTTTGGATTTTTGCTCACCCCTACTTGTATGCCTTAAATCACGGTTTGGAAAAAAAAAAAAAATGTTTCAAATGGGCTTATTCTGAAGTTTGATAAGCCCATACCATATTAGTGTTGTCAACTACGTTGTTCACAGGCCTTATTTCCATTTTGGAATTTGGATAAATGATTTGGATCGTGCTATCTTTACAGAATAATGTCCCCTATTTTGCACTTT
>JAJJWW010007170.1:0-45840 GCA_023531295.1 Papaver armeniacum
CCCACGCACAAATTCTCGTAGAACAATCCAAGCGGGTCAAAAAGAGGCAACTCAGATGAGCGACCCAGCGAAGACAGAAGGGAACGTAAGGATGATCGAAGAAATTATACGAATATCGAGCAACTCATCTTGGCGTTAGTATGGCAACCTTAAAGTTAAGGACCTACTTCCTGACCCACTACATCCGCGTCCCATGCAAAGCCCCACTAGAGGTCGTCCTCAAATGTGCATGGAAAGTAGGAAGAATTGCAAAGTGGAACACTCATCTCGACCAGTTCAACATCATCCATGAACTCCAGCATTCCCAAAAGTCACAAGTCCTAGCAGATTTCCTGGCAGATCTACCGCTAGATGATGACGAAGAAATCTTCATTGATGGACTCAAGACAGCAGGATTACCAGAGATCGACAAGAGCAAAGATCCCATCGACATTCTCGAACCGGCAAACCCGATACAATAGGAAGTCTTCGTTGATGGCTCGAAGAATAGAGAAGGAGCAGGCATTGGCATCGTGATCACCACTCCCACGGGGGATAGGATCGTACATGCCTTCAGATTGGAATTCAAGGGGCATACCAACAACATAGTTGAATATGAAGTTGTTGTGCATGCTCTTCGTCTAATAATAGAAATGGGTATAACCGATGTACGCCTGACAAGTGATTCACAACTGGTCATCCGACAAATAGGGTTGGAATACAATGTTTACGATGAAACCCTATCGCATACATGGCCTTAGTCCGATAATCGGCATCTCGGATACCAAACATTAAATTCGACACCTAAAACAGAAGGAACTCAGGCACGCAGATGCTTTGGCCTATGTGTCATCCATGTTGAAAAATGAGGATGTCAAGGCAATCAAGATAACTAGGGTTTACGAACCCTCAGTCTCTTCCCGAGAATTCTGCGCTGCAAACCAAAGGGGAAGCGTGGGAGAAGATGTAGCAGACGATGATGTAGGAGAATACATCGCCGATGACTTCCAGGAGGATGACATCATGGCAAGAGCAGACGAAGATGAAGACTTCAGCAAAGAAAAGGACTGGAGATTTGAGATCCACCTCTTTCTCAAAGAAGGGACGTTGCCCACAGACCTAAAACAGGCCAGGAAGATACAATCAAAAGCAGGAAGGTACGACTTAAGAGAAGGGATCTTATACAAGAAATCCTTCCTCGGACCTTTGGTACGCTGTCTATCTAGATCCGAAGGCCACCTGGTGCTAAAAGATATTCATCGCGGGGACGCAGGAAATCACAGTGGAATGAGATCTCTATGAGACAAGGCAAAGACCCAAGGGTATTACTGGCCGACGATGATACGAGACGCTGCAAGAATGTCAAGAAGATGCGAAGAATGCCAACGTTTCGCCAAAAGAATCCACTCACCAGCAACGATACTAAACTCAGTGGATAGTCCTTGGCCATTCTCAAAATGAGGCATAGACATTGTGGGTCCTCTGATCGAAGGGTCGGGGAAAAGAAGATTCTTGATAGTGGCCACGGACTATTTTAGCAAATGGGTAGAAGCTAAGGCTCTGGCAAGGATTCGTGACTCGGATGTCTTCACATTCATTTTTCAGAACATTATCTGCAGGTTCGGCATCCCAGCAGAGATTGTCTCTGACAATGGTAAGCAGCTACAGGGCAAGAACATTGATTTGCTCTTCGATACCTTTAAAATCCGAAAGAACAAGTCAACACCGATATACCCCCAAAGCAACGGCCAAGCAGAAGCCACAAACAAGACCCTCGCTCTCATTCTCAAGAAACAACTAGACGAGCATAAGGGACGATGGTGTGAGCAATTACATAATATTTTGTGGGCATACAGAACAACCCGAAGATCAGCCACAGGGGAATCTCCATTCTTGCTCACCTATGGAGCCGAAGCTGTCATCCCCACAGAGATCATCATGCCAACCACGAAGACCGAAGCATGGGAAAAGAACCTCACAGCGGACATGATGTTGGAAAGACTCGATGACCTTGAGGAAAGGAGAGAAGCAGCGTTGCAGAAAATGGAGAATTACCAAAGAAAGTTAGCAAGGGAGTACAATAAAAGGAATTTCGTAGAAGGACAGTATGTGATGAGAACCATACCCCAATACCAACGAGAAACAAAGTGGGGCAAGGACATTTTGTCATACACGATATCGCTGGAAATGGATCATATTACCTGCGCAACCTAAAAGGGGAAGTCCTCAGACACCCATGGAATGAAAAATATCTCAATCCATACCATCCATAGATAGCAGCGCAGCTCTGCAACTGCTTGAAGAGTACCAGAAGAAGAAGACGACGCACCCGATCGACATGTTTCTATCTCTGGACGAGGAATAGCATACCTCAACTCATCAATCAAACAAGCTTTTTTGCAAAAATTCTTATCTAATAAGATAACCTAAGACAATAAAAGGGGCAGCGCATCAGCAGAATGAATACTTGTAAATATGTCTGTAAATATGCTACAAAAATGCTGCACCTAGACATACAACAAGTTGTCACTATTGGGGAAAGTATATACCTACAATCTATCAGGACTCCCCTGTCAGCGTCTATAGGTGTAAGACCATGGGGAAGACATCCAGCAGAAAGAGATCTCCAACTATTTTAAGACAGCGGGTCGACGGAATGGGGACATGTAAATATTTCAAATAAACACCCCATATCCTAGAACGCTGCATCGACCCCTACCGTCTGGGAATCCTCTGGCCAAGGATTAGCCAGCGGGGTGACAGGTCTCAAGACGATCACGAAGGTATATATCTTCGGCATCGCACTCAAACACTTCGTTCTTAAGGGAACTCTTTAATTAATTGCTTTACCTCATTTGAGTTCGTTAACTAAATAATACAGCTAAATAATAATGCAGGTAAACGAAAGATGTACATAATTAATAAACGATGATCCATTCCATGAAAGTTGATTACAAGTTCGGCAAAATAAATAAGAAAAATACACAGTAGGAACCAACATCAACAGATGGCACGAAGCTCTATAATCAACAAAGATCAACTTTCTATAACTAGCAGAAGAATCTACTTGGATGATTCAGCTCCACCGGTGGGGTCTTTTCTCTGTAAGGCACGCTCCCACCTGAAGAAAGCCCTGAAGAACTAGTCAAGGGGCGGGCATAGGGCGACGAGGATACTCCTTGATGAGCCCATGCTCAGTCTTGAGATCATGCTCGATTTTGGTCAGAACCTTATTGGTCTCCTCAGCTAACTGACAACGAGCCTTATATGTAATGACGGAATTCCGCATCTCGGCCTGTGATAACAAGGAGGACAGACGGCTCACTTCCTTAGAGTCCACGTTCGCTGCTTCATCTCGAGACGTAGCCAAACCCTTGTAGTACGTGGTCTGACCCTCTTGATGCACTAAGGCAGATTGAGCCTTCTCTAGCTCAGATTGAGCCTTTTCAAGTTTTTCATTTGCAGCGTGAAGTTGTCCCTGGAGCTCTGAAAAGAAGAAAAGAAGAAATAGGAATGGTTAGGACGACGAATAAAAAATCACACTCGACGAAGTAAATATATACCTTCGACCCTAGCCGAAGCTATTTCATATTCGTTAACAACTGCATCTCGAGCTTCGTCAAGAAAGTCATACTCGTCGGATATTTTTTTATAATCCATTTGAAGGATTGAGGGAGCGAATTGACTAGCGTCTAACTCTACCTGCTTCATTGAATCCAAGTGACGAAGATGATTGACTTCGTTATTCATCTCCTCCAACCCTTTGTTGAGTCTGTACATGTTCACTTCAAGATTTCTCTCAGACTCAACCTGGCGGGCTACATCATCCCGAGACGCAGCTAAGGCCTTGCTAAGGGCACCGGCCTTAGCCCTGGCATCGTCTCTTTCTTTGGCAAGACGCTGCATATACTCTCTTACTTCGGAACCTTGAGAGGAACGAGACTGTCGTAACTCTTCCTCCAGAAGATTTATTCTAGCTTCTAAAGATGAAGCATATTCTCGGGCTTTGCGAAGATTGTCACGCGTCCATAGCAGAGTTCCATTAAACAGAAGACGATCAGTGTTATACTTATTTTGCATATCAACTATCTGAGTATGCCTCAGACGCCACACCTCGGCTTTTGCATCCCATCTTTCGGCCTCACTTTTTATTTGCTCCACTAATTATGCGATACGGGTTTTCTGCCGTTGTCTCTCATTCTGAAGCCATATCAGCTCTGGGACTCCACCTACTGAAGATAGGGTGGGGAGACTCAGACAAAACACTAATTGCTAGAAAATAGCGACGGTGAGTAAAGCGAAGAAAGAAGACGGACCTGTAAAAGATGAAGCATTTTTCCGAACCTCCTCCAACTCACTACGGACCATAGCAAGCTCTAGGCGAAGCTTTTCCTCTTCGTTTCCCAATTGTTCCTTCCCTTTGAGATGACACTTCAGCTCACTTATATCCTTATCCCTGGCAGAGATAATCGTCTCAGCCGCAGATAGCTCATCTTCTCTGTGAGGAAGCTTGGCCTCTAACTTGAGAGACTTGTCCTTAAAGAACCGGGTACATGGTGGTATGGTTGCAGTGTTCACTCCTCATCATCTACGTTCCAGGAAAGGAAGGGGTATCATATCAGAACTCTATACAGTTCCCAAAGAGAGAGAAACATGAGGAAAAGTGTAACGTACCTCTAGAATCCGCTGCTGAGGGAAACCATACTGATACCCATCAGCTATGGCCATCATATCGACAATGGTGGATGGAGGATCAACCACCAAGGTAGCCTCCAAGGCCCTCAGATTCTTGTCCCACACATCCGCAACCTTGTCTTCGGCAGATAATTGCATCATCCGACGAGTATAGGCGCGTCTAAGTCTTCTCACCAAAGAAGCACGGGGGCAGGATTTGGGACGAACATCAAATTCTTCTTTTTAAGCCAAGCAAGAATGGCGTCGTCACCCTACAACATCAAAGATTGCGGGAAATCTTCCAAGGGATACTCAGTAGAAGCTTCCCCAACATCAACGGCCTTCCCAACCGGCCGACTTCTTCCTTGCTCCCGCCTCCTGATTAGCAAGGGTTTCAGCATCATCACTCTATAAGATATCACCTGCGTCTACAACCTTTTGAACCGCGGCATTCCCCTTTCCAGACTTACCAAGCACATCCCTATCATCGTTTGGGGAAAGCAAAGAGAACTCCCCAGCAAGACCCATGGCAGTATTCATGTCGAAGGTCTCCCCCGCGGAGATATCCTCGGAGATATCCTCATCCTTGCCACCAGGGGCGTTCTCTTTCCCACCAGCACCGCCACCATCTTCATGGTTAGGGGGAGAAGTATCAGTACGTTCCTCCCCATCGGAGATATCCTCATCCTCAGCAAAGTCTTCGTTAAAGAAATTTGGTAACCTCCTCGTGAACCTCTGTCTCATCAGCCACAACGGTAGAAGATCGCTTGGGACCAATCTTTTTCTTCTTCGTCACCTACAGAACAATAAGGGATGCCATCAAAGGATTATTTTCTCCTTTACTTGAAAAATTTAAACTTTTTAACACAAGGAGAAAAGGGGCAAGTATAGGAAGAAGCCATACCTTGGCAGTCGCAGTACTCTTCGAAGGAAGGATAGCATCTGAACTCTCTTCCTCATCCCCATCAACAACATCGAGGGCATAAGGAAAATTCATACCTTCAAAGTTCAAATGCCAAGGGCAGAAGTCTCCATAACGAGCAGGAGCGGCCTCACGAGGTTCGCTATCAGCAGTGGGACGCCATCCGTGTGGACCAGGAATCCAACCCCAAGCCCATGGACCAATAACCTCAATAACAGTAGCATGCCACTCATAGTCGTGATCGCGCTTGATCCTCTCACGAGGAGGGAAAATTTTCTTGTTAGCAGACCTTTCCGTACCAGGAACGTACTTCAGCTTGGCGTCGCTCGCCTCACTTAGAAGATGAATCTCACCACGAGGAGCAGCAATGTTACGAAGACCAACACTCCACGGCTTACGGTTCCTACTGTTAATATAATCCCCGAAGGAATTATTAAAATTCTGGGAAGTATACCATTCTCTCTCAGCAAGATCAGGGACATAGCAAGTCATCATCGTTTCCCCTTTGCTCCGAAGATAGCACTCCTTCAGTGCACGAAGATAATTCCCAGTCAACTGTGATACAGAACGACTATGGGTGTTTGTAGAAGAACCCTCAAGATTAGCCAGTACGTCATAATAAAAAGAATCACCTGACTTGTATAGAGGCAACATAAGACCCGCCTCGAAGGCCCTTACGGTTGTCAGCAGATGAAACTCATCGAACTGATACTTCGAGATAAGCTCATAAGTGATGTCATCACCGGGAGCATAGAAGCGGACTTCAAAGGCTTGAAGTTCATGTTTCTCCTTAAACGCCTCCAGGTCAATATGCTTGAATGTGACCTTTTTCTTACCAACCGAGACGCTCAGACACGGGGGCGTCTTCCTCATCGGCGGGATCTAGTGTGGAATCCTTCGGATGACTCATGTCTGAGGCCTTTCTCTTAGAAGGAACATTCTTTGGCGGATCAATGTTCGAGGCGGTACCCTTAGTAGACTTTCCCTTGGAGGGGACCGCTGGAGGAGGAGGCAGAGGATTTTGCTGAGGCATCGGAGGAGGAGCCATAGAACGAAGAGGTGGAACGTCCAACGCTTCACTACGAGGAGGAGCCTGTGTGCTTCTAGTATCATCGCGGGGACGAGAAGAAGCGCGGCTAACAACATACCTATAACCAGGAGGTCCCTTCGGTGGATCTCCTTTCTTGGTAGACGAATATCTCTGACCAGAGGAAGACGAGACTCTTTGGGTACGAAGATCAGCTTGCGAAGACCTAGATGAACCTCCTCTTGGTGGAGATATATCAGGGTCTCTACGTGGAGGAGATCTATGAGGACTAGATGGCGGAGTCTGATAAGGAACCCGCTGACGATCAGCCATATCTGCGAGATATACAAACAAGTTATAGGTTTCCGAAGAATGACGAATAAGATCAAAAAGCTAAATTTCGGCCAGTTCATCATAGTTATCCAACAAAAGAAAATAAGAAAAACCCTAACTCAGTCAAAACACCAAGAGAAAATCTTCAAACACGAGTTTATATGCTATGTAATGAAGAAGGGGCAAGCATATATGCTTTTGTATATGTGTTCTTCATCATAAAGCTGAAGAATACAGTAGCAGAAGATGAACCAAGTGATCAAGATCAAAATCAAAGAGAAATCTCTTACATGTGTATGAGAAATTTCGAACAATGCTAGTGCAATCAAGAAGACGACGAACTACAGCAGCAGATGAGCTCAGAAAAAGACAAGAGAAGGTCGTATTCAATACAAGGATAGTAGCAGTTAATGGCTAAAGAACAAGAAGGAAGAACAAAAGCTACAGAAGAAAAAGAATGAAAGAATGACAGGGAGGGAATGAATGAAATTTATTTCTAAATTTTCACATTCTCTTTCCTATTTATAAGCCTTGAAGGAAATACTAACCGTCCCTTTACCCAAGGAGTGGGAAACGTGCCTTAATGTCTAGGGAAAGTTATTAGGAGAGAGATGAGGAATATGTGACGTTTTTCCTCTAACTTCGACTGACTCCCAAGTCATAAGAAAAGGGGCAAATTGTGTGTACATATTTCATCATCCGCCACGTGTCTATAGAGAAACACGTGGAAGACATACCATCCAGGGCATCAAGATATGATGCTACGCGCATACATCCAAGAGACGTGTGTCATCAAGGCAGGGCCCTCATATAACGGATCCAATGACTAAGGATCGAGGAGTACCGAGATATAATGCCACTGCGAAGCACTGAAAAGCACCCAAAGACTCACTTTATCCCATCTCAAGAAAGATCCAAGATCGACTAGGTGGGATAAGTCCAACCGATGCGGATGTGACGGGGGCGAGAGGACCTTTGTGCAGCGCGTGCAGACGACTCAACCACCCGCATTAAACACCATGAGCAGCATACGTGTCGACCATCCTGTGGAAGACACAACCATCACTCTTCGACAATAAGCATGGAACGCTGGGGGCATCGTAGAAGATGAAGAGGTCCGCGGTATTGACACAAAGCACAAGACGATAAGGTTACAGCGGCCTTCAGAAGTGGACCCCACATTGTAACCTTATAAATACCCCTCCCCACTAAGAGTAAGGGGGGGACGGATCCATAATTAATATAGGAGAACATAGGAGAGAGAATTAGGAAGAGTAAGTGATTCCCTTGATCCCATGACCTCGGTTCATACTTCAAAGTCATTCGACTATCTTTGTAATCAATCTATACATAGTGAAAAACCAACCCCGTGTATGTAGGCCTTAGTGCTGAACCACTTAAATGATTGTCTTAGTTATATTTCAGCATTTACATTCCGCACTTTACATTCAGCATTTACGTTCCGCACTTTATATGCGGTACTTTACATGATAAACTTCACACTTATGCTTCGATCTCTATTTATTCTATTACACGAGCATTGTCAGTGATAATATACGACTAGACAAGGACGAGCCCGAAGGCTCTGAGTCGACGAATCGATATAATCATCCCCCTTTACGCATACATCGCATAATTTATAGTATTGAGTGTATGCGAACATTGTTTGTGAACACGTGGATGCCATCGAGATTTACGTGTTCACAGTGGTGAGTGCAAATTGGTAAGGAACAAGAGATAAGGTTATCATTTCGGATAATTGTTGCGGTGTAACCAAGTATTTGCTGGGTTTCACTACGTTAATCGTTTCTTCATAATTGGTGTGGCTCAAAGTGGACGTAGACAATTGATGCGTGTCGTAGGTGCAATCAAATTAATATCTTATTTCCACTTAATTAAAAATAATATAATGGAAGTCAAGTTCGTTCCCACGAGGAGCAAGAGATTCTAGTTGTAAAAATTGTCACAAAAGGGGGGATGTATAAAGCAAAAGAAAATAAACAAAGCAATTAAAAGATAAAGTTGAAATCAATAAGAGAGACAAGACCAAGGAATCCTTCTTCGTTGCAAAACAATGAATCAAAGTATGTTCTTTTCTACTTGTTATTAATCACAAATTATCACCAACCGTAGGTAAAGCAGCTAGATCAGTGCTAAACCCCTAAATCCCTTGTATCACCGGATACGGAAGTTCTCGACTACCGGATTCTATTTACCAAACCACCTAGTAGTAGATCACTCTAGATGTAATTTAAATAAACGCATTAAGATTTATGAACTTATTAGGTTAATATTAGTAGTTAGACTCTTAGATCAAGGTCTACTTGCTAACGTTGTTCTCACACACAATTGCTCCACGGAATCCCTCCGCAAGGTCTCGTGTTTGCTACTTATGTAAAGAGTCAAGAAACGATTACTTATCCCCTAACTTTCACTAGCTTTAGATCAAATTAACAAATCAATTTAGCGTGCACTCTAAACAATCTATCAATCAATCATGAATGAATAAACATTCCTATTAGTAAAAACAAACTATAATCATGTGAAAAACTTCAAGATAGAATTGAAACAAAACTCAAATCATGTATTAAGAACTAGGAATTCATCCTCAATCAATAAGAAAATTAGCTACTCATGTTTTTGAAATTCACACAAAATAATTAAAAGGAGAATTTTCAAGTTCACACAAATAATTAAGAAGAAGAATTGAAAGCAAAAACACAAGTGTTGTATGTGTAGAGAGGTGTGTAAAAGATATCTAAAAGTGTGTATAAAACTTCTCTACTTATAGGCTTCAATGTTCTCCATATCTTCCAAGGAATAGAACCCCTTTCCTTTAGCAATTCAATTTCCAAATTCAAGTCTTCCTCATCTTCCATCTTCTCTTTCCAAATTTGACCCAAATTCTCCATCCAATTCCAAGTCCAAGTCTTCACACCCATGAGAGGAATCGACACAAAAATATGTAATTTTGGTCACGGAAAAATGGGTATTATGGCCGGAATTTGGCCGGAATCCGGCAAGAATAGTCACCGCCGGTCATCAGAATCTTCTTCTCCGATATGGAATATTCTGTTCAAGTGCTGTTAGAGGTAACGGTCTCTGTTAGTCGGAGAAGTCAACAGTCAAACTTCAGTAACTAAGTCAGCTCCCTAGTCAGCTAATCTAACTCGACTGACTGGGTCTTATTAAGCTGAGTTATGGATGGATCGGTCCCAGTTGACTCGTCAGGACAAATATCCGGCCGAGTTTCGGCTGTTTCTTTAGCATTTCTCAGGCCAATTCAGGCCGTTTCCTTCTTCCCTGTGACAATCCTACACATTCATCTAACAATTCGAACACCATTCCATAATTCCCTGTAACAGAAGCAGCACTACCACCTTCAAAAACTCATTTTACCCATTTGAAACTCGGTTTCAACACCTTCCATTCCATTTCTTCAAACATCGGCTACCAACAACACCAAAACCCATCTTCTCCTCTTTCCCTGAATCGATTGCAACAGCAGCATCGATTTACTTCTCTCTGCACATTTCTTCATCTCCATTTCCCTGAATCGATTGCAACAGCAGCATCGATTTACTTCTCTGGATCTCAATCACCTCACAGCAGCAGCCATCAACATCACCTCCAGATCGAACCCATCTCAAGCATCAGCAGAATCGATTGAACAGCAAACATTTCGTCGATTAAACCCTAACCTTCATCTTAATTTCTCTGTAATTTGAGCAGCAAATTCATCGATGTCTTCCACTTCTCGATCTCAATCGTCCAGCTCAGTCGAGCCAATCGATACCACCATTAATCGGAGCAACATTTGTCTCAGAAACCCCATTTGCAACTTCGATTTCTTCTCAGCATCAAGCCCTAATTTCTTCGAACTTCATCACCATCTCGAGATTCTGTGTTAAATAGCAACAATAGTTTCCATTTCGATCTTCTCTCTCAACGAAATTTCAACCATCTTCATCTTGTTATTCAATCCAACCCCATTATCATTTCAATCCACTGAATGTTGACTGTAACAACTTCAGATCGAAACCCATTTTCAATTCTGTCTCTAAATTTCATCGACACCCCTATCTGTCTCGATCCCTGAATTTCTCGGTTTCCCTGAGTTCGATCTCTCTCAGATAATACGCAGACCTCTATTTCTCCTTCTCAATTTCAGAGAAGTAAATGAATGAGTGAACGAGAGACATTCCTCTCGATCTTAGGGTTAGGGTGATATGGATAGGTACACCCCACAGATAGGACCTGATAAATACACCCATTGATAAATGCTAAGGGATACCCTGATGGCAACCCCCCTTAACCTCTGCGGTCCTGGCTTTAGTACTCCTCCAAAAGAGTTGCCCCTTAACCTTGACTGGGCTCCAGGTAGTGTTTGCTCATGAATGACTATTTTGCCCTTTTACTCAAATTGGGTGATTTCTTCTTCTTTTCGTGCGTGCGACTCCATAGTAGCTATAAAACTCAAAACAAGCGTAAAATACATAATTTACAAGAAAAATAGCAAAGAAAGCATAAACAATAGATAGTAACTAGGATGTATTCTACACCCTATCAAATTCCCCCACACTTAGACTTTGCTAGTCCTCGAGCAAATCAAACTAAAAACTCACAACTTCAAAGCGTTCAAGCGTCACAAGCATCCAAAGAGTTATGAGGACATAGAGTTTCTGCATTCTAGTAATAAGAAGTTAGAAATACTAAAGAACATATTCTCATTCTTAAATGTTGAGTGAGAAATAACCACACCATAATGAGAGAACGCGTGTTTGAGAAATGATCAATAAGCATTTCGCCTCGACTTCTGCCTCACCAAAAAGGATTTTATGATAATTGCACTCAAAAAAACGGCTTTTTTATGGTTCTCACATGTGTGCAGGTAGGAATGAAAAGAGAATTCCTGCAACACGTTGAATGGTGGGAAGGACAACTTCCGAAATATTTTTAAAAACCCACATCTTTTAACATTTTGAAAAACCATTTTTCTGACGATCTCTAAGAAAGGAAATCAACCATTTATTATTGAGGATGAGATTACTTACTCACCTTCACATCCGATCGCCAATTATGATAACACCACTCTCACGGCATCCAATAGAAACGTCTTCCGCTCCTCGTCTTGATCTCCTTGGTCTTCGTCTTCGGTTTCAACTATTGGTGATAAACTCTCGAATTTCATAAATCCTTAACAATTTATAACTCTTTTTACCTTAAATCCTTGTCGCTTGAAACTTTAAACTTCCTTATAGATTTTCCTTCCCCACGGCTTATTAACAAAACAAATATTTCTCTTGTTTTTTTTTTTTTTTTTTTTTTCAATTTTTTTTTTTTTTGGAAACAAGAGAAATAAAATACAAAACAAAAAATAAACTATGGCCGTGGGAGAAGTATTTTACCGCTTGATTCTTCACAACTTGTATCGCCTCAAAATCATAAACTTCAACAATTCTCACCTTTTGATTTTCTTCGCTCTTGTGAATAAGTCTTTATACTTGGATATAGAATTACCTCATTATATTGTAAGTCCTCAACATATATGTAAAAATCCGCTCATTTGTATGTTGCTTTACTTGAATATGAAATTTGCTCTTTTTCTCGTTCCGTTGCTTGTAAACCTTAAACTTTTTTCCAACTTTCCTTGTAGATTTTGATGTCGCTCCTTGTTGATGATGATGATGTTTCTATGGATCCGTTGTTGTCGAGAGAGAGAATGGTGCTAACTGCAAATCGAACTACAAGAAGGAGGCTTTCATCTATAGACGTCACCCTTATGATTGACAAAATTAGCACTCAAGAGATCAAAGAGTAGTGCTTCTATTGGTGGGAGGTTGGGTAGCTCACCATTCTACCCGGAATTAACGTATGGTGACACACACTCAAAAGAAAGCTCTTTAGTTGATGGAAAAAAAAAAAATTCTGGTCGGTGCCTCACATGATATGAATACGGGTAGTCTCCACTAATGATTGATCAACAACTCTAATAATGCATTTCTCCCTGCACCAAATTCACATCACCGGCATGATTAAATCAATTATTTAACACTCTAACAAGCAAGAAATCCGAATGTAGTTCCCTAACATTTCCAAGTTCAATTATGTCGGTCAAAATCTCTATGTAAACATAACTAGAAGTATGCTAGTGACTCTAAAATCTTTAAAAGTTGGAGGTTTTATGTAAAACTTTTTTTTTTTTTTTTTAAAAAAAAATACATGCTTAACCACTCCCCCACACTTAAACCTTACATTGTCCTCAATGTAATTGAATCGTCCTAGTAAAGTCAAGGTGGGAAATTTTAACATGATATGGAACAAGAAAAAATAAACAAAAATAAAAAGCAAAAGGATAAGAAATACAAAACCTATGGGTTGCCTCCCATTAAGCGCTTGTTTTAAAGTCGACGGCCCGACTTAGTTCTTGCTGCACATTACTCCTCCAGAGGGAGTGCATCTCCAAATGAAAGTTCATCCACATTCACATAAGCGATGTTCTCATAGTATGGCTTCAATCTATGGCCGTTGACTTTGGAAACCGAATTGTCTCTAAGACTAGTAATTTCAACCACACCATGAGGAAAAACATTAGTAACAACATATGGTCCAATCCAACGGGACCTTAACTTTCCAAGAAATAGTTTAAGGCGAGAATGATATAAAAGGACTTTTTGTCCCACGATGAAGCTTTTACGAGAAATCATCTTGTCATGAAAAAGCTTGGTCTATTCCTTGTAAATACGGGCATTCTCGTAAGCATCATTACGTATCTCCTCTAGCTCATTTAGTTGTAACTTCCTTTGTTTCCCCGCTTCATCATACTCCATGTTGAATTTCTTTATCGCCCAATAAGCCTTGTGTTCAAGTTCAACCGGAAGATGACAAGCCTTGCCATAAACCAACCGATTTGGAGACATACCAATCGGTGTCTTATACGCCGTTCTATACGCCCAAAGTGCATCATTGAGCTTAAAGCTCCAATCTTTCCTTGTTGTATTCACCGTTTTCTCAAGAATGGACTTGATCTCACGATTTGAAATTTCCGCTTGTCCACTAGTTTGTGGATGGTAAGGCGTACCAATTTTGTGTGTTATGTTGTACTTCTTGAGGAGAGCGTGGAAAGCCTTCTTGAAATGTGAGCCTCCATCGCTTATCACCACTCTTGGTGTACCATGCCTTGTAAATATGTTTTCTCTTACAAAATCACAAACAACTTGAGAGTCATTAGTTTTGGTGGCTCTAGCTTCCACCCATTTCGAAACATAATCTACGGCAAGAAGTATATAAAAGTTTCCATTCGAATTGACAAAAGGGCCCATAAAATCAATACCCCACACATCAAAAATCTCAACGGCGAGAATTGGTGTGAGTGGCATTTGATTTCGAGCACCTAGATTGCCCGTTCGTTGACATCTATCACACGATTTACAAAAAACATATGAATCTTCAAACAAGGTGGGCCAATAAAATCCACTCTCGAGAACTTTGAGAGCGGTACGTTTAGAACCAAAGTGGCCACCACAAGCAAAAGTGTGGCAAAAGGAGAGGATGGATTGAAATTCGGAGTTAGGTACGCACCTTCGCATTATTTGATCAACGCCATATTTCCATAAGTATGGTTCATCCCACACATATTGCTTAGCTACCTTCTTAAGTTTCATCTTTTGGAAATTAGACATTGTACTAGGTACTTTCCTTGTCACCAAGTAATTCACTATATCCGCATACCAAGGTGTTGATTCCATGGAGAAAAGTTGTTCGTCCGGAAAGCGGTCTTGTAATGGAGGTTCCTCTTGAGACATAACAAGTCTACTAAGATGATCCGCAACGGTATTCTCCACACCCCTCTTATCACGAATTTCTATGTCGAACTCTTGTAACAATAGGATCCACCGGATTAATCTTGGCTTAGCTTCTTTCTTCTTTATTAAGTGTCTTAGTGCGGCATGATCGGAATACACAATAACCTTTGCACCCACCAAGTATGATCGAAATTTTTCCAACGCGAAAACTATAGCCAATAAATCATTTTCCGTGGTAGAATAATTGATTTGTGCATCATTAAGGGTCCTAGACGCATAATAGATAACATGGGACAACTTGTCCACTCTTTGACCCAAAACGGCTCCAACCGCATAATCACTAGCATCACACATTAATTCAAATGGAAGATTCCAATCCGGTGATTTGATAATCGGCGCACTTGTCAACATTTCCTTCAATTTGTCAAAAGCATCCTTGCATTCCTTGTTGAAGTCAAAAGGTACCTCCTTTTGTAATAACTTGCACATCGGCATGGAGATTTTGGAGAAATCCTTGATAAACCGCCTATAGAAACCTAGCATGGCCAAGAAAAGAACGTATCTCCCTCACCGAAGTGGGATATTGTAAGTTTCTTATTAAATCTATCTTTGACTTGTCCACTTCGATCCCTCGAGAGGACACAATGTGACCAAGTACTATGCCGTGGTTTACCATAAAGTGACATTTCTCCCAATTAAGGACAAGGTTTGTGTCTATGCATCGTTTAAGAACTAGTTCAAGGTTGTTTAAACAACCATCAAAAGAATTGCCATAAACACTAAAGTCATCCATAAATACCTCGATGATGCGCTCCACATAATCCGAGAATATACTTACCATGCATCTTTGAAAAGTATCCGGCGCATTGCAAAGGCCAAACGGCATCCGTCTATATGCAAACGTTCCAAACGGACAAGTGAAAGTGATCTTCTCTTGGTCCTCCGGTGCAATAACAATTTGGTTGTATCCCGAATAACCATCCAAGAAACAATAATAAGAATGCCCCGCTAACCGCTCCAACATTTGATCAATGAAAGGTAAAGGAAAGTGATCCTTTCGGGTTGCGGAATTAAGCTTTCTATAGTCAATGCACACTCTCCAACCGGTTTGAACTCTTGTAGGAACAAGTTCATCGTCTTGATTTCGAACAACCGTGACTCCGGACTTCTTTGGCACCACTTGAACCGGACTAACCCACTTGCTATCGGAAATTGGGTAGATTACCCCCACACTTAGCAATTTGAGTATCTCTTTCTTCAAACCTCCATCATGGGAGGATTAAGCCGACGTTGAGCATCACGTACCGGCTTCACGTTCTCTTCCATTAGAATCCTATGCATGCATATGAATGGACTAATGCCTTTGATGTCCGCAATTGTCCACCCAATAGCCGTTTTGTGCTCTCTCAAGACTCTAAGCAAACGGTCTTCTTGTACCGGTGTGAGGTTCTTTGCAATAATCACCGGAAGCTCATCTCCATCTCCCAAGAAAGCATACTTCAAATGGTATGGAAGTGGCTTCAATTCTAGTTTGGGCGCCTTCACAATAGATGGTACAAGTATTTCATCATTCACGGGTAAAGAAATATAAGAAACATTACCCTTTTTAGCTTCTTGCAATGTCGCCAAGGCCCCACACATCTCCACCAATTCCTTGGAGATTTCAACATCCAAGTTAGACAAGCCGTGGATGTCCAATTCAATGCTCTTTTGCAACACCACATCAAGTTCATCCTCTTGATTCAATTCCACCATTTGTTGCGCTAATGAATCAACCACATCAATGGAGTAAACGGAATGCACATCACTTGGGTAGCGCATGGCTTCAAATATGTTAAAGTGTATTATCTCCTTGTCGAATTCAATAGTGAGTGTACCCTTATCAACATCAATCTTCGTCTTTGCGGTCTTCATAAATGGCCTCCCAAGAAGTAAAGAAGTAGATGATCGGTTCTCATTGTTATCCATATCCACCACAAAGAAGTCCACCGGAAAAATAAGCTCATTTACTTGCACTAGCACGTCTTCTACAAGCCCCTTTGGATATATGTTAGACTTGTTCGCTAATTGGATAATAACTCTCGTCTCTTTCAAAGGTCCAAGATTCAAAGAGTCATATATTTCGGCCGACATTACACTAATGGAAGCTCCCAAATCAAGTAAAGCATGTTCAAACCTTTTGTTACCAATAGTAATTGGTACCGTGAAACCACCGGGATCCATGCATTTTGTAGGAATCTTCTTTAATAGCATATCCGACGCACTCTCGCCAACTTTAGTAATTTCATTATCAAGCAACCTATCCTTCTTGATGCATAATTCCTTCATGAACTTGGCATACCTTGGAATTGTCTTGATGGCCTCAATGAATGGGATGTTGATTTCAATCTTCTTGAAAATATCCATGAGTGCCTTGTCTTGAGCTTCTTTCTTGGATTTAGCAAAACGACTAGGAAAAGGAGGTGGAGTAGTGAAAGTAGGAACCGGTTCCTTGGATTGGTCGATTGGTGTGGAATTCTCCTTTGGTGCGGTTTCCTCATTGTCTTTGACTACCTCTTCAATAGCTTCTCCATGATGACTTGGACTCTCCACTTGTCTTCCACTTCTTAAAGTAACCGCATTAATATTCTTGGATTCACAAATGGTTGTGAAGGAAGTTTTGTGGATGCTTGAGATTTTAATAGGTTCACATCGGTCGCCAATTGTCCCATTTGAGTTTGTAAATCCTTGATGGCCGAATCGGTCTTTTGTTGGCTTTGTTGGAACATAGAAGTAAGACCTTGCATACCTTGCATTAACGCATTGAGCTTGTCATCATTCAAAGAATCACGCTCCTTGACTTGTTGTGGTCGGAATTATTGAGGTTGGAAGCGTGATTGTTGGAAACCACCTTGTTGCGCATATGGATTAGGAGCCGCCGCTTGCTTGTTTGCATAGCTAAAGTTGGGATGATCCTTCCAACCGGGATTATAGGTATTGGAGTATGGATCGTACCTTGGCTTTTGATTTGGATATAAAGCATTTACTTGTTCGGTCTCACCATCCGGAATAATTACCGCGGCCATCCTTTGAATCATTATCTCCATGTTACCCATTCTTTGATCAAGATGTGATGATGAATCACTAACTTCATGCACTCGCCTAACCATTGGTTCATCTCTTGTGTAGAATTGTTGCGAGTTCGCAGCCATACTTTCAATCAACTCGGTAGCTTGGGTCACCGTCTTATTCACTAGTGCACCACCACCCGCGGCGTCAAGAAGAGATCTATCACTTGGGTTGAGAGCTTCGTAGAAGTATTGGAGTATCATAACATCGCTGAATTGATGGTGTGGACAGCTTGCCACCAACCTCTTGTATCGCTCCCAACATTCATACAACGACTCTCCCACATGTTGTTTCAATCCACAAATCTCCTTGCGAATTTGAGTAGCTTTGGATGCGGGAAAATATCTCTCAAGGAAAAGTTTCTTCATCCCATTCCATGTTGTGATACTTCCGAAGGCAAATAATATAACCATTCCTTAGCATTGCCCACCAAAGAAAACGGGAAAGCTTTCAACATTGCTCCATCCGCATTAGTCTCCGGTGGAAGCATAGCCATAACTATGGTATAGAAGTCCATAAGATGTTTGTTTGGGTCTTCATTCACCATGCCATGGAACTTTGGTAACTCTCTAATCAACCCCGACTTGATCTCGAAGGTTGAGTTAGTTTGGATACACCATTGTTGTGTATCAAGCTTGTGAGAAGCTAGGTCCTTGAGTGTACGTTCAGCCATTGTTTCTTCCTCTTTGTTGTCGTGAAATCACTTGATGAAGAAGGAGGAAGTGGAGTGTTAACCGCTCGAATGAAATCCTTTAGTTGAGTGCCGGATCGAAGACGTATTGGACTCTGGGCCTGCCCTTCTTAAGCATTCACCAAAGGTATAACACCCGAAACAAGATTCTCAAAAACTAAGTTAGATACGGTATAGAATCTAACAAAGCAAGAATATAGCAAAAAGAAAAATAAAAACAACTAAAATCGTCCGTTGCTCCCTAAGAATAATACAAAAAATTTGATGCGTGTCGTAGGTGCAATCAAATTAATATCTTATTTCCACTCAATTAAAAATAATATAATGGAAGTCAAGTTCGTTCCCACGAGGAGCAAGAGATTCTAGTTGTAAAAATTGTCACAAAAGGGGGGATGTATAAAGCAAAAGAAAATAAACAAAGCAATTAAAAGATAAAGTTGAAATCAATAAGAGAGACAAGACCAAGGAATCCTTCTTCGTTGCAAAACAATGAATCAAGTTATGTTCTTTTCTACTTGTTATTAATCACAAATTATCACCAACCGTAGGTAGAGCATCAAGATCAGTGCTAAACCCCTAAATCCCTTGTATCACCGGATACGGAAGTTCTCGACTACCGGATTCTATTTACCAAACCACCTAGTAGTAGATCACTCTAGATGTAATTTAAATAAACGCATTAAGATTTATGAACTTATTAGGTTAATATTAGTAGTTAGACTCTTAGATCAAGGTCTACTTGCTAACGTTGTTCTCACACACAATTGCTCCACGGAATCCCTCCGTAAGGTCTCGTGTTTGCTACTTATGTAAAGAGTCAAGAAACGATTACTTATCCCCTAACTTTCACTAGCTTTAGATCAAATTAACAAATCAATTTAGCGTGCACTCTAAACAATCTATCAATCAATCATGAATGAATAAACATTCCTATTAGTAAAAACAAACTATAATCATGTGAAAAACTTCAAGATAGAATTGAAACAAAACTCAAATCATGTATTAAGAACTAGGAATTCATCCTCAATCAATAAGAAAATTAGCTACTCATGTTTTTGAAATTCACACAAAATAATTAAAAGGAGAATTTTCAAGTTCACACAAATAATTAAGAAGAAGAATTGAAAGCAAAAACACAAGTGTTGTGTGTGTATAGAGGTGTGTAAAAGATATCTAAAAGTGTGTATAAAACTTCTCTACTTATAGGCTTCAATGTTCTCCATATCTTCCAAGGAATAGAACCCCTTTCCTTTAGCAATTCAATTTCCAAATTCAAGTCTTCCTCATCTTCCATCTTCTCTTTCCAAATTTGACCCAAATTCTCCATCCAATTCCAAGTCCAAGTCTTCACACCCATGAGAGGAATCCACACAAAAATATGTAATTTTGGTCGCCGGAAAGCTGGTATTATGGCCGGAATTTGGCCGGAATTCGGCAAGAATAGTCACCGCCGGTCATCAGAATCTTCTTCTCCGATATGGAATATTCTGTTCAAGTGCTGTTAGAGGTAACGGTCTCGTTAGTCGGAGAAGTCAACAAGTCAAGGGGAAAGAACTAAGTCACCTCCCTAGTCGCCTAATCTAACTCGATCGACTCGGGTCTTATTGAGCCGAGTTATGGATGGATCGGTCCCGGTTGACTCGTCAGACAAATATCCGCCGAGTTTCGCTGTTTCTTTAGCATTTCTCGTGCCAATTCAGCCGTTTTCTTCTTCCCCCGTGACAATCCTACACATTCATCTAACAATTCGAACACCATTCCATAATTCCTCAGAATGTATAAAGACTACCACCTTCGAAACTCATTTTACCCATTTGAAACTTCGGTTTCAACACCTTCCATTCCATTTCTTCAAACATCGGCTACCAACAACACCAAAACCCATCTTCTCCTCTTTCCCTGAATCGATTGCAACAGCAGCATCGATTTACTTCTCTCTGCACATTTCTTCATCTCCATTTCCCTGAATCGATTGCAACAGCAGCATCGATTTACTTCTCTGGATCTCAATCACCTCACAAAGAGCAGACCATCAACATCACCTCCAGATCGAACCCATCTCAAGCATCGCGAGAATCGATTGAACAGCAAACATTTCGTCGATTAAACCCTAACCTTCATCTTAATTTCTCTGTAATTTGAGCAGCAAATTCATCGATGTCTTCCACTTCTCGATCTCAATCGTCCAGCTCAGTCGAGCCAATCGATACCACCATTAATCGGAGCAACATTTGTCTCAGAAACCCCATTTGCAACTTCGATTTCTTCTCAGCATCAAGCCCTAATTTCTTCGAACTTCATCACCATCTCGAGATTCTGTGTTGAATAGCAACAATATTTTCCATTTCGATCTTCTCTCTGTCTGAAATTTCAACCATCTTCATCTTGTTATTCAATCCAACCCCATTATCATTTCAATCCACTGAATGTTGACTGTAACAACTTCAGATCGAAACCCATTTTCAATTCTGTCTCTAAATTTCATCGACACCCCTATCTGTCTCGATCCCTGAATTTCTCGGTTTCCCTGAGTTCGATCTCTCTCAGATAATACGCAGCCTCTATTTCTCCTTCTCAATTTCAGAGAAGTAAATGAATGAGTGAACGAGAGACATTCCTCTCGATCTTAGGGTTAGGGTGATATGGATAGGTACACCCCACAGATAGGACCTGATAAATACACCCATTGATAAATGCTAAGGTATACCCTGATGGCAACCCCCCTTAACCTCTGCGGTCCTAGCTTTAGTACTCCTCCAAAAGAGTTGCCCCTTAACCTTGACTGGGCTCCAGGTAGTGTTTGCTCATGAATGACTATTTTGCCCTTTTACTCAAATTGGGTGATTTCTTCTTCTTTTCGTGCGTGCGACTCCATAGTAGCTATAAAACTCAAAACAAGCGTAAAATACATAATTTACAAGAAAAATAGCAAAGAAAGCATAAACAATAGATAGTAAATAGGATGTATTCTACACCCTATCAACAATATATACACGTTATATATATTGTTGAACCACTGTAAGTCTTGTGTCTTGTGAGTTTGATTCGTTTGTTATTGTTGTTTGTGTTTGTTTTACTTATTATTCATCATAATTTTACAAGATCATGTTTATTTCGTGGTTTGTTAGAATTCCTGACACCTAATATCAGAGCCGAACTGGTATAGAGAGGGAAAATCCTGACAATGGTATCAAAGCGTTAAATATTGGTACAACTGAAAGTGGGAGTTTCAGTGATAATAATTAAAGTGCGGTAGAAAGGGTTAAAGTTTTTAATGGGAAGAATTTGCATTTTGGAAGTCTCAGATGGAAGACTATCTGTGCGAGAAAGACCCTGGCATTTCATTAGGTGTAGCCGAGAAAAAGGGATCACTCAAAGACGAAGAAAGGTTGGTTCTTGATCGCAAGTGTGTGGATGTGATCTGTAGATGTTTAACAGTGGATATTTATAATAATATACAAGAGGTTGCTAGTACAAAGAATCTTATGGATACACTGGAAAAGTTGTATCAAAAGACATCGACCTCGGGGAAGTTTATGTTGTGTGAACAACTATTCAATCTGAAGATGCAGGAAGGCGAAGCAATTTCAGCTCATCTTTGGAATTTTAAATCGACTACTTTTCAAAAGTTAATATTACTTTTGATGATGAAATCAAAATTTTACGATTGTTGTCTCCATTACCAAAAAGTTGAGAGACGACAAGAACAGCTATAAGTAATTCTGCAAGGAGTGAGAAGTTGAAACTTGATGATGCGTAGCAAAGGTTGATCGATGAAGAATAGAACAAGGTTACAATGAATCTACTTCTTCAAGTTCAGCTTTAAGTATGCAACAAGATAATAGAGGCAGAAATTCAAATAGAAACAATGACTAATATATATATGGAATTCTAGAGGAAAGTCTAGGGGAGATCTCATTCCCTACCTAACGGTACTATTAAGTGTTGGAGATGTAACAAAGTAGGACACTACATGCATAATTTTCTAGAAAACAAAGTTGTTAATAGCAGTGAAAACGAAAGTAATCAAGAAGAGGTAAATGTAGTTGCAGCTACATGATCGGTGAAGGTCCCTGTTGATAACAAAAAGGTGATTACAAACGGTTTTATACTACTACTAAGGACAACAAGAAGAGTCTTGAATTATAGATTGGGGAGCTTCTTTCCTTATGACGGGAGTAAGCATATTATTATCTCTTACAAGGAAGGATATTATTTCCAAGTACTCTTAGATGATGATGTAGCATGTGATGTCATTGGTTTAGGTGATATGATTATAAAAGTCAATAGTTTGACATGGAAATTGAATAATATTCAATACGTTCCAAATATAAAGAATCACTTGGTGTTTGTGGGTCAAGTTCGCGATGATGACTGTGAAGTTGTGTTTATGAAGCATAACTGAAAAGTGAAAAAAGGGGCTATGGTGTTAGCTCGGGGATTTAGAGTTGATACTTTACACAGGACTTCAGTAGATTTACTTTAGCAGTGACTAACAGAGGTGAAGACACTAACTTATGGCATAAAAGATTAGGTCATATGAGTGGGACGAACATGAAGATTTCGTGTTCGGAGGTTATCTACCGAAGGTGAAGTCTATTGATATGAGTTTTTATAAAGATTGTGTTTTCAGAAAGAAAAAACGGGTTAGTTTCTACAGAAGCATATGTAGTGCAAGAATTGATTTGGTTCATACTGATGTATGAGAACCAATTGATGGTTCATATTTCACAGTACTGGTTTCTATTATTATTTTACTTTCACTGATGATCGTTCAATGACGTTTGGATTTATTTTATGAAGAATATGTACGAGGTGTTTGAAGTGTTTCATAAGTGAAAATCTTCGGTTGAACCAAAAACTGGTCTGAAGTTGAAGTGTCTAAGGTCAGCCAACGGTGGTGAGTATGAAAAGACAAAATTCTTACAATATTGTGCAACAAATGGAATTCAATTGGAAAATACGGTTCTAAGGACACCACAGGAGAATGGAGTAGCAGAATATATAAATTGGACGTTTAACTCACGTGCAAGGTGCATGAGGTTGCAATCTGGTTTTCCTGGGACCTTCTGGGCGCATATAACAGAGGTGGCTTCTTATCTAATTAATTGGACACCTAGTAGTCCATAAGATATGAAGATACCAAAGGAGGTTTGGACCGGCAAAATTGGTTATGTTCATCTTAGTTCCGTGATAGGCTAAGTTAGGTGCTCAAGCAAAGAAGTGTATATTCATTGGTTATGATGACGCTTTTGGGTATAAACTTTGGGACTATGATAGTCACGAAGTTATCAGAAGTAGGGATGTTACTTTCAATTAAAATGAATTATATAAGGAAAAAATACAACACAAATGGAAGATGTTAGGTCAAGTGACGTTGATAAAGAGTTATATATTGACATAGATGATGATTCTGATAGAAGTGTGGTACAATAAAATCATGTGTTGTTGATAGCATAGAAGGATCTTTAGTTCCATAAGAAGTACGAATATCGTCAAGAATTCTCAAACCAAATATGAGGTATGATTTGAATTATCTACTACTTTCGGACGATGATCAACCTAAAAATATCAAAGAAGCACTAGCAGTTGATGATTCAAGTAAGTGGAAACTTGTTGTGGGAGATCAGATGGATTCACTTGAGGAGATTGGCACATAGGTGTTAATAAAATTACCAAGAGGTAAAAAGGCGTATCACAACAAGTGGGTTTATCAGATGAAAATTGATGCAAATAGATAATTTTGCTACAATGAAAGGTTTGTTTTAAAAGGGTTTCGGCAGAAACCGGTATTGATTACAACGAGATATTTTGTCAAGTTATGAAGATGACTGCTATCAGAGTAATGTTAAGCTTAATAATAGCTTCTGAAGATCTCTACATTGAAGAGTTTGATGTAAAAATAGATTTTCTTCATGGTGACCTAGATGAAGAAATTTACGTGAAGCAACCAGAAGGATTCATATTAAAAGTCAAGGAAGAGATGGTATGCAAAATTAATAAGGGTTTGTATGGTTTAAAACAAGCTCCAATACAGTAGTAAAAGAAGTTCGATAACTACACGCATATGAGTGGTTACTCGTGTGTTAGTTATTAAGTTTAAATTTGAGATTAGGCCTAATTACTATAGGAGATTAGGATCGACGCATTTGGTTAAGAATGGCCACCACTTTCATTGTGGTCAACGATGTGAGTCAAATATGATTGAATTTGAGGATCCACAATTATTTTGGCTACTACTATGTGCTTCTAAGTTTTCAGTTGAGTTTTTCCAGACTATACAACCTAATCCACCTGATCCTGCCTACAAGGAAATCCAGCCCATGAAAACATTTTATCTAGACCCTTTTATAAAGCCTGGACTTGAACCACATCTATATGTAGTTGTCTTAAACAAAAAACTAGATAAAGGTATGCTCGGTTTGTTTATTTTCTTGGCATGTTGCAGTTTCCTTTTATTTGGGATAACATTATTTGATTTAGATGACCCACGGTTGTTCCGGCTATTGTTATATGATTTTATGAGGTGATTAATCCTTTCTTAGTCTGGCTGAAGACTTCAAACTTAGCACTTGATGGGAGGTAATCCATGCTCATGCTACTCAGTAATATCCTTCCTTATCTCCTTTCCTTGAAGTGGTAATAGTTTTTCATTGTTCATGCTTTTGATTTTATTTTTCGAACATTAAGGACAATATAAATTTAAGTTTTTGGGTATGGGAGAAACTTTTAGTGGCAATTTAAAACTCCAAAGTTTAGGAACTTGTGCCAGTTCAGGATAACACTAACTAATCTAAGTAGGATGGAAACAAACCTCTTAGTGGTAGGAGTTGAGGTGCCTAGCTAAATGGTCCTCTTATAAAAGGACGTCTGGCTCGGGCGTTAGAAGTAACATGATAGTTGTCATCATATATCAGAGTCATCACCATATCACTTTCTGTTTTTATTTTTGCAACTTTATTTGTTTCTCTAAGTGATTTGGTGGAGCACTAGTATCGCCTTGTTGTCGCCGCTGGTATGAAGAAGAGTGATTGAGATCAAACCCCATAATTGACCGATGGGGCCCTTGTATATACTAGCTGAGTTGATATTAGAATAAGGATAAAACCAGTGTGAGCGTATCTCAATCCATTAGGATTTATCTTGGCATTGACGTGCATACATATATTTTGGGAAACACTGTTTATCTTAGTCAACATTGGGACACTTCTATATCCATATCCATCTTCTTAATTTATTCATATGATTGTGATTTATTGGATTCCGAGTATCGTGGTCCATAGTACGACCGTCTGAGTAGAGCTTTGAATTCTTATATATGAAGTATAGTATGCTGAGTGCAAACTCGTGTACACAAATTGGATTCATACAAGGTAATTTCTCCCATAGCCAAGAATAAGTAGCCAACTATAGAGATTGTTTAGTGTCGTTCATAGATTCTTCACATGAAGCTAGGGTTTGGAGTAAAGGTTTTGTGGGTACGCCTCTTGTAAACCCTCACGAGACTAAAACTCGTCTGATAAGGACACTAATGGGATCAAAGGCTTGTCGCACATGCTAAGTGCAATTGCGATGCCCGCGACAGTGAATTAGGATTTTTATTTTCTAAATTAAATTTGCTCAAGGATTAACAAATAATAAGTTTGGGGTATTCGATTGCCACATTTTTGTCTCAATTCTCTATATTGTTAGTGCTCACTTTTGTACTTATTGTGGTATTTTATGTGTTTGTATAGGTGCTTTGGGGAAATAAACTTTTATGGAAAAATTGGCTCGGAAATTAATAAAGGCACCTCGGAAATTTTACTGAAGGCACCCCAATTTTGGATAAGGGCACCCCCATTCCGGATTGGAGCACTCAATCTTCTTCATCTTCAAAGAATTGTTTTGACGGGAAATTTTGGTTTCAACTGTGAATGATTCTGGCTAAAATTTCTAAGAGATTTTCGAGTTTTAAGACAATAATATCTTCTTGCTTTATAAAAAGAAAAAGGTATACAATTTAGAATTAAAGGAAACCGTGTATTCTCGAAAAAACGAGGAAAGAAAAAAGTTACGAAAAATTTTATGTATACAAGGAAAATAAGAGAGAATATCTCTCCAAGATTTGATTTATCTATCAACATGAAGTTTTGGTTTAACAAGGAAGTCGGATGGATTCTCGAGACCTTTTCTCTCTAAGAGAGAAAATTCCGTGGAGTCACGGAAGAAGTTTTTGAGAAGATATTGGAGTAAGGGTGGTGTTGTTGTATAAATAGGGTGCTAAGAGAACACAGAGAGGGGGGGTGGGAAGAGAAATAAGTTGCATATTTTTGTGTTAATTTATTTTCTTTTCTTCTTGTAAACACTTTCACTTATGTATAAATTATTTGAGAGAGTGTTGAACATGAAGAGCTAATCGCATTGATGAGGCGATAGAGGAAGCCATTTTTCAAATAATAAAATGGTATATTTTTATTTAATTAATTATGACTAATTTTTTTATGATTTTTGTATTGAATTAAATTTGAATTGAATGATTTTTGTCGAATGATTATGATTTGATGGATCATGCTTAGTTTACTTTTGATGTTCCGTACTCACGATTTACAGTTATTACATTGAAAAACTACTTATCTAGGCAATATATTTGAATCAATTTGAATGTATGAATTGAAAAATTATTAAATTGAATCACTTAAAAAATTTTGAACGGTAGAATCTTTAGTCTCGGTATTAATTAAAACTCGATGTCATCTTTTTCAATTGAGTTTGTTATTTTAGTATTAGAATGTAGGTCTGAAATCAATCTTCACAAGTCTAAGTAAACATATTTTATTTACCGCTTTTACAAACACAAAATTGGTCAAAAAGACCAAAATCAACAATTCCTGGGTGAAAAAGACACTTAGGTTTTGATACTGTTTAAATAACCAAAAATTAAAAAGATACTGTTTAAATGGACAAAAATTTAAAAATAGGCAGGATGTAACCAGTTTCATCCTGTCCATTTTCAATTTTTTTTTTTTTTTTTTTTTTTTACACAGGATGCATCCAGTTTCATCCTTGCTATTTTTTAAGTATAAGCCAAGATGAATCCAGTTTCATCCTTGCTATTTTTTTTTTGGCTATTTCACCCGTACTTTTTTTTTACTTGTCCATTTGAACCGTGTTTTAAATTTTTTTGGCAAATGACCCATTTTCTCTTTTACAAAACGATCACTTGCTAGGGATTAATTTACATAAAGAGCTTAATCGACCTTAGTCTAGCTTGAGTTGGAATGGAATGTAATGTACGTGATAAAACAAATAAATTTAACCTGATTTATTATAAGAACATAGATTAGGGTGAAAACGACAATAGTATCTCTCGTAATTCAAATGAAGAAATTATATGCTTGAGCTTATAAAAGCGGTCTCATGAGAAATGAGACCTTCACGAGCTATTTGAGAAGCAGTAAAATTCAAGCTTGACTTGTCTCCATTTTTGCTTGAGTTGTATCAAGCTCATTTACAACCCCTACGGTCGTCAGATTGGAGGATAAATATGACATCTATTCAGAGGCGGAGGTAGTTAAAATCAAGGGTTTGCAATTGCACACCCTTCTAAACCGGATTTCAAGCCTAAATTTTCTGAAATTTTGGGATTCTAAGCCTACTTTTACTATCTTGCACCCTCTAAAAAAAATTTTACTGGCTCCGCCCCTGCATCTATCAGTTGTTAGGACTTAAGATCCGTTTAATTACCCTGACGACTATACAGAACGTCAAATAGGAAGATAAATAAGGTATCTATTGGTTATTAGGACTGTTTTTAATACAGAAAAACTTAAGGCAAGTGTAAGAAAGAGTACATACCAGAGTTAGTGGCATAAGGACAACCACTACTCCTACGATTAGAGTTCTTGCAAAGCATAGCTAAATTGAACGGGTCTAACTTATGAGTCCTATGGATAGCTAAATTGGTTATTAGGACTTGAGATCCGCTTAAATACCGTGACGGCTACTAACGCCTTTCAATATCTCTATCGCGCCTTTGATGCTTCAAAATTATGGCACCGCCAGACTTCATCACCTAAATATTTTTTTGGTTACGGGTACATTTTTTTATGACTTTTCCTATTTTCACCGGGTACCGACTTTTAATGTGCAACAAAAATCATCCCTTCTTCTCTTTCTCCTCTCTCTCACTCCTTCTTCTCCAAAAAAAAATCATCAAAAACAACCCTTCTCTGCTCATATCTAGTCCATTTTTGGACTAGATCTGAGCAGATTTCTTCATTATTCCTTGCTTTCTAGGTTAGTTAGTAGATTAGTTTAGTTTTTATTATGTTTTCTACTTATCTACACCCTTTTTGTGGTTTTATCTACTCTTTTGAGGTTTATCTTCGCTTTAATGGCGATTTTGGGTTATTGGGTTGGGTTTCTAAGATCAATAGTGATGTCTCCAACGACGAAATCTCCATCTTTATTGTCTCCGGCGACGAACAATACATCGGAATCTTCATCATCAACTTATCCGGCGACGAAATCTTCATCGGTGGTCTTTTTGACGACGGAAGCTTCATCGTTATTTACAAGAGATTTGAGCAAATCACTCCTACTTTGGGAGCATTTCTTTCTAATGAAGAAAAACAAACTAAATTGTTGGAATTTAATTCCGAGAAAAACCATCCTTCTTCCGATTTAATCGGATCTTATTCATACTTGTATTTGTCTTACTCCGGTAATCCTTCTCTTTCTCTTGTCGGATTTTTCGGGATTGTACTCTTACGGTATGTTTTTGTTACTTTGTATTCTCTTATTTTCAATCTTAAACTCATTGTAACCTTGAAATCCCATTAATGAAAAGGTTCTTTGTTTATCAAAAAAAATAAAAAAATAAAAAATACTGACTTTTTCATCTCAAAGAGATTCTCGCTCTGCATGATACCGCAATGTATTTGGACTTCCATTGCTCCTAAACTTTGAACCTGAAACAATTATTTGGTTTCCAAATATTTTTCTTTGATTGACTAACGTCTATATATTACGATAAATACTCCCATTGTTTCTTATATATATATATATATATACCAATCAATCAAATTAATTTGTCAAAATTAAGATACACTAGATTTGTGCCCGTGCTACGCACTGGGCATTTTTTTTTCTTTGATTGACAAACGTCTATATATTACGATAAATACTCCAATTCTTTCTTTTATATATACATAATCCTATTTAATGTATTTGGCCCCACCTCGTGACGATGCATTTTGATTTGGTGTACGCGAGCTTCGCCCGCCCGAGTGACGATGTATTTTTGATTTGGTGTGCGGGGCAAATACATTAGGTGGAGAGTATGTGCAGATTTTTTTTATTTATTCCTTTTATTTTCGCAGAAAATATGTATGAAATATGTGGATTTTTCCCCCTTTATATATTAATTTGGAAAAAAAAGTCCTAATATATATACTTGATTTTTCAAATTGAATTTGGACTTTCATAAAATTCCAAATACGGTAAGTTTGTTTTCCTTTTGAGTTTGTAATTTGTAAACCAATCATACGTTGCCAAGTGTCCTCACTAAATATTGTTAGGTCATAAATTCCAAATCATTAATTATAATTTAAGAACAATTCAAACTACAAAGCTTTTTCCGAATTCCAAATTGAATTTGGTTTATTTTTTTAATCTTTTTCCGATTTTTTTAAACCAATCATACGTTGACAAGTGTCCTCACCAAAGCGCTCGTTTCACAAAACTCAAAAAAGACTTATCTCGACCAATACGAAGCGAGGGTTTCCTCACCGTTCAACGTGAGAGTTTTATTTATCTAGGCCTTTAAGTCTTTAGATATATATTCTTAACCCTGGATATACGATCTTAATTGACCATATAATCTCGATCGTAATTATTATGGGTTTGATTAAGTTGAAGATCCATGGAGTATTATTTATTGATAATGGAGGTGTTGAAGAAACATGAACCACTACTATATGTTAGTGAAGATACAAGGAAGAAAGATCCTTTGATAAGATAAATAAATAGTGAAGATAGTGGGAATAGTGGGAGGTGTAGGGATTATGGGAGGAGGAATGAGCTGTTTCAAACAAAGCTATTTTAGACAGAGAGAGTAAGTCTGGCTGAGAGAGCGCAATCAAAATTTCACACACTCTCTCTTTCTCTTCCCCATGTGAAGTTCTTGCACGCCCCTTACCCCCACCTTTCTTTACTTTGTCTCCAAACCTGCTTACTTCACATGCCTCGATATATCACTGTGTTTCTTGGTGCCTTCCTTTTTATCCCTCTCTTTCTTGTTTATCTCTCCTGCCGGAATTAAGAAATACTCTCTCCGTCTCATTATTAGATGACCTACTTAGGTTAAAATTTTGTCCCACCATTAGTTGACCTATTTCATTAAACAAGGGAATATTTCTAAAATTATCATTTTGATTGATTATTGTTAATATAAGAAATGTATATAATTTGATATCCATGTTTATACTCGTTACGTAGGTGTTTTAAAATGTTTTCTAACGGTATAAAGTTTACGAAAATCTATGGTATAGTTTGAGAGATAAATCATTTCTAAATTTTACAAATTATTATCCATAAGGATATAATTATAAAAAACACTTAAAAAATACTCCTTCCCATACCTTACCTTAAGAATCGTCCAAACTTCAACTAAGCTTCATCTAATAATGTGGATTTAGGAGTACTACTATTAGAACTATTTTTTTTTTTTTCTCTGCGAGTTCTTAACTGAAAAGAACGGTGTAGTGCATGTTTTGGGGGACGCAAAATTAATCATTAGACTATAAAGTGTTAAGCTCTTATTTAAAACTTAATTAGTTTAATCCATTTGTTAATATGTTAATCCATCTTAACTTGCTCAATAAGTAATTAACTTAATCAAATACTACAAAGCAGCTGCAGACATAATAAAAGTTAAAAACATTACTGACAACACGGTTTCATTCTTATTTCCTTTGATTGATTGGTAAGGAGGATGGCGCGTAAACGGCACAATCTTAACCGTCACATCGAATATAAAATCTAACGATGTAAAATGGGGGATTTTTTTTTTTTTTTTGAAAATAAATGGAGGATGTTTTAGATAACGCTTTTTCCGATAGATCAAGGTCCCATGTGAAGACCAGTTGGTTGGATTATCTGTAAGTCATTAGGGGCGATCGTGAACATAATTGGTATACAATGGGTTATTAAACTATACTATAATGAAGGTATTTCAGTGGGTTAGTTAAGCTTTCAATTTTTATACTGATTATAGTTAACAAACAGTGTATCATTTAAGAATTATATAATTTGTTGGGTATAATTTTGAGTTCCCCAGAAAAATTCTTGGTGTGTACCGTACAACAACTGTACAGAGAGAAGGAGATCGGATATTGTATACTATAATTCGATGCATGTGGGATGCTAGAAGAAAGAACAAAGTGAGTCATAAACTAGTTGATAATGAGAGATGCTTAAAAGCTAAAATACATTTGATGCAAAGCATTGAGACAAACAAAGTAACATAAAACAATATTGAAGTTTGTACTACAAGATATTTGGTGATCTTACGTGTTAGAGCTCAGCTCAGAAAAGAAATATGCCGAGCGCGCATGGTCGGATGGTTTAGAAAAATGTCCCATTGTTTAGTGACCAAAACTTTGTGGGTCATTTGGCATTTTGGTTCAACCCCAGTAAACCCTGAACCTTGAATTCATTATCAGTTAAATGGCACGTCGTCCCCTCAGAAAAGTCAGTCTTATTCTTCTGGGTATATTTCACTAACACCCGTTAGTTATTCGTAATACAAAGTCTTTTTTTTTTTTTTTTTTTTTGATCAATAATACAAAGTCCCTCTTCTCATGCATTAAACTTATGTAATCCCAACTTTTTTCCATAGCTGAAAATGCCTTCATTTTCTAACCGACATAATCTAATTCTGATAACTCATCTTCTTGTGTTTGCTCTATCAGATTAGTTCCTTGAATCTATAAACACAAGTTTTGTACATTAAAACGGATCAATTACAAACATATCAAATTTTAATTGTGATTCCTGGCCTAAATCTAATTTCTTAATAACGAAGTACACTTTAACAACGTTGAAAAAATAATTTCCGTACCTTTCCAACTTGATAAGATTCATCAGTTAGACCAACTCATCAGCGACGGAACCAGGAATTCGTGTTAGGGTGGGCTATTTTTTTTCTTCCTGAATACCTAATATCAATCGTCCCATCATCGAAAAAAATAAATACAACAAGCCTAGCAACATGTCGTTTTTTTCTTGAAGAATAACCGCTTGGATCAATTTTACTCAAACTATTGGTAAAGGTGTTGAGAAATGATCCCAGCAATTTGTTATCATCGGATGGGGGTTTTTCTTTCTTTACCTAGGCTTGTAGGTAGCACCTCTTTGAGGATTATTTTCTTTTTAAATATGAATTTATTCCCATCATAGTGCGGTATTTCAATTAACAACAACCATTAGTCTAACTAAGATATCCCCACCGGTACAACATAGAATTGAGGCTTCACTATGTAGACAAGAGATTCAATACGTACTTAAGAAAATTACTAATAAAATGTCAATAAACATAAGATGAATTAAGTGAAAGTGAAACACAAAATTTCCGACCAAAATAATATGAAAATATAAACTACCTGGATGTAACTGTGGTAGGCCGAGAGAATGTCGATAACATCACATACAAAAATGAAAATGTGACTCTTTCGAAAAAGAAATAAAAATGCAAGTCCTTACTATAAATGGTCACTTATAAGTTGAGACACACCGCATCCTAGGGACCCAACAACACGCGACTAGGTATAGTTAATTTATGTGTAGTCAAAACTAAAAGACGAATCGGCTCTACTACTTGCATTAATTATAGATTTAACGATGTATTCTCCTCGTTCATAGAGTACAGCCTCCGTTGGATCTTCTTTCAAATTACATTTCATTTTCATTAGAACTTCTTTCATTAAGTTACTAATGGTCAAATCCAAGTTTGCTAACTCGGCTATTTTATTTTTTTGCTATCGATTACAAGGGCCCTTAAAAGCTTTTGGGGATTTTGGGGTGGGCTACAGCCTAGGTAAGCCACCCCCCCCTCCGTCCATGTTGGCATTAAATAAAAGAATGAGCTCGCTCTGTCAAAGCATGACGTAAGCTTGTCGTCTTGAAATCCATTGCTTCTGTTTTTCGCTTGTTTATGGACTTTATCCAATCTCAGTTCTTCTTCATTCTAATCAATACCCCAGGTTTTTGTTTGCATTAAGTTCATTGTAATTTGCATAAGTTTTCAAATCTATCTCATTATTATCAATACTAAAGAGAGTAGCCAAACTAAAACTACCAACATCTTTCATTCAATATTCATAATACCAATACTTACAAGCTTTTCAATTACATAAATTACAACCGTGAGCAGCACTTGCATAATTATTACATCCCAAACTAGATCTCTTCCTAGGTGCCTTAGAGATCTCCAAACTAAAAACTTAAAAATTTCTACCCAAAATACTTCTTCTACCTCAGTTGGCTCAATAACAGTTAACCGAAATTAGCCATATGAACACTTTTTTCTTAACCATATTCATCTTAAAATTTCTAGATCAATTGATAATCAAATAAATCTAATTGTGTTACTCATAGAGTTGTTCAATTGTTTATATTCTCATAGAAGTATACAAGACACAATCGAAGCCAATGACGGATATGTGGGGTGGCTTACCTAGGCTGCAGCCCCCCCAAAATATGTAATAGCTCACTTTCACCTTGGTAATTCCCTGGGAAAAAAAGAAAAAGCCCAGGTCTAAATTTGGATAGCCCATACAAAAGAAAATCAAACTTGACGTATCTTGAAGAAGATCTAACAACCGGGAACATATATGTAGTTGTATGACTAAGATCTAGTGATATGCAACGAGAGTGAGGACACGTTTATATGCATGCATCCAAAGAATTAAATATCTTGCTTGTATGTGATTCAAAATCTTAAAATGCCGTGTATCCTTACGGGGACAAATATGGTAAATTATAAATGTAACACTTAAAATGTTACTTACAGGGATAGACAGAAAAATGCCATATCTTACCATGATTATAAGCACAAATTTAATTTTTTTTTGATTTAGTAATTATTTTGCAAACCAAAGAGAGAATATAGAAGAAGCATAAATTTAAAATATTTGACACATTGATAAGTAATATCTTATTTGTGGAAACCAAAAATAAATTTGAGTAACCCCAAAAATTGGTGCCCTACGGCCGCATTATCAAATCAAAGTTTTGTGTTAATTTATAGTTTTGTTTGTGTATCTCATACATAGCATAACGCAATTGTAAATATACTCTATGGTAAATAAATTTGATTCAAAAAAGTTTTGTGCTCTAAAAGATAACGTTGCCCAACTTATACTCTTTAGATATTTTACTGTATTTATTTTTATCGCAGTTGAGACGAATGAAAAATAGCCCACCTCAACACAAATTCCTGGATCCGTCGCTGATCGAAGCAAAATTGGATTGATTCAAAAGAATCTGTTCATGAACATTTTAGCCACGGTTTTCAAAGATTGCATTCCTTAATTTATAAATGTATTTGTTCATGAGTATGAAATCATACTTAACCGATTTAAGAACTTGAACCACTTAAGTTTGCAAACGGGTATGCGAACTTAAGTTCCGGACATTGGTCACTAGACGACAGTCTGCAAACGGGTACGCAAACTTTAGCTCCGGACCGAACTCAGTCGAAACCGTTTGCAAACGGGTAAGCAAACTTGGTTCCCGGACTTCAACAGTTAAATCAGTTTGCGAACGGGTATGCAAACTTAAGTACCCAGACTTGACAGTTGCATAAGTTTGCGAACGGGTATGCAAACTTCCGGTCCTGAATTCCGTCAAAACAGTTCGTACACTAAGTACACAAACCTTAGTATATCCAGACATGGGTTTTAGCTCTTAACTCCCATTTCAATCATTGAAACATTCTTAGAAGACGACAATAGCTATCTCACAAAAACTAATAGCTTATAAGCAATTTTCAAGTGATCGAATGATCAATACGAAACATTCCGAGTCTACATCAAATGACTGTCTCACACAAATCATGTAAGATGTTACCAGGTGATTTTCACATGATCATCTTTTGACTTTCGTCAAGAATAATGATGAACGTACGTAGTTAAAGCAAAAAGCTATCCAACACATATTTCAAGAAAGATATAAGCGAGTTAAACTCAGCTCGAAATATCAAATGTGCATACAAAGAAAGTCTATATAGGTATACGACTTTGTCTCAATAGGAGATAGAATAGAATAAACTTCTGAGTGATAGATGAGTTCAAGTCTCCACATAACTTTTGTTGATGAAGTTCCACAAGCTACCCTTAGAAGTTATTCGTCTTCAATCGATGAACGCCATGAAGTCTAAAGCTCAACTACACATTTTATCCTAATCAGAGACATAGCTATAAATAAACTAGAAATCAAGACTTATAGTTTTGGCAACTAAACTTGACAAACAAGCTTGAGATAGCAACGCTTGTGAGTTCGACCGAGCAGTGTTCTTACACTATGATCATACTATTATGATCATGTCACATCACTATAGTATCATACAATGTGTACAGTATATACAACTTCGCAGTTATGTTTTCAATATAGCACGACTTGGAAGATACGTTTGGAATGAAACAGTTCAAGTCAATATTACTAACCTCAAGTGGAAGGATGATATCGTCGTTGTAGTTCGTTACTTCTTCACATTCTTCAGGTCTTCGGAGTAATACTTGTATATCTCAACATTCCTAGACTTTCTAGTCTAACCTAAACGAAGTTGGCTATAGTATTTAATCAAGAGACTCTAGATGAGTTTTGATATTAAAATATGACAATCAAACTTGACATACCAATGCTTGTTGAGTTCAACCGAGCTATACTCCAATATTAGGTAAGTCACTGTATTGACCACCATGTAATAATAATCTTTATAACTGGTGCGCGTCGTTTACGCAACAAATTAATTACACCTTTCCACACAATTAACTGGTAATATAATGGCAAGGAGTTCGTTCCCACGAAGAGCAGGGAGTTTCTAGTTGTTTAAAAGTCACCGAAAGGGGGTTTTTAGATTTTAAATCAAAGATAACTAATAAAGGAAAATAATAGAACTTTGTCGTAAAATAATAATAAGAAAGATGATTAGGGAATCCTTCGCCGTCTCTGAACCGAAGCTTAATTAAATATAAATTTATTTCATGTTTAACTTATATTGTTACCAACCGTAGAATAGCAATAAGCTCTGCTATCCCCCGGATTCCTAATGCCACTGGATACGGAAGCGCTCGACTACCAGATTCTATCCAACCAACCCACCAAGAATAAGCTCTCAAGGTGTAAATTAGTTTCACTCTGTGAATCAGGTTGATCCTAGCATCAGACGCATAAGCTCGGTCTCGCTTACTAGTGTTATCTTTACACACAATTACTTAACAAAATCCTATGTCGGCTCTTGCGATTTACTACTGTGTAAAGAGTTGATGTGACAATTACACGTATCACACAACCCTAAACTAGTAGAAGAAATATTGATTGGTTAATTTAATTGATCATTTTAAATAACCCCTCAATATTCTTAGACATTAAAAATAATAAAGATACTCAACAATAAAATAAAACTTGAAATAAACGTGATTAAAGAAAATAATGCTTCATTGTTCAGGACTTTGAAATCATCCCTAATCAATTAGAAATTTAGCTACTCATAATACTAATAAAGAAAAAAAGAAAGAGTTAAAGTAAAACTTAAAATGAAAAACGCTCTGTCTCTGTTTCTCTATTCTCGCCACAAATGAATGATCAAAGAAGATGTCTAAGAAGAGATGTTTTCGTTCCTTTTTATAGCCTCCCATGCCTCTGCTCATTCCGCAAAACCTGTAGTGGGAACGAATTAAAAATTCCTAACCGCCTGAGCCACCTTCTTCGCGGAAACCCCGCAATAGATAACTGTACCAAGTCAGTGACAAAAGTTGTGTGCTGGTAAACTAATTACCTTTGTTTCGATGTGACTTGGAGTAGCTTAATAAGATGTACAAGCTTTCTTATTGGACCAAAACATAGCGGGACCCGTGTAGGTTTAAGTGTTTTCTTCTGGTGCTATCTATACGTCCAAATTGGTACATGGTGCTACACTGAATTTCTACCAGAGACCAACATGTCAGAGACATTTTCTGCAAACTTCTTCTGCCGGGTCCCACCACTAAATTTTCTCTTCCCTGAATTTTTCTCATCCATTACCGGCGACTCTCCACAGCTCCGAGCTTCGTTCTCCCTGAACTTCTGCCATTGTTTTTATCAGCTCAACTTTCATTATACTCGTGGGCATAGCTTGCAGCGCAACAGCGACCCTGAGTTCCATTACCGATAATGGTAGCAGCTTCATTACCGGCTTAACCACCGTCACTGCCAAGCTCGTTTAACTTCATGAAAGCAGCAAAACCACTACATCTTCCCTGTTTCTTCCTGGCCTTCCTTCTCGAGCTTCATGACAGCAACAACTCTAATATTCCTCGAGCTTCTTTATCCCATCATCTCCCTGTTCTCAGCCAACAGCTCCATGCCATCTCCGACCATTCTTCTCATCACTGCCATCATTATTCCCTGTTCGACCCATCTTCCATCATTACAGCAGCAAAATTGATCATTGATATGATTAACTCCATGTCGTTCTTCCCTGTCGAGCACCATAATCGTTATAGCCCCGTTTTCGTCCAACAAAAACTCCCATCGATCACTGCTATCTATTCACAGCATCAACATGATCATCACGAACGGCAACATTATCATCTTCAAGTTCGGGTTCAATGGCAGCAACTAAGCTTCGTTTCTTCTCTGCATTTTCATCACAATCATCTCCTGATTCCTGCCAACAGCTCCATCAGTCACGACTTCTGATAATCAATGGAAGCAACATCATTTAATCACGATATTGGTAGCATCGGTTTTCCACTGTCAAGCTTGGATACCACGGATTTATGGAAATCGAGCTATCACCCAAGTTTTCTATCGTCCCCAGGAACCTAGTGATGTATTCAAATTCGAAAATCATTGCTGATCAAATTCATCACCATCGTGATCATCATGATGACCACCATTAACAACAACCATGTTCTTTGGGTTCATAATCAGGAAGAAGAAGAGGTGCCCTGAGTAATTCGGCGCCTGCCTTTAGTATTATTCGTATTTTGGCAGCCCCCTATTGTAAAAGACCGGACTTCCTTTAGCAATTCCCTTGAACTTGACTGCCCCTTAACCGGAAGATATCCCTTAACATTCGGGTGGGATGCCAATATCCTTATAAATTGACCATCTTGACCTTTAGTCTTATGAGTTATTGTTTTGCTCATAATTCATACGAACTCAGAATGACTCCGTTCTTTCGCCATTGCCTTTCTCTTCTCGTCCTCTACAAAATGAAAAGTAGAAATCTTGTACTTGAACGAGTTTCCATTGGTCTTTGGCCCTTCTCCACTTGTAGCTAGCTTCTTTTATTGCACAATTAAGTGCAAATTCACTTCTTTTTGGACGATTCTCCTAATGAAACACAAATAAGAGAAAACAAACGTAATACACAATAATTTGCAAGAATATAAGCAATTACTAGCGTGGAGTTGACACTAAAATCATGTGAATTATGCACTTATCAATAACAGCCTTAGTACATAAATGCTTCAACTGGTAACATGTATAACCCCATTTTCAGCTATATTTGGCATCAAAAGTTCCTCATAAGAGTTTCCTTTTCTCTTAGACTTTATGCAATGATAGAATTCCAACAAGAGATATGTTGAGAAGAAGAAGTATTGAGCACTACTTCGCTTGTTTTATAATTAACCAAAAACAGCTTTACACATGCAACTTTATTACACTTTCGCCACTAAGTTTTGAAGTCATTTTTTAAATAAAAAAAACCTAAGTAATTTTTTACTGCTTCTCAAGACGTTGTTACAATTATCAATTGTTGACAGTTAATTCAGTTGAAATCTAGAAATATTGTTTAGAATTTCATCCCAGTCGTGATTACGTGGAGTATCTGGTGTTTTGGGGGTAATTTGATACTAGGCTTACTTGTCGTATTCACAGCAAGTACAACACCCTAGAAAAGTAAGTGAGAGAGGATCCCTTCCATAGTATTGTTTCCTTTCGTAGGATAAGTCATATGGGCTAGATTGAGCTGCTAGATTAGCCAAAAAGTGTTGTCGTTCAAAAAAATAATTGTTGTCTATTTGTTAACACTAGTTCTCTCTCCTAACATTTGCTCGCATTTGAACTAGCTGCGAGATAGTTGCGTTGAATGGTTCAACGCCACAAAAATCACCTTTTCACTGAATGGTTCATCGTATCTAGATTTATTATTTGATCTGACGACTGAGATTGGTTGCGCTGAACCATTCAGCACTGGGCATTGTTTGATTCTGCGACTAGCATGCTAGATTAATTAGCACTGTCATAGGACTTAGGAGGTTGTCCTAGCTAACGTGGGATGCTAGATTAGCACACCATAGGCCTAAGCCTTATATAGACTTTCCCAAAATCCCTCACTTCTATGACATCATGATACATGTCCCTTTAGGTTCCATTTTTACTAGTTATGCCGTGCTTTTGCGATTAACCTTAATCTTTTCCTTAATTCCTTCCAAATCCTTGTTTTCTCATGGATAATTTCAAGGGAACTTGGGCTTAGTCCCCAAGTTCCTATGTTACTTTATGGACTTGGGCCTCCTCTGGGGGTACCCTACCTTTTACAGTAGGTAGTTATTTTTCAGGTATCAACATTAGTCTACTGACTATTAATTAGGCTAATTATTGGATTAGCCTAACAGTCATACACTTTCTCTAACGCGAAACCTTTTCTCTTTTCCCATTTTCCACAAACAAGTCCCCCGTTGACATTTCCTGACTCCACGCTTTTCCAGAGACGGTTGGCCTTCCATGACGTGTCCCACGTCCATTCATATTCCGAGGGTTATACCATTTTTCACAACCGCTCTTCTCACCCCACGTCTGGGGGTTGCCTATATATATATATATATATATATATATATATATTGGGTTTTTATTTCCTTTTCATCTTTTACCGTCTCTCTCTTTTCAAATTTCGGACAACTCTCCTAGAAGAGGCCAAGCCGACCAATAAACGGGCGAGGTAAGCCTAGAAGAAGAAGCGGAAGAAGTGGCGTCAAATAGTAATTCTGAGGGGGAACAACTGCCTGATCCCGCAGATGGTGAGACTTATACGATTGAGGAGTTTCTCACGATCCTTGATTTGAAGCGCGCGCTGAGGCCCCAGGTCCTCAACACGGGTCAAAAAGTACCTCCCACAGATGAAAAATTCTTCGCGTCTACTTAATCCCTACATCTTGTCATATTAGTCCACAGGGTGGCTCCTACATCCTAAGCAGAAGGAGCCAATATTCTTTTCTTTTAACAAAGTCTCATGTATGGTTGTTCACTAAGGCGATTATTACCTTCCCCTCATTGATATCCGTTCTTCAGCGGAAACTCATGCTTTCCGTATTGGGAAAAATATAACCTTTCTAACCATATCCTCATCGTTGTGCCCCGATCCTTAAGTGTCGAAGATGCGATAAACGCATCTCTTCAACGCAAAATATTCTGATACAAGCGGGACATCATCCGTTTTGTGTACGTTGGGAACCTCCTGTTCATACATTTTTCTTCGCACGGGGAGAGTGACCCCTATTTTGGAGGTGTAGTTGCTCTCATGGACTTTCCGCTTCATGGTTCTTATTCATATGATGAGGCGGTCGTTTTCAAGACGATGGACGATTCGAATCGGGAATTGTGGACTTATTTGATTGAATGTAAAGAAGAGTCTTAGAAAGAGCGGGTGAAGAGACAAACTTTGGAGGGAGGTGATCTTTCCAAGGGGACGGATGCGGCTACACCGGTTAAGTCTGATGGAAAAAAGGGAAAAAATATTCATGCTGCTGAGAAGGGTAAGGATATTGCAAGAGGGGGGTGGAAACTCCGACTGCTCCTCTTCCTTATGGTGGGAAACTACTTTCCAATTCTTCAGGGTATTTCAAGTACCTTAACCTTCCAGGTCAAACTACTCCACATGTTCAAGATGATGATTCGACCCAGTATTACATCAAGGTGAACAAGAAGGCCTCCTTTCCTTTGTGGATCAAATATTGGGCTCCCCGCTTGGTCGATGGGAAAGTCGTACCTCCTCTTCGGAAGGAAAAGAAACCCTGTGCTGATCGAGCCGTTCATATCTTGTTTTGGCTTTGTCATGATGTTTTCGAGTATAGTTCCCTGGACACTATCAAGAGTGAGCTCATGTCGACGACTATGCGGAGTTTATTTCCCTTTGGCTTCAATGTTCCTAGGTGGTTTATATCGTTAGTTGGATCTGTTTTGTTATGATATTGGTCGGGTAAATGTTGTGCATAAATTAAAAACTTTGTTTCCGCTTCTTTCATACAAGCGTGGGCGTGGGAGCACCTCCCCAAGTATGCCCCTCCAGCTTGCACATTAGCAGTTCTTTGCGAAGAAAAAGGAGAGCACGAAGATGACACGGTTGACATGGTTCTAGTTGTTACAGATATCCGCATATGGCCCTTGGGCGAGGTAAGGGCGAGGAGACTAAAGATAACATTGTGAGTTTTATGGATATAGCCAAAAATTCCATCTCATTTCCTTACCACGATGGTCATTCAATACCTGCTCATTACGAATTCACGTCCGAGTTAGAGGGTGTAACATTGAATTTGTTGCAGGTTTTGACGATTCATGCGGGCAAGTTCATGCATGGCCATATCTTACAATTCTGATCGTGTTGCCCGTCAATTTGGATTTTATCAAGGGGTCCCTTTTACTCATCCGCGTTCGTCTAGCTTTAATCGGTTTATTTTTAAAAGGGAATAGCGTTTGTGCGATCATTCAATTATCTTTTCCTTTCAACATAATTAGGTTTGCGACTGAAAAACTTCACTTTGGGGATTCATGAAGCCAGGTCCTGAAATGACGAGGGTACCAAGTACACAAAAAAAATTTCGATATCAACTTGTAAGTCTGATACCTTGCGTGATCTAATATAGTCAGAGACTGCAAGAAGATAGTAAACGACAAGGTATAAAATTGGTATATAGTATTGTTCGAAACCAAACACAAATATACAGATCAACCCAAGTTTTTGAGACTAACGTACAAGTGCAATTACTTTAATTTTAACTTAAACAAACTATAATGCGGAAAGTAAAGTAAAAGCGCAGAACAAGATTTTTTTGACGAGAAAACCGCAAATGCATAAAAACCCCGGGACCTAATCCAGTTTTGAATACTCTCAGAATTACTCCGCCATACAAAGACCACTATAAATTGTATAGTTTAGACCAAGTAAACTACCCCTAGTTACCTAGTTTCCTCAGTATCCTTGCGCCTATAACCAATCTGGCCAATGCACGTGAATCCAAAGATAGATTCCATATTCTAGTTGAGCTTGACGAAGGCTTTTCTGTTTAAATAAATAAACTCTTTTGTCGAGTTAGATTTTCCAAGATCTGGATTAACAAGTTAACCAGATCAAGTCAAACAGAAATACCAGATTCGGATATTGAAGAGTACCACCAAATGATAGCTTGTCGATCTAAATACGATTAACCAATCAATCGTCTATCAAAGATAAATGAGACCTAGTCGGACCTCATCCGATCAAGTTTGTGCACGAAACAAACCACAAAGATACGAAACCAATAAGAAAAAAATCTTCTTGTCTTCAAATCTTAAAAGTCTTCTTCGTACTTGCACAATAAAACTTGATTCCAACTTATGATCGACCACGCGTAGAACAGAGTCAGTTAAAAAATCTCCTAGTCAGTTAATAATAGTGGTCATATCTAAAGACAGATATGAACAAGCGGTAATATCTTGATCTAGTTTGAGTGACCTTATGTCACAAGAGAATGCTCTCAAGAATAATTAAACTAGGTGCAATCAAGATTTAACAACCGTTAGTCTATCAAATCAATAATCGAAACTAAAATAACAATGAAATTTTAGTTTCCCACTGATGAGTGCCAAATATTGCATATTTCTACACCATTTTATTGGCAATTAACTCATCTTTTGTGCTTTAAAATCAGATATTATCCCAAATTCTGTATTTTCTCTGTTTTCAAGAATAAATACTTGTACTAATTAATTTTGTGTTTTTAGGTACTAAATAAAGCTTGGATGAACTGAGGAGCCAAAAGAGCAGAAAATTGGAGACTAGCGACTGTGGAAAAGAAGTTGCAACCCGCTTGCGCATCAGTTGCAACCTGTTTACAAAGACATGGGCTTAAACTACCCATGACCCGAATCCAAGCCCGCTCCATCCTAAGCCGTTAGATTGAATCAAGCAGCTGCATCCAACGGTTTCTTCACTCGATGCATCATCACTCGAAGCACCTGCCACACACCCTAGCTGTCTTCCCCTTTACCCATCGACCACAAGACAAACCCAGTTTGTTCTTCGTCTTCTCCTCTCTTCTTTTTTCTCTGCCATTTTTTCTTCCCCTTCTCCCGACCATTTGCAGAAGCCAACATCACCAGCAGCTCGTTCTTCGCCCGACAGTAGCCATCACACCTTCTCCTAGCTCTAGATATCCCCACCACAGCTTCTCCCAAATCCCTAGAAGCTGAGCTCGATATAGATGGAGTTAGGGTTTCCCCAACATCGAATTAATGAAGTTGCAAAGGCGAATTGGAAGAGGGGACAAGCAATTCAGACGATTGGGTTTGTAGGGTATGCATTTAATTTGGATTTTGAGTGTGAGAACAGAATTCTAGGTATAAATAGAATTGTTCTCTGTGTAATAAAGTCTCTCGGAATTTTTAGGGTTTAATTGTTAGTTTAATTCAGTTGTGTTTTATCATGTTTAGTATGTTCTAAATTATTCTACTAGGATTCAAATGAAGCCTTAGCTCTCTGTTGTGTTATTGATGCTAATTGTGTTATTCTTGAATACTTAAACTGTTAAGATAGTTTCAATCTTAGTGCTTCAATGCTTTGCTCTCACAATGTATGCCAAGTATGCATTGTAGTTAGGATAAAACTATTTTGATTGTACTTCAGTTCATGCTTAAGTGATTGTTGTTAATCCCTTGACTAGTTGTGCTTAACTAGACAATTAGTGCTCTGGGTTGATACCTTAGCTGAGAATTGAACCATCTATTGGTGAAACTCCTTAGGTAAGTGGTAGAATTGACACATCTTCCTTATCTGTTACAAGGGCAAGAATACTCAAACTAGTTGAATACATAACAAGAGTTAGTGGTGGATTGACAATCCTAGTGTACTCTCATTGCTTGTTAGTTCCTCTTTAGTTCACTGCTATAATCTCCAACTTGTCGTATCGACACTCAAACAACCTCCCTTTGTGTGACTTCTTGTTGAAATTCAGTAAGTAGAATATAGCTTCATCATTACACTCTCCAAGTCTCTGTGGATCGACCTGTGCTTGCACTTTACACAAACTATCATTGTGCACTTGCAGTATCATTGTAGGTAACATTTCCTAAGCCTACCAAGTTTTTGGCGCCGTTGCCGGGGACTCGGTAGCGGTGTAAGTGAAGTTACTTTATTACTTTATTGATTTTTAGCCTAGCATTGTATATATGTGTTAAATTTTTGCTTTCAATCATTGCTAGCGTAACTTGGTTGTTAACCATCTGTTCATATAAATTGCATTTTATCTTGCATTGTTAACTATAACTTTTTGCATTTTTATCATTATATGTTCACTGCATCTTATTTCAGTTGGATTAGTTGAATCATTGTCTTATATTCATATCTAGTTTAGGACTATTTGCATCCATAGCTAGATGTAATTTAGGTAGTGCATGTTGTAAGCATTCTTGCATAATAGTTAGGTTCCTTTCAGTATTTTGTCACCTGCATCATCATATATCTTGCATCTTTATCTAAGCTATCTGTCATCGCATTACGTAGCTTCTAGTTTATTGTACTCCTATAAATTTTCATATCCTGTAAAATACCTTTTCTGAGTAGTGTTAAAAGTTGTGAAACATTTGTTCATTGTTATTATGTTAGCATAACTTAGATATAGGTCAGAGAATCTGTAGCTTTAACTTAGTAGCATCATCTTTGTAAGTATGAGTCAGTTGCATTTGCAGCTAGTAATGTTCTGTAGCCTGCTATTATAATTTGGTTGGCTTTACTCCATTTGTATAAATCGCATCACTTTTAAACTTTCGGTCATTGTGTTTTAGTTAGTTTCAT